>CM050201.1:21487500-21490000 GCA_027475355.1 Coilia nasus | reverse complement strand
CCAGTTTTGTGTGTTTAGTGTTAAATGGGTATTACTAAAATGCTTGAAGTAGTAAATGACTTTATTCTTTGGTCAAATTTCTGAACTTTTGATTTAAACATTTCTTCACATTTAATTTAATCCATATCTGGTTATGCACTTAAGAAAAAGGTTTTTGTTCCTACTAGATGTTATATGCCCTTGTATATTATACAGTTAATGCCTAAATAAAGCCCAGCTATTAAAGTAATTGTCTTCGGTCGCCCCACAGGTTGGAAGTAGAATTGTCTCCCATAGACAATTCTACATAGAGATGTTCCGCTCCTCCAAACGTACTTAGTGTTATAGTTATAGCCCATGGACAGCAGCAAAGCAAATTCAGAAGTGCCTTTCACCCTGTTACAAGTTGATGAACCAAAGAAACAGTTTTAGAAACATTTTTTTTTTAGGGTTGAAAAACTACTTAGTTATATAGTTATAATTTGCTTAACTTTATAAGAGTTCATGAGATAACTTTATAGCATTAGTGGTACCAGTATTTGGGGTTAGGGTGACAGTTAAGTTAATGGTTACTAACGTGCAATTACATGCACTAACGTGACTGATTGGGATACACATGAACTTACATAATACATCATACTACAACATAAAGTAGGACAAATATTTAATTCTGTCTCTACTGTATTCAATTAATGTGGTACAGAGTGTATTAATGTGTACCAAAAGATACGGTTAGGGATACTGTTACATATGTACAGTGTAAGTAAAATAAAATGTTACCCCCAGAAAGAAACATTCATTGAGGTGCAGAGAAGGAGAAAAGGTCATGACACAATCCCATGTTGCGTGTTTGAATCAGTGTGCTGCTTGCTGGATGATGGTGGATGATACTGTAGCTTTGCTTTTCAATCATCCTCTTATCAGGGGAGAGGGAGGGTAAGACATATGGAGCCTCTTCCTATGGCCTCCTTCCACCCTCCCCCCTTTTCTCTTTCTCTTTCGCTCTCCTCTTCCCACCTCCCTGCATGCCTCACTCTCTCTTTCTCTATCTCTCTATTTCTCTGCATGTCTGACCGCCTCCACTCACTAGCGTGCTGTTCTTGGTCTCTGTGTCTGGGAGACACTAGCAGTGTAATGGGCTGGGCTGGGCTGGGCTGGTGAGGACCAGAGATCCAGCAATCACCTCCACAGAGGGCCAGTAATGATCCAGGGCCCAAGGGGCCCAAGCACTTCTGTGAGTACCATTCCCCTGAGACACTGGATGGGGGTGGAGGGGTCCAGGAGGGTGACGTCTCTGTCAGGGGGCCGTGAGGTGTGTCCGTGTGTGTGTCCGTGTGTGTGTGTGTGTGTGTGTGTGTGTGTGTGTGTGTGTGTGTGTGTGTGTGTGTGTGTGTGTGTGTGTGGAGAGAGAGAGACAGAAGGTTGGCTTATTTGGAGAGCCTTTGCATAGGGCAGTTGGTATTTTTATACCCCTTGCTAGTCTATTTCAGATAAGGGAAAAAAGGCGAAAGAAGGAAAGAAAGCGAACTCCCACACCTAGAGGACCTGTCAGCGTCTGGCTGCCACTGAGTTCTAGCACTATATCAAGCTAATGGGGAGCAAAAGTAGGTCAGCATGAATTATTCAACAGCTTCTTTTTCTCTTTAAGAAGGAGAGGTTTCTCTCTCTCCCTCTCTCCTTTTCCCTGTTCCCTTGTTCCGGTAAGTTCTTCAGAAAAATAGAGGGGTTTTTGGAACAAGCGTCAGGGGCTAATCGGTCACGATAGCACAGATGGGGCACGTTTCGGCATCGCTACCCCAGAAGAGATTGGGAATGGACCTGTGCCAAGTTCGTGACTCTTTCTCTCCCTCTCTCATCCTCTCTCGCTCTCTCACTTTCTCTCTGTCTCTTTGTCCCTCTCTTTATCTTTGTCTCTCCCTCTCTCTATATCTTTCTTTCTGTTTGTCTTTCTCTCTCTGTACCACTCTCTCTCTCTCTCTCTCTCTCTCTCTCTCTCTCACACACACACACACACACACACACACACACACACACACACACACACACACACACACACAACAACAAGTGTTAACTGTTCAATTTCCTGTTGGGACAAGCTAAAATGGCAATATATGTCAGTAGAAGGAACAAAGTCAAAAAAGATGGCAGTGAGGATATTGTTTTGCTTTTTTCTGATTTTCATTAGTTTCACAAGTTAATGAAAAATCTGGACACCTTTGAACACATTTGGTGTCACAATGGCGCATTGTGTTCAGTTAAAGATGATGAATTGCGTTTTTTTTTTTTTTTTTTTTCAGATTTTTTTTTATCACCTAGCTAAAATGGGATTTTACTTATTTATTATTTGTAGTTTTGTTGTCACTAAATAGCACCATTGTGTTTTTGTATTCATTTAAAAAAACTGTAATAAAGATGTAATAACACTCTCTCTCTCTCTCTCTCTCTCTCTCTCTCTCTCTCTCTCTCTCTCTCTCTCTCTCATGTTCTTGTACAGCTACAGGTATCAGTCTTGGCAGTCAGT
>CM050201.1:21480000-21482500 GCA_027475355.1 Coilia nasus | reverse complement strand
TTCTGAGTTCCCCCGTCCACTCGGGCTGAGCTGGCAGGGATTAGCCAGAATGAGGAATAGTCCGGAATTAATGAAACCGGTCCGTGCCTGCCCATAATGAGTCTCAAGTGTGCGCTGGTCATGCTAAAACCAGCCTTCTAAGCAGGTCATGAACACATATCTGCAACTGTCTCCCAGACTGTAACGCCACAGACATTCTCAGACACTAAAGGCTTATCGCTGCAGTCTAAAGACTCCCATCCAAATCTCTTTCTGTCATACTGAAGAAATTGCTTCTGGTGGTGGCTCAACTTGACTTAAGTGAGCATCTTTGTCTAATCAACTGTACTTATAAATGAACGTCATTGTCCAATAACAAAAATATATAATATACAAGAGAGTGCCACTATGTTATTACAGAAGTCTCTCATATGTTTTCTCAGATATTCATGTGAATAATCATAATATTTCAATAATCTTTACTTGTATAGCACATTTCATACAAAGGATATGAAGTTGTAGCTCAGAGTAGCTTCAACAGTTTGGCAAAGGATCACAGGACAGAGATACGCAAGTTTAGTTATCATCCAGTAACTACAGGAGAAAGCCAGCAGGGTGCTGTGGCATTTATTTTGCATTTTGAGTTTATTATGCATGGAAAATCACTGCGAAGGTATTGCATGGCACTAACGTGTAATGTGTGGGAAGAAGAGCGGTGGTGTGCTGTGTGGAGTTACGTGTGGGAAACTTTAAAAAGTAGCCACACACATCCACCAGCATGAATAATTCAGTCAAAGTTTCCAGCGTCGGGTGCTTTTCATATTTATATTTGATCAATCTAGGTTAGAGCAGGAGAAATGGAGCCAGCCGTGCTTAGCAGCGCTCCCGATCTCAGCGTGAACATCTCTCTTTAGAAACAAGGAGAACAGAGGAGCTGAAACAGAGAATGCGTCAAAGAACAGTAACAAGGAGTGGGCCTTGACTGACTTAGGACTAGAAGGTTCTTATTCCCTGAGATTGTTTTTTGCTGTCATTATCAACTCATTTCTGAGTGTTTCTCTCTTTCTCTCTCTCCCTTTCTCTTTCTCTCTCTCCCTTTCTCTTTCTCTCTCGCTCCCTTTTGTCATTCTTTGTCCTTTTCCTCTTCTTTTCTCTTCCTCATGTTCTTGCTTTTATTTCTCCTCCATTGTCATTCCCACCCACCTCTCTCCTTTCTTCACAGTGTCTTCTTTCCATCACCCACTCTTCCCTTCATCTTCCTTCTTCAGTGTTGTTTTTTAGTCTTTCTTTCTCCTCCTCTCTCTCTCTCACACACTCTCTCACTCTTTTTTCTTCAGATGCACTCTCTCTCTCTCTCTGTCTCGTTACTTCTGACACCTAAGTCGTGGCGCAGGATCTGACAAAAATGATGAAAAAAAAAAACACCTCATCATTAAGCCCATCAAATGCTGGAGAGCAGCTATCTGAGGACTGTCTCTCACATGGGATCTCTCTCTCTCTCTCTTTCTCTCTCTCTCTCTTTTCACACAGATGTTGCTCTCTCTGTTCTCTTTCTCCATCTTTCTTTCGCCCTCTCTCTCCTTCTTCCCTCTCTTCACCCTCACTCTCTCTTTCTCTCTCTCTTTTCACACAGATGCTGCTCTCCCTTCTCTCTTTCTCCATCTTTCTTTCTCCCCCTCTCTCTTTCTTCTCCCTCTTCCCCCTCTCTTTCCTCTCTTTCTCCCTCTTCATCTCTCTCTCACACACTCTCTCTCTCTCTCTCTCTCTCTGTCTCTCTCCTTCCTCTCCTCTCTTTTCCAAAGCACACATTCAAACCCCAGAACTCTCCAGTGAGCTCCTTCACCAAAGGCAGGAGAAGAAAATGGCAGGGGAAAAATATTCCCCCCACGGTGGACGACGAGGGCCTTTTTTTTTTTTCCTGGTGTGATGTGTGCCTACAAATTGCCCCCGCCTGAAACCCCCCTGTGTAAATACGCTTGCTCATTAAAAAAGAGGAGGATTATTAAAAAGTGATAGAGGCGCGTAGAACAGGAGAGTTGAATGAGGACTCGGTTAGAAAAAAAGTGTGTTTTCTCAATTTAATGGCGGCAGACAAGGAGAAGGGGGTACATGTGTGAAGTTATGAAGATTTTAGCTCTGAAAGTATACAGGGGGGAGAGGGTTAGAAGAACTCCACAGAAAAAGACAACAAAGCCCAGCGAGAGAAGCGAGATATCAAATACTTCACAACTCTGATAGGGGTTATACAAACATAATGTTTAATCTCTATTAGCTGTGGGATTTACAAACTTCATGAAGGATTTTTTAGTCAAAAAGGGTTATGTCTAGGCTGAGGCTATGTTAGCCCTACCAGGCATCTTCCAGCACAGTGTGTTGCATACACACTGCTATGCTATTCAGGAACATGTAGCGCAGTAAATGATTCATTGCAAGTGGCACCTTGAGTAAGAGGAAGAGAAGCCTAGGAGATGAGGTCATGTGAAACAACATCTCAGAGTGTGGTGTGTGTTTGTGTGTGTGT
>CM050201.1:21470000-21472500 GCA_027475355.1 Coilia nasus | reverse complement strand
GTTGTGGTGGTGTGGTGGTGTGTGGTGGTGGGGGGCAGACTGGATGTCAGGTTGTGTCAGTGACAAGGGAGTAGGGGGTCGAAATGCAGCACAGAGTGTGTTTGAGTTAACACTGCCCACAGGGCGCTGAAACAGTTCAGATGCTGAAGTGAGTGTGTTAGTGTGTGCGTGTGTGTGTGTGTGTGTGTGTGTGTGTGTGTGTGTGTGTGTGAGTATGTATTTGTGTGTGTGTGGAAGCCAGCAATAGACGCACTCGACTGCATAATTGAGTCGGATCCTGGCCAGTCCCTTGAAGCCATGTTCCTCCTCTTCCTCTTCCTCTTCCTCCTACACCACTTCCCCCTCCCTTTCCTCTTCCACCCCCCCTCCCTTTCCTCTTTCTCCTCCCCCCCTCTTCCTCTTCCTCATCTTCCTCTTCCTCCCCCCCTCCCCCTCTTCTTCCTCCTCTTCCTCCCCTCTCCTCCCCTCTCCTCCTCTTCCTCCAAGTCCTCTTCCTCCTTCTCATCTTCCACCTCCCCCTCTCCACCTCCTCTATCCCCTCCACCCCCCCCCCCCTTCTCCTCCTCCTCTTCCTCTTCCTCATTTTCCTCTTTCTCCCCCTCCTCCTCCCTTACTACAACAAGTGGAGGAGGTGACTCCCACTGCACAGGGTCAGCTGTGGCAAAAGGGTGCAGAACATGAGAAAGATGCACTGACCCACACACACACACACACACACACCCACACACACACACACACACACACACACATACACACACACACACACACACACACACACACACACACACACACACACACACATACACACACACACACACACTCACACCTATACACCAGGTGCAAATCATATACATCGCCAGAAGCGCATACATATGGCATACACATGCACATAGACACGCACACACACACACACATGCAGCCCTCCACCACACACGCACACATTCACACACCAACACACTCACACACACACAAAGCACAGGTGCGAAACATATATACATCAATAGAGCACAGAGCACACATATAACGTACTGACCTTTAACAGAAGTGGCCATTCACACGCATTGCTCTCTGCACCCATTACTTTACCCACTCTAGTCATCCATGGCAAGGGTCACATACCAACCACACACATTATGTTTATAGTCAAACACACACAGGCATACATACAGATTCTCTCTCTCTCTCTCTCTCTCTCTCTCTCTCTCTCTCTCTCTCTCTCTCTCTCTCTCTCTCTCTCTCTCTCTCTCTCTCTCTCTCTCTCTCTCTCTCTCTCCACACACACACAGAATGTGAAGGGTGGGATATCTGCACTCACAGAAAGACCATATAGCTATTCACAAGCAGGCAAACACACTCTCTCACACAGAAAGTGACATACCAGCACACTGGTATTTCACAAGGCCTTTTGAAAAGGACCTTTGAGAAAAGAAAGTCACACAACAGTTTAAGAGGTCAGCAAGTCAGAGTTTGGCCTTTAAACTGAAATATGACTGGCGGTGGTGGTGTATGTGTGTGTGTGTGTGAGTGTGTGTGAGAGTTTGTGTGTGTGTGTGTATGTGTGTGTGGTTGTGTATGTGCAAGTATGTTTGTGTGTGTGTTTGTATGGCTATGTGATAATGCACGCACATATGAATGTGATAATGAGCATGTTTTTGTGCAAGTGTGTGTGTATGTGTGTGTGTGTGCGCACGCACATGTCTGTGTGTGTGAATGTGTGTATGTGTGTGTGTGAGAGAGAGACAGAGAGTGGAAGAGCAGGCCGAGTAGTTGCATGTGTGTATGACAGACTAATTGATGGTCTCGATTTGTGTCCCTCAGTGATCAGGGACAATCTCCTCGTCAGCGCTCGCTCGCCTGCCCGCCCAGAGGGACATCACCCATGAAGAGGGGTCACCATCACACAGGGACAAAGGTCTCGGACAGCACAACACAACAGAGGACAGGAGAGACACAATAGTGGGAGAGAAGAGAAGAGAAGAGAAGAGAAGAGAAGAGAAGAGAAGAGAACAGAACAGAACAGAACAGAACAGAACAGAACAGAACAGAACAGAACAGAAGAGAACAGAAGAGAACAGAAGAGGACCCCAAATACCAGAAATTAGAGTCTACGGTTTTCTTAGATAGATATATTACTTTTATTAGATAGATAGATAGATAGATAGATAGATAGATAGATAGATAGATAGATAGATAGATAGATAGATAGATAGATAGATAGATAGATAGATAGATAGATAGATAGATAGATAGATAGATAGATAGATAGTTAGATAGATAGATAGATAGATAGATAGATAGATAGATAGATAGATAGATAGATAGATAGATAGATTAAAAAAAAGGTGGCAGAGGTGTAGGTAATGATGATTTCCTAATGTCACATTTGATAGTTAAGAAATGAGGAGGACAAATTAAATAGACTTGGGGGGGTTGTATAGTCAACCCGCACAGTTTTTGATCTTTTACAAAATGACGAGACACTAACTCTCTCATTACACGT
>CM050201.1:21457500-21462500 GCA_027475355.1 Coilia nasus | reverse complement strand
CAGTCCAGACTTCAGACGGAACAAGGTCGCCCCTGCCCCCTGTACATTAACGGCGAGAGTGTGGAAAGAGTGGAGACCTTCAAATTCCTAGAGGTCCACATCTCTGCCGACCTGTCCTGGTCAGCTAACACCACTGCACTGGTCAAAAAGGCACAGCAGCGACTTCACTTCCTGAGAGTGCTCAGGAAGGAGCAACTCAACACCAACCTGCTGGTGACCTTTTACCGAACAGCGATCGAGAGCCTGCTGACCTACACTGTGTCAGTGTGGCACTCAAACTGCACAGAAGCTGACAGGAAAAGACTGCAGAGGGTAACCAACACTGCGCAAAAGATCATCGGTTGCCCCCTACCTCCCCTGACCACCATCTACAACTCCCGGTGCCTTGGCAGAGCCAGAAGCATCATCAAGGACTACACACATCCTGGCTACCACCTCTTCAACCTGCTGCCCTCTGGCTATACATAGTGATGTTATACCAGCCAAAACAAACAGACTCAGAGACAGCTTCTTCCCAAGGGCAGTCACCATACTCAACTCCAACCTACACTGAGAACTGACTTGCTTGAACATCACTGACAAATGCCACCACCACCATGTGCTGCAAACCACTCGGAACTCCTGCTGGAACTGCTGGAACTCCTGAAGACCTGCTGCTGTAATGTTCATGTCTCAAAAGGATCTCACTGCCACTGTACTGCTAAAGTTAATAACACTGTAACACTGCACTACGTTCTAAGACAGCCAGTCTATGCAACTTTTTACAGACAGTAGCTCATATTAGTTATTGTACAGTCTATGTTAATTCTTGTACTTAATTCTTGTACTTAGTAGTTTTTATAGTAGTTTTATTGTACATATCTCTCCTTGTATATTTATGTGTGCACATTATGGGGAAGCTTGTAATCTCATTATACTTGTATAATGACAATAAAGGCATTCTATTCTATTCTATTCTAAAGAGAATGCCATTGATATTTAAACGAGGGGCTTCTTCTGCGATCTTCTGTAGAACATGCTTCGGCTCATGCTGCTCACCGATATCAACTCACTATGACAGGCGCGATCCATCTTCTTGGGCCTTATTTTGTGCTGCTATATAAAACAGTAACTGAACCACACATGCACACAATAAAACAGACAACAGACAACTTGAGCTTTTATTCCCCGAAATAAACCAATTGCTGCCAGCCATCAAAGGAGGTCGCGCGATGGAGAGATGGCTGTGAACAGCGCAGTTCAGAAGATTTTGTAATGAGCCGTAATCTTAGCCCCGGTGCTTATACGCAATAAATCATGTGGAAGACAGTCGGAATGGCTGCTAAGAATAGCAGGAGTCCCAGTGCCGTGGTGGAAGTGTTGTGTAAAGTCATATTTTTATCAAACGATCCGAGGACATATTCAGGTCAGCACAACGAGGCTCAGGCAGCAGTCTTCTTCTGCATGGAGAAATGGGGGAATATTTAAATGGTGTAACCCAACCCGCTGCAGAGGGTGAAGTTTTTGGCACAAACAAGACAGGGTGTTGGGTGGCAATATATAAATATTGTGTTGCAATATATATATATTTATATATATAAAATAAAATATTGTGTTGCAATATATATATATTTATATATATAAAATCTTCTGATCGCACTTCAAACCTGCCCATCTGGGCACTGAATTCGTTGCCAACCTCACTTTTGCAGTCTTGTCTACACACTGGATGTTAATTGATTCCCTTTGAAACGGAAAGTGGGACAGAGATTTCAGACTCCAAATGGTGACTCCAAGTGACCCCTCCCTCTCTTCCTCTCTCTCTCTCTCTCTCTCTCTCTCTCTCTCTCTCTCTCTCTCTCTCTCTCTCTCTCTCTCTCTCTGGCTGGCTCTCTGGCTGGCTCACCTTAGAATCTAAGGCTTAGACAGTTCCAAACACTGCTGTAGTGAGATATCAACCACCATGTCTTTGTACCATACTGTACCTCCTCCCAGTGTTTCCATGTGAAACTATAGACATACCTACAGTGCAGGTCTCTGAAGTCATTGTTTGAGATGTTAATATTGAGCCCCTTTTAGTGAAAGCACTGTTGTTGTTTTGAGACCTGCTCCATTCTTCAGTGTGTGCAAGATTTGTTTACAGGTGTCAATCTTGTCTTGACGTGAGTGATGAGAGGCTTCAGCAGTCCCTCTGCCGTCTGACAGGATTCAGCTCTCTCAGCTCAGCTCAACTCAGCTCACACCCTTCCCTCAATACTCCAGTAAAGTACAAAGGGAGAACAAAAGGGCTTCTGTCCTAGCTCGCGTGCTGTCCAAACTCTAAGCAGGGAAGGGCATTTGTAAACACACGGAAGGCCTACATCTCGCTTGGCCCCGTTTTTTTGAACCATTTGGAATAGTCAGCCATGTCACGTGACCCTTCCACCCTTGGCCAAAATAGCCAGTTCCAGTGATGTTCTTTTTGTCTGGGGGTGGGGGGGGGGGGGGGGGGCACCGGGGGTGGAGATGTGGCAGTCAGCTGAATGACTCTGTCCTTGTCAAGAGAAGCTGACCTTGAAAAACAGATGGAGGCCATTGTAAAGCAACTCCTTTTGTCGGCTTTTCCTGTACTGCTTTTTTTAATATATGTTTCCATGCCACCAATCTGTCATCTCAAGATGCATTATGTGTCTTTTGAGTGGTGGAAGCAGAAATAGGTTTAAAACAGGACGCTCCGTTTCCCTCCAGTTTGTTTTGCTGAGTGACGAAAAAAAAAGAGAAAACACCACAGCCGACATGCAAGAGAGGAGAGGAACACGGAGAGCAGATGACTAAAGCCTCTGAAAATCTCTCCTCTCTCCCTCTTTCTCTCTCTCTCTCTCTTTCCTTCCTTCCTTTTCTCTACCTCTCTCTCCTGAACATCTCTCCTCTCTCTCTCTCTCTCTCAATCTGTCAGTCTCTCATTCTCTCTAGCTTTCTTTCTTTTCTTCCCTCCTTCTCTCTCTCTCCATCTCTCTCTCCCTCCATCCCTCCTTTCCTCTCTTCCCCATCTCTGTGTCTCCCTCTATCTATTTCCTTCTTGGCGACCTACCAGCATGTCACCAATCAACACCACTTTCTCAGCCTGCTGTGCAGTGCAGCATTTAAAGAAAGAGAAGATGGCAGAGATGGAGGGATGGATGGAGGGAAAGAGGGGGAAAAGGCAGAGAAAGAGAAAAGAGAGAGAGAGAGATAGATAGAGAGAGAGAGAGAGAGAGAGAGAGAGAGAGAGAGAGAGAGAGATGAAGGAGACACAGGAAGGAGAAGGGGAGAGAGAGTGATGAGAGAAAAAGGCCTCCCTTTTTTTCTAGAATAATCTAATCCCGCTCACTGCCTCTAACTCCTCTCTCCAGGGGCCCGTGGGGTCTGTCTCTCACCCTGTCAGCCCGGCCAGCAGGAGGACCTCTCTGGGAGGAGGAGGACCTTGTGGCTGTCACGTACACACACACATACACACACACAGACACACACACACATACACACACACACACACACACACACACACACACACACACACACACACACACAGACGTGGACACACACACATACACAGATACACACACACACAAACATACACACATACACACGTGGACACACACACAAACACACACACATACACAGACATACACACATAGACACACACACAAACATACACACATGGAAACACACACACACACACACACAAACACACATACACACACACACACTGGGGGAGGCTGAGAGAGAGAGAGATAGAGAAACACACATACAAACATGTGCATTACATGCACAGTTAAAAGTCTCTAACCCCAGCTCTCTGAGGGAAATGAATCATCCCACTAGGAGACACGCCTCTTGTGTGATAATTCGCTGAAGCCCAGTTCAATCATGCCTTTAAGCCCAATTGGTCAGTGCAGCCAAGAAACCCCGCCTCCTCCTGCCAAATTCACCTTCACAGATTCAATCACTCATTCTACACCTCTTCACTCACGGTGTTCACATCAAGCCCTTTGCTATAACGTTGCTACGTTGCTACATAATGTGGACTTAAGCAGTTTAAGGCGTGACGACCCCCTGTGCCCCCTTCTGGCCTTCTTTGCCAGTGCACGGGCAGAGCTGGGCTTGGTTGTCTAATGCAGTCATTGAGTGCACCTGTCTTTGGGGTGGGGCTATAAAAGGGGTTCTCTTCTCCCTCTCATTAGGCACCTTTCTTTATTTGTTTAAGCACACTTTTGTTTGACCTCCTCTCCTTGTCTTTACTGTCTCTGTCTCTCTCTTCCTCCCTTTCTCTCTCTCTCTCTAACATACTGATGCTTCACATTGCACCCATACATTTACTTTATTAAGTATTCCTAATAAACTGCAGTTTTGGTTTAAACCTACAGTACAACCCTGTTGTTGTGTCCCTGTTTATGTTGCGGTGTGGAAGGAGCTAGCCGTAACAAAGGATGAGCTACCACTCGTTTGCTAGGCGTCGAGCGGTACTGTGCAGGCTCAACCTCAACCAGCTGGCGATGGAGACGTTTCCTCCGTGGTGGCTGGCGTTAGCCTCCACAAAGCAAATCAACTGAAAAAAAGCACACATGTGTCTGCATACACACACACACACACACACACACACACACACACACACAAACAAAGAATTACAGATTGCCCTCATGATGCTCCCATATCAATAACTAAGATGGCTCCCTGCAGACCCTCCCCCATCCCCCACCCCTCGCTCACATAACCATGCCATTTCCAGAGCATGACAGTCACAGCCAAGTACCCCTCTTTACTTCAGTTCTTCATTTCCCCTCTAAACAAAACACACACATACACACACTTGCTCACTCGTGTCACACCACCCCACCCTCGAAAAAAAATCCTTGAAGGTCGTCAAACATATTTTTGAAGGTCATTACCTCTCTGTTACAGTGTCTGTGTCTGTGTCTTCTTTTCAGTGGAGTTGTGTCTCCAGAACGGCGATCACTGTGGGCCATGTGGTGACAGCGTTCTTACCCGGCTCTGTCCAAAATCAC
>CM050201.1:21447500-21455000 GCA_027475355.1 Coilia nasus | reverse complement strand
CCAGGGGTCTCGGCGGCCTGCCATCAATCTCTGAGCTTTGCATTTCTCTGACCTCGGTCCACAGCACTCTTTTGGCAGTAAGATGTATTCTTCAGACACACACATATTCTTTACAAACATCTGAAAGTTGCATTCAGCTTATTCTAATCTCTTGAACATGTTTGTATTCTATTTTGCGTCTAATAACATGTTTGCAGTCTATTTTGTGTCTAATAACATTTTCTCTGAAATCCTACTCTTTGTTAATTAGCGTTTAGTTTGCAGTTTGCCACAGGTGTTTTATCTGTGTCTGACTGTCTTATCACCTTTTGGGCCTGCCAGGGGTCTCGGCTGCCTGCCATCAATCTCTGAGCTTTGCATTTCTCTGACCTCGGTCCACAGCACTCTTTTGGCAGTAAGATGTATACATATTCTTTACAAACATCTGAAAGTTGCATTCAGCTTATTCTAATCTCTTGAACATGTTTGTATTCTATTTTGCGTCTAATAACATGTTTGCAGTCTATTTTGTGTCTAATAACATTTTCTCTGAAATCCTACTCTTTGTTAATTGGCGTTTAGTTTGCAGGTGTCTAATCTGTGTCTGACTGTCCAGCCTTATCACCTCTTGGTCTGCCAAGGGGTTCTTGGCTGCCTGCCCTCAATCTCTGAGCTTTGCATTTCTCTGACCTCGGTCCCCAGCACCTCTTCTTAACATTTAACAGTGAGACATTCATACATATTCTTTATATTTTTCTACTACAATGTGTATCTGTCTGTCTGTCTGTCTGTCTGTCTGTCTGTCTGTCTGTCTGTCTGTCTGTCTGTCTGTGTCTGAGTGTCTGTGTCTGTGTCTGTGTCTGTATGTGTGTTTGTGGGTTGAGTCTTGGAGAGGTACATTACTGGCTGTCCCTGTAAACTGCATTTTCTTTCCTTTTTTTATTTTCAGGGGTCAGGCTGGCAGGTGTTCGATGAGGCCCTGTGTGAAAGGTCACGCAGCCTTGTAAAGAGTAGGCCTCGTCAAGCTATTCTCAACAAGTTGGTCTCCAGGGGTCCACCACCTTAAAGTTTGTGTAACTCGAACCTGCGACAATCACGTCTGCAAACATTGAGCTGAATTTCAACATATATACATGACATGTATATATGTAACAGTTCCCCAGCATGATATACCTAGAAGTGACATTTTTAATAGGCCTTTAAGGAGCTGTGACACTTTTAAAAGCTGAGGTTAATTAGATTATCATGTGGCTACTGGAATACTACATACATAACTGACACTCAGCTAATAAAAAATAATCAAAAGCAGATTTTTTATTATATCCACTGGTCTAAGGAGAAGCACCCAATTCCATTTTTACTGTCGCGTATATATCTCAAGGATTCGAGCATGTAAAAGTTTTCGCTCCATTGAAACAGTGCTTTTATGGCCTGAAAATTATCCAAAATCCACATAATTATTTTCGCATGCCACTTTTACAATCGCTTTCCTCTATTCCAGATCTACACACAGGGGCGCTTTGCTCATGGTTCCAGCTTCAAGTGATTGTTTCATGTGCTCCCTTACTTTGTAATCTCTCTCTCACTCTCTCTCCTTCCTTCTCTCTCTCTCTCTCTCTCTCTCTTTTTCTGTCTTCAACTTGCAGCCATGCAAAGTTACGAGTCGCTCGTGTGGCAGCAAAACTCATTTGTCTGCAGAGCATCTTCCGCTCACCTGCACCCAAACAGCGGGCGCAGACTCTTTTTTTTTTTTTCCTTTCTTTCTCTCTTTCTCTCTTTCTACCTCTTCTTCTTTTCTGTTTTTTTTTTTTTTTGTTTTGTTTTTGTGTGAAGTGGGCCCCTGTGGAGGAACAGCAGCCCGTGGCGGAGAGGAGAGGCCTCCAACGAACATCTGTCCCACACAGACGGCTCAGTGCTGCCCAGCCAGACGAGGGGGGGTGGGGGTGGGGGTGGGGGAGGGAGGGGGGGGGGTGGGGGAGAGTCTCTCCACGCAGAAGAGTGCCAGAGCACTGAATTATAACCGGCTGAGTTGACAAATAGAGATGGAGGGTGGAATGAAAGAAGTGAAAAGGGAGTGGGATGGGGAGAGAGAGAGAAAGAGAAAGAGAGAGAGAAAGAGAGAGAGAGAGTAAGAAACAGAAAGAAAGGAGAGAGAGATTGAGACAGAAAAAAGCAGAGTAGGATAAAAGAAGTGAAAATGAGTGGGATGGGGAGAAAGAGAGAAACAGAGAGTGAGATGGAGAGAGCAAGAAACAGAGAGAGAGAGAAGAGACAGATTGAGACAGAGAAAGCAGAGAGTGGGATAAATGAAGTGAAAGGGAGTGGGATGGGGGGAGAGAAGGAGAGAGAGAGAGAGAGAGAGATGTATATGGAGATGTGGAGAGAGAGAGAAAAGAGAGAAATGGTGAAAGAGATGTACTGAGGGCAAAAGACGGAGAATGCCAGAGATGTATTGGGGGATGAACAGAAAGGTTGCTTTTAAATGGGTAAACTGTCAACGAGGGCAAGATAGAGCAAGACAGAGACAGACAGAATACATCTCTCTCTCTCTCTCTCTCTCTCTCTCTCTCTCTCTTCTCTGTCTGTCTGTCTCTGTCTCTCTCTTTCTGTCTGTCTCTTTTTGCTTTTAAATGGGTAAACTGTCAACGAGGGCAAGATAGAGCAAGACAGAGACAGACAGAAAGAGAGAGAGAGAGAGAGAGAGAGAGACAGAGACAGACAGAAAGAGAGAGACAGAGACAGACAGAAAGAGAGAGAGAGAGAGAGAGAGAGAGAAAGTTACATAACCTTAATTTAGCTATGTTGTGGGAAGAAGGGGCAGTTTAATAGCTGTAGGCCCAGCTCCAGATCTCTCATCCACATTCAACTCACTCTATTATGTTTGGATAGCCGATTGCACACAGCGTCTGCCTCTTTACCATGCGCTAGGTAGAAGGGCTCTTCAAACTGCTGAGTCATCTCAGCTTGCTGTGCAGACAGAGGGAGGAGGCAGAATGGGGTGGTGGTGTGGTGTGGGGTGGTGGTGGTGGTGTGGGGTGGTGGTGGTGGGGGGGGTTCTGGTGGGGAGTACCAGACATGAAGTCCAGTGTGCAGGTACCTTTTAGTGACGCCTCCCTTCTTACCCTCGATGTCCCAGGAAACAATGCATAGACAATTAGCCCTAATTACACACTAATCACACCCTCTCCATCGCTTAGACTTAATTGGCTACCCCTCCTCTCACACTATCTGATGATCACACACACACACACACACGTGAGACAAATACACACATAGAGTCATGATTTTATGTAAATTCTTTCCCAACACAGTCCAAGAGGGTAGTTATATAAGGAATAGTATGGTGAATAATATGGATAACGGTCCGTTGTGCAGGTACCTTTTAGTATGGCTGTGCGATATATCGAATATACTAAATATATCTCCGAAATAGATTTGTGAGATACATAAAATTATTATATCGTACGTATCGCATATTTTATTCTGCAGGGATTGTAGTGAAAACACTAAAGGGTAAAAGTGTGATTTCATGGGGTCCTTTAAAGGAGATTTCAAAATATCGAGATATATATTGTATATCGTGAAATGGAGAAAATGTATTGGAATACAGTGGTCCCTTTGTTATTCGCGGGAGTTACGTTCTAAAAATAACCCGCGATAGGCGAAATCCGCGAAGTAGTCAGCTTTATTTGTTACAATTATTATAGATGTTTTAAGGCTGTAAAACCCCTCACTACACTTATACACTTTTCTCAGACAGGCAAAGTTCACACTTGCAAACATACAGCACTTCAGAGTCACACAGCTAGCGGTGGAAGATTTATGTAAATTTTACAAGCTGAGCGCATTCTGTACTGTACAGGAGATTGCATGCACTAAAAAAAATCCGCCAAACAGCGGGGCCGCGAAAGGTAAACTGCGATATAGCGAGGGACCACTGTATTCATTTTTTAACATATCGCACAGCCATACCTTTTAGTGATGCCTGCCCTCTTACCCTCTTACTACCCCCCCCCCCCCCCTTTTCTCCTCCCCCCTCCCCACGCATGGCTGACCGTCTCTGGGTCCGGCTCGGCCATCTGGCCCCTTTCAGCAGGGGCCGGAGCACAGACAACCGCCCGCTGGGCAGCCATCAAAACAGTCCCAGCGCTGGGACAGCAGACCAACATCGTTGTCTTTCGTCCCCCCTTTCCGTCCACATCCTTCTATCTGTCTGTCTGTCTGTCTGTCTGTCTGTCTATCTATCTATCTATCTATCTATCTATCTATCTATCTTCAGTAACACTTTTCAATTTACAATTTCTTTTACAGCGTATCTAAATGTAACAATGTGTAGGTAACGCTTCATTTCATGGTTCCTTGTTTAGTGTATCTAGATGTAACAACATGTAATATTATGTACTTACACTGTACATACCTAACACTAACACTAACCCAATGGTACAGTGTAAGTATGTAATGTTACATATTGTTACACACGTTGTTACACTGTACCTAATTGATGTAACAGGGACAGTAAAATAAACTGTAACCGAATGTTTATTAAGAACTTATGCTATACATACCTAACACTAACTTTGTAACCCTTACCCTAACCCTACTGTATAGTACAGGTACTATTACAAACTTTGTTACACTGTACTTTATGATGTAGATAAACTGTACCAGAGACCATAAAACAGTGCAACTCTATCTCATTTACAGTACATTTCTCACATCAGAATTGAAATTCTCAAAAGTTCTTATTCAATTGTCACATCATTAGGCCATTTGTGCAGATGAAAAAGACAGTTTCTCATTGCATTAAACAAATTGCAAATGCTTTTGTCCATCCATGCAAATGATTGTGTACAATTCTCAGTGTTTTTGTACATTATCAATTGCTTTTGTCATGCTAATCAAAATGCTTTGTTATTGGAATCTATCAAATAGTCTCACTCCCCAAAACATTTAGGCTATAGTTCATCATATGCAAAAAGTCTTCACATGCAAAATGATTTACCAAGCTATCGTGACATGTCAAGCACATTTCTATACATTTCCATAACACATTTGTAAATATGATCTAAATTGGGAATTTGCTTGAATCTAGACTTTCTCTAATGAAGAGTGTTGATCAACCAATGATCAACAGTTTTCTGAATGAGCTCAAGGGAGCATCTCATGAACAAATTAATGGAAAGTATATAACCAGAACACAATACAAAGTTACAATGTCTGACAATGGAAGGACAAGAAATTGGACAGCAGCGTGATGTGGATGAAAATTTATGGCCTGACAGATGGGAACGTGAAGAAGCTGAAGATCAGTATTAGGATTTAGAATTTGGGAAGATGTTCATATTTTTTGTTTACTTACTGTATTTTACCTTTGTTCTGTGCAGTGCTGTCTTTTTTTCTTTACACACTGCAATGTCAATGTCTGCCAATAAAGAAGTCATTCTGTAAATGTGAATCTTGTCTTTTGCAATCAATCTCTCACTTATACATTATATGAGGTCAAATGTACAACACTTGTTATCACACCTAAACCAGATTTTACACCAAATTGTACCTTCGAAGTGCACTATTCAATTGCCAACATGACTAATGAATTTGACTGTCTTATCCGTGCACAATGACACAATGACTAAACATTCTGATGGCACTGACACGTATATTGACACAAAAACTTGCTTTTGAGGGATGAACTAAGGATTTTGAGCAAGAGACTGGCATTTGCAGGTGATCCACGATGTTTTGCTATTTGTCCAAACTGTTTTGAGAAATGCACTCGATCTTCTGCAAATTGCAAGAAAGATTCGAAAAATGTACCAAAGCGATAGAGAAAAACTGTAATAGAGAGACAGACACAGACACAAAATTCATAAAGTGGTGAAATCCATCAATGTTCAGGACAAAAAAAGAGAAAAAGAGACAGTCCTCTGTTTTTTTTTTTTTGCTAGTCTCTGTCTTCTTCTCTTTAATTCCCCCTTTCTCACAAACCCATCTTCTTAAACCTCCGTCGCCAGATCGTTGAGACTAATCCCATCCTTAATTCTGCAAAGAGGGAAAATGCTACACAATGGACAAGGTCCAATCACCACCTCCCCACACCTCCATCCCACCCAGACATACACACACACACACACACACACACACACACACACACACACACACACACACACACAACAAACATACACACAAACATACACACACACACACACACGTATGTGAGACCAAGATGAGGGGCGTGTGTGTGTGTGCGTGTGTGTGTGTGTGTGTGTCTTCCTTCTGTTGCCATTGGTGAGGTAGTAGCGAGCAACAGAGTGGAGTTTAAATATGTGAAGACATCAGTCGATGAGCCAGGGCTCAACAGACTACCAAAGCCAGGGCCACAGAAACAAGGAAATTCCATTATCACATTTTTCTCTCTCCGACAGGTACTTCCTCTTTCTCTTTCTCTCCCCGTCACACACACACACACACACACACACACACACACACACACACACACACACACACACACACACACATGCCTCGTGACACTACCTTTTACAAGGTGCTGATGACACCGACACTGTGTAAGTTTTTTTTTTTTTTTTTCAGTTCACCCTGCTTGATAAATCTAAAGCCCTTTTGAGTTGCTGTATGGTTCTTGTGTGTGTGTGTGTGTGTGTGTGAGAGAGAGAGAGAGAGAGAGAGAGAGGGAGAGAGAGAGTATATATGTTTGTGTGTGTGTGTGTGTGTGTGTGTGTGTGTGTGTGTGTGTGTGTGTGTGTGTGTGTGTGTGTGAGAGAGAGAGAGAGAGAGAGAGAGAGATAGAGAGAGAAAGTGTGTGTGTGCATGTGTGTGCATGCATATATGCGTGTGTGCATGCTTGTGTGTGTGTGCGTGTGTCCATGTGTCCTTGTGTGAGTGTGTGTGGTGGAGGCTTACCGTGTCCTTTTATTCCCTGACACTTTCTCAAAGCTCCCTGCCTATGGCGAAGGTCAGGCTTTATTAAACAGTGTCCAGCATGTACCTTTAGTCTGTCTCCTTGTCTTTGTTGAATCAAGGACTAAGCACACTCTGCCCACTGCATTCCTCATACACTTAATAGACCTTATTCCCCATTGTGTCTGACAGAGATAGAAAGAGAGAGAGACAAGCTTATGGACAAGCTCATGGATATGTAGTTAACGTTCAAAACCCCTACAGTGGGCACAGCCTTGAGGACTTATGCTGCCCTTTTGATTGTACAGCTAGGCACAGACCTCCCGATTTTTAATTACAGTTCTGATACGATGGAGCGTCAGGGCCAGTTGTAGGTAGTCTGATGTACATTGGAAGCAGTCGGGGTCAGTCATCATGTTTGTTAGGCAGATGAATCTAAACTCCGAGACAAATTTCTCCCTGGTGGAGACTAATAAAGAAACCTAAACCTAAAACCTTAACTGAAACAATCATTTTCATTCTTGACACAATTTGGATGAAATCAAACATGTTCGATTTGGTCAGTACTGGTCTGCTCTATGTTGTCATGGTTTTGATTGTTACATG
>CM050201.1:21435000-21437500 GCA_027475355.1 Coilia nasus | reverse complement strand
GCATCCTCCTGATGTGGAGGGGAGTGGAGATGAAGGGAGAGGGAGAGAGAGATGGAGAGAAAGAGGGAGAGAGAGGGACAGGGAGAGAAAGACGGAGATGGAGAGAGAGAGAGAGAGAGAGAGATGGAGAGAAAGAGATAGAGAGAGAGAGAGAGAGAGAGAGAGAGAGAGAGAGAGAAAGATTGAGAGAGAGAGAGAGGGAGAGCTGTGCTTATTAAAAACACGTGTCGCGAGGGCGTACAACGGGACCGGGGAACAAAATCCAATTATCACTCAGCCGCCTCCCACCAGCATGACATCAATACTCCATCACAAAGGGAAGGCCTCCACAGAGGGAGAGAGAGAGAGAGAGAAAGAGAGAGAGAGAGAGAGCGAGAGAAAGAGAGAGGGAGGGAGGGAGAATGACAGAAAAGAACAGAGAGAGAGAGAGAGAGAGAGTGAGAGAGAGAGAGAGGGAGAGAGAAGGAGGGAGAATGACAGAAAAGAACAGAGAGAGAGAGAGAGAGAGAGAAAGAGTGATAAAGGAGAGAAAAAGAGAGAGGGAGAGAGGGAGGGAGAGGTGAAGTATAAGTAGGTTCCAAGGGCTTCCATTGTCATATAAAGTCAAACCTAGCCTCCCTCTAGTACTACCAGTCCCAGGCCTTACACTGATTAAGCTCGCTTAGAGCTCTCCCTGTGCCCACCCCCCTGTGCCATCCCCAGCCTGTTTCCTCCAGATCTGCTCCCTGCACTGGCACCAAGTGTGCGCAGGTTGATTAGTCATGCCTTTACTGAGAAAGGCTGCCTGTGAGATCACTCCTCAGTGTGGAGGAATGGAGGGGGATGGAGGGAGGGGGGATGGAGGGGGGATGCTGGTGGTTGAGGACACTGAGCAAAAGACAAGTGAGAAACTGACACTAGAGAAAGGAAATAAAGTAGGAGTGGAGAGGCATTCGAGGCAGGGTGAGGAAACAATGGTGCCAATCCATTCTGCCTGAGAGAGGAAAGATAATGGCCTATATTCTCACAGAGAGAAAGACAATGACAGTGATGAAGAAGAGAAGGAGGAGGAGGAGGAGGAGAGGACAGGATGATGAAGAACAAGAACTGCTTGTGTACAAACACTCGGTCCACCTACGTGTGACCTTTCGACCCCCTCCCCGCCCTCGGGCTGGCGCACTCCAACATGGTGTCATCGCATTGTGTCGTACAGTACAGTTACAAGAGGAAGGGGAGGGGGCAGGGACTGTCTTTCTTTGTCTTTCTGTGTGTTTGTGTGTGTGTCTGTTTGTGTGCGTGTTCGTGTGTGTGTGTGTACGTGTGTGTACATGTGTGTGTGTGTGTGTGTGTGTGTGTGTGTGTGTATGTGTGTGTATGTGTGTGTGTGTGTGTAGTGGTGGTGGTGGTGGGGGTTGCTAGGGACTGTCCCCATGCAACCCCCGCAGAGGGTGATGTGTCCATGTGAGATCTTCCTCCTCGCTGGAGAATGTGGCCCCCTGTCAGTGGCACCAGCGGTGGTGGTGATGATGGTGATGGTGATGGTGGTACAGTATGAGGCTTTGCTTTGCTCATCCTTCTCCACGTTTACGCACTCACACGCTCAGGGGACTGAGCAGGCTGTCACGACACACACACTTGAGTGGAAAGATGATGTAGACAAAGATGATGATTGTTTTTTTTCCATTTTTTTTTTTTTTTTTTGGTTTGAAGGGGATGCAGAGTGAATGTATAGCACTGAAACATGGACACACAAATGCACACACACACATACAAACATGCATACACACACACACACACACACACACACACACACACACACACACATGCACAAACGCATACATATGCACAGACATAGTCTTGCACACACACACATGCAGGGTCACACACACACACACATACACATACACACACACTCACTCACATACACATACACGCACTCACATACACACATGCACATGCATATGCACACACGCATACATATGCACAGACATAGTCTTGCATACACACACACACATACACATACACACATATATATACACTCACATACACACATGCACACACACAAAACACATTAAAGTCACTAATGTCCTTAAGTGTGGGATGGAGCAATAAAATCAAGAATAGTGCTGATGGTGAAAATATTTCTTTGTTGACCTCAGCAAACCTGTTAGTAAGCTGTCAATCACTTACAGAATCAGCTTGTGAAAAATACATAGGGGATATATTGATCCTGGGTGGTATGGTGCTTTGCTATCACAAAAGCCCTTTTCAGACAACACACTCACCAGCAAATTCATTATAGTTACTGGCAAATATGTTTGAAATAGATTTTTTTTCCATTTCATTCTCAAAATTATAGGCTTTACTATAACAACAGGCAAAATTGATCAGTTTATCATCTGATGTTCACCATTACAGCAATAAAATCTCTCAATCCAATTACACGAATATAAGGGGCCTAAAGAAAATTAAACTAAGTAAATATGGAAGTGTCAGATATTAAAAATGCTGTAACAAAAAT
>CM050201.1:21422500-21430000 GCA_027475355.1 Coilia nasus | reverse complement strand
AACAGATACCAACTCAGCTTATGGTTTCAGTTGCTTGGATGTGCCTCTGTAGATGTGCTTCTGCTTCTTTACCACTGTTATTTTAACTTGTTTCTATATTGTCATCTGTATTTGATATCTTCGTTCTCCAGTGAGCTGGTGGTCATGTTTTATTGAATGACTAGAAAAAGGTAGCTGTAGGTATTTCTTTTCTAATGTCTAGCTGCCTTTGAGATACTTTGTTATGGCAGTAAGTATGAGAGTCTTTTCTTTGGACTGCCAGGAGTGGGGTGAGCCAGCAAAAGGCTCCAGAGTGCACCTAAAAAGGAGCAATATGTCTTCCCTGATGGGGTTCACCCCAGCGTGACCCTGTCGAGGCCAGTCAGGGAGCCTTATGAGGCAGTCTGATGGGTTCTTTGTCTGGTAAGTAGCACCAGACAGGTAGCTGTGCTGGGCCTGCTGGGTAATGCACATGGTCAAGTTTGCCAAACACAAGGAATGGCACAATACACAAAGCCCAGTTTGTACAATGATTTAAAGCAGAGTGAATGGTAGCACAGTTCTTGATTAGGGGATGAGGTTGAGGGCAATGGCTGTACTTCTTCCTGACTTCTTCCAGAGCTTCTTCACATTTAGTAGGACGACTTGGTTACACTGTATTTGAAGGTGTCTACATAAGAGGGATATGAGCCCTTTATAAACATGACATGACACATATCATGAACACTAATGACACTTCATTCATGTTTATGACTGTTATCATTAAGTGTTATTCATTTGTCTGCATGCCACAACATAGCAATCTAACATTACAAAAACTGAATGACACTTAATGACAACAGTCATAAACATGAATAAAGTGTCATTAGTGTTCATAACGTGTCATGTCATGTTCATAGCATGCTCATGCCACTCTTACATGGATGCTTTAAAATAAAGTGTTACCGACAACTTTTATATCTTTTTGTATTAGTACATGTTTAATGTCATGCATGAATACATAATATTAGAGTAGTGATAGAGATATATTATTTATCCCGAAGGAAATTAAGGGCACAGAGGGCACTCAGTAGGATATAGATATGATATAGTGTGTCAGTGAAAACGCAGAGGTTAAAAGCGTGGGACCCACTCATAGACTGTATGTAAGAGAACTGGACAAACACTCGGTGACGACGTCACGCATATTATGCTGCATCCTTTGTGTTAGGCTGTCTAGACCTGTTTCTGATGTTTTGCTGCAAAACCAGTCGGCCTCCAGGGACAATAGAGTTAAAGCGAAAAGCGACAGAAGCTGCTCTGAGCGACATGCTCCACATGGGGGTCACTGCTCTTCAGTTCCATTTCCAGCTCAGTTCCATTTAGCTTCTGAAAGCTGTATGCCTTGCAGTATCTGCCCTTAGAAATGATTGCGTTTGGAATCCAGCGGGGCAATACACGTGGTTTCAAGCGCATAGAGTGATAAGTGTTAAAAAATGCTATTATTTGGATTCTTTGTACCGATTAGTTTGACCTCAACAACACAATAAAACACGAGCAAAACATAACATAGCGGCAGTTCTGAATAAATGGAGGCCATCACTTAAGTGCAAAAATTCTCTAGTGGCTTATGAAATAGGAAAACGCTTTTTTAAAAGTGTCATTGCTTCTGTAGCAGCTGTTCAGTCTGTCAAATTGTTTGTGTGGAGCCAATAATGTTTGCCTGTGCTTAGTCTTCCGTGAGTCTGCGTGTCGTTTTGTAAGATCTTGGTGCATTAAGTAGTGGTTCGTCCTTCAGAATAAATGTGTCGGCAGTGCAGGGCGGCTGAAAGCGTCGTGCAATCTGAAGCTGGCTGCTTATGAGTTTTACAGGGGGAGCACCAGCTCTGATGTGACATGCAATTTCACACAGCGCACAGATCTTGTCACTCCGCAGTTACCGACGGCAACGATGACGCTGATGTGCAATCTCGCACGGCACAAACAGCTTGTCAGTCCGTCTCTCAGCACTAAATTAAACTCCTGCCATTTGATTTTGCTTGAAGTCCCAGTGTATGAAATAACATGTACAGAAAAAATACAATGTAACAGTCTGCCCAGACGAAAATACTGCTTGCAGCCCTTGTCCTAGTCTGACAGAAACAATTCTGGTCTCACGTACATTGAGATCAGATTCTTTTTACCTAAAGGGGTTTTAAAAGAAACAAATGTGAAGTAGGTAACATCTGGCCAATGTCTCACACTTCTTAATTTAAACTTCTAAGAAATATGTTTGAGCATACTTAACTCTGATTTAGGTTTAAGTTAGGGTCTTAAATACTTTCTCCTGCTTTTATTTCGTTCCTAAAGGGTTTAAAGGAGAAACAAATAAGAATTCCAGCAAGAACTGAAATATTTCTGTGAGAGAAAGACTAAACTGTTGTAAGCAGCTATACTGTAGTTTTCCCTGGGTGACTGATTTAATACAGAATGCAAAACCTTAGCTTTCCGTTTCAGTAATATAATGTGGTATTATACAATTTGCAGTCTGTTATCACGTTTAATGAGAAAATTCCATTCTGTTCCATGTTGAGCTAGCCAAATGGATCTCTCAGAGGGGTGAGTCAGGAAATGCAGCAGATTTCAGGATTTCTGCCAAAGCATCTTTTGAAATTTTGACATGTATCAGTTGTAGCCCCCCATAGAGTACATTGTATTCGTGGTACAGTTTGGGATTTATCATTTATAACACATGTATGTATGTAGGCATGTATAGACTGGGTTTTAAATTGCCCTTGGCAGCCATTTTGTTCGGTGAGCCAAACACAACTAAGGCCAAGGCCAAATGTTGTCTCTATTTGTTCTTAAAGGGCCCCGTATTGTCTGGAACATTTATTTCAGTTACTGGCATCTCTACTAACGTTCCCAAAAGTTGATATCCAACCACCAAGCCATTGTTTTGTGGTTTCTTCGTGAATGTAAACAGCCCCCCTCACAGCCTTTATCAGATTTCTTTGTTCTCCTCTGATGTAAAGGGATAACACTTATAACATTACCCCCCTTCACAAAATACTGACATGAATATCAACCACTCACAGCCACTGGTGTCTCCACCCACAATAGAAAATGAGGAAAGAGTACAAACCACAAACAGATTTCTCAACGGATCCCAACTTGGCGCCCAAGTTTCTTAAACTCAAACAAATAAGATCTGGGACATTTTTTCACTTTCCTTATAAACTCAATTAGAAGTGTGTGGAACAGAATCTACAAAAAGGCTGCTATTGACACAAAGCAAGACAGGAGAGTTTACGTGCAACTCATTTGTCATCTTAAGACGCGTCATTAGAAGTATTGATATTACTGGGAATGTGTCGACTTCCACCGGTAAGGCACAGCTGAAGTTCATGTCCTTAAAGTTCTGAAGACTGTCAGGTCACTGTCGGGTCAAAGTGCAACAGCTATTCTTTGTCTTTTCTGTGCCACATGGTCTCTGTCCCACATACTCAGGACAGCACTGATTAGCATAACAGGGCTGATGTCTCTGTGGCAGAACAGTTGTCTCATACATAGTCAAGTAAGACGAGGTTACTGAGTGGCACCTCCTCTTCCTGTTCAATAGACATGATGTTTGTAGGCTCCCTTGGCCAATTAGAAATGCTTGTGAAATCATGTCAAGTCTTTCTGCAAATGTCTCCCTGAATTACACTTTATGTGACTTGAACCTTATTCTTGACAGAACAACGTTGGCCTGACTAAGCCTCCGTTTATTTGGAGTCATTAGAAACCTACCAGCACCAGACAGCGCAGTGCAATACTGAGAAGCAGTGGCCGAGAGATCTCCGAAGAGACAGTTAAGGTCCAGTGGGTCACAGACACTCACAGACAAACACACATACACAGTCACAAACCCAGACAGAGAGAGAGAAACAAACACACACACACACACACACACGCACGCACACACACACACACACACACACACACACACGCACGCACACACACACGTACACACACACACAGATCTAGACACACACACACACTCAGCCTCTTGTCTCCTTATGCTTACCATCAACAACAGTGCCGGGAAAAACAGTCTGATGCATTCCTCTCTGCAGGTCAGAGCTCCAAGTATAAAAAAGAAAAAAAATATCAGCCTTGAAAAGAAACGAGGTCCATCCCATCTGCCTGTCGCCCGTGTTTGCAGATCAGGGGTGCCCTCCCTGCCATGCCATGTTTAATGCATTATCCTCAGCCAGCTTCGTCTGCGTGGGGTGTCATCATATGCCTCAGATGTTTATCATTATCTTTATGTTTATTTATTTAAGAAGGGACAGTGTACATTAGTTGGCATGCCCATTTATACATGCTCTGTGTAGTCGCTGGCACGTTGATGTTAATAAGAAAAGGATGGTACGGCTGGACTAGCCTGGCTATAAGTCTATCTACGCACTTCTGCCCAATTATTTTCTCTCTACAGTGGTAGTCAGGTTTTGCCTCCGTTGACATGGTTGACTCTGGTAGAATCTTTACCGGGCCAATCAGCGAATAGAGGGAGCGTTCGTGAGTGATGATGTTGTGCTTTGTGTGCTACATTTTAAGTGTAGTGCGTAGGCAGGCTTACAGCCAGGCTAACTGCGTACACGACCAGACGTTAGCGATTGGATAAAGGCAGTCGCTAACGTCTTAAACGTTTTAAACTTCAGAAGAGTCTACACCTCCAGCAAACAAACGTTTCTCTATACAGCACAGCCAGACCCTGTAGGAAATTAAATCTAGTAGGAGGGGTTGGTCAACCAGGCTACGGCTGGACACCAAGGGGGTAAAAATCATCCCCCACGTACGGGAATTAAGTGTAAGAATAGGGCTGTGTAGTAAGGGGGAAAGCAATCCCCCTATCGCCCCAAAAAAGGGGGGATTTTAGAGAGACTGCCCACCTGGGGAGCAGGTAATCTGAATCTGCTGCCACCACAGCATCAGGAGGGCCCCTGACAGCTTTCTCCTCCACCAACAGGCACACATGCTGGGGGATATTAATTAAGTTAAAGCGCTCAGAGGAGACAGTCTGCCTGGCAAGCATGGGACCGTTCAGGTGAGGACGGAAGGAGAGAGAGATGAGGAGGAGAGAGACAGAGAGAGAGAGAGAGAGAGAGAGAGAGAGAGAGAGAGAGAGAGAGAGAGAGAGAGAAGGAAAGCAGTGATGCAGCTGAGAAAACTTACATGTCCATTAAGCACAGCAGTAAAAAAGGTGGGTACACCACATGCCCTTAATATGACTGAATGAATAAGATCATAAACAGGGGAGTGAATTCTATTTTGCACTGGAAACGTTGCATAGACTGCAAATAACCCAAACTTGAAATGCATTACATTGCAGACATCATTAAAATGTTCCATTACAGATGGAAAGGATTGATTTTAAGTAGGACATCTATACAAGTATAAAAGGCTAGTGTTGTTCTGACGCCATCAGTCCATGGAACATTATATGCAAGTTTATCCAAAATCATGTTTAAAAGGCATATTTTACTACAAAAGCCTTTTCCAATGAAGCCCGTGTGTGTGGCCTAGAACTGTCTGGGGAAGCAGTGAACCTGAGCATCTTTGGACTGCTTTAGTATTTGAAACATCGACACTTGTGGAATTGATGGAAGGGCCAAGAGGGAAAGAAATACTTGGTAGAAGGTTATTCAATATATGTTAAAGTCTTGCAATTTGAAGTGCTCAGGGCCACAGTGAAGAACCTAAGAGGAATGGAATACATGCATAGGTTCTAGAGTGCTTAAAACATCTCTCAAGCATGGCAGACAAAATATGACCATTCACCTTGGTGCTGTTGAAGCATGTGATTTGTGCAGAGTAAAAATCGAATCTTTAACAAGGATGACTATACCAAGACTTTATCCAAAGCGGGGGGGTGACCAGTAGTGGGTTGAGGTGGGCAGTCCATCCCAAAAAAATGTCATCCCATTAATTTTGTCCCGCCTCTCAGCTCTGCCAAATGCTCATCCAGATGTGAAATTCTGGTGACACCTCCTATCCAAGGACCACAGACGTGTCATGCCCTATACACAGGACTTGGCAGGTGCCAGTTTTAGCCTATAACATGACATGAATCCAAAGCAGGGTTGCAGTTTATGTGAGGAAGCAGTAAAGTTGTGCTGCAGAATTCCAAGCTGAAATGGAATAATCTTAAAAGGAAATCTTTAAAGAAATCTATAATACAAAGCCTGTTTTAAGCCAAAGTCATTTCTAGAACATATTCTAGAATATATTTTTATTAAAATTACACCACACCTACTGAATAAAATACATTTTTTCTAAAATAATATACAATTTTCTGGGTGAGCCCAAACTTTTGAATGATAGTTGACATATTAACAATTTATTAACTGTAAAAACAGAGCAGGCAGAGATTGAGTGACAGTCTGTGTCACTGTAAATGTATGTGTGTGTGTGTGGGAGACAGAGAGAGAGAGAGATAGAGAAAGAGAGGGAAAAAGAGAGAGAGAGATAGAGAAAGAGAGAGATGGAAAAGAGAGAGGGAGCCTAGGGAGAGAAAAAGAGGCAAGAGTTGTTGATGCTGCTCAGCTCCGGTGGCTAATGACATCCCTAGTGACAGGTGCTGGCTTTGCTCGCCCGCAGCTGGTCGATTTGCCAAATCTATCTCCTCCTCTTCAAAGGGATGAAGAGAGCAGATGTGATTCAATTCGGTTTGACAGCTCCTGCAGAAACCAGGACCAATCTGGCAGCTTCCAGTTCCAGTGCACTTTTGAAAATGTGACTGTAATAGAATGTAGAAGAATAAAACAAGATGGGTGTGTGTGTGTGTGTGTGTGTGTGTGTGTGTGTGTAAGAAAGTTGGTGCTTGTTATCTCTTTAACCTCTTCCTGATTCTGATTGTGGCATCATCGATGTGATGGGACACCCTTTATTTTCGCGTGCTCCAGTCGATGATTAAACTGGTTTGGGAAATGGTGGCAGGGCCAGTGTGCCAAGCTGGCTTCGCTTGAAAAACACGCCCACGTAGCCCCAACTAAAAAAAAAAAACACGACCTGGAGCGATGAGGGGTCCGGTTAGTAAAGGTGTCATTGAAATACAGTACAGCTATGACTGCTGTCCACGTCAGCCTTAATGTACACATCTTCATTTCTTCACATACAATAGTGAATAGGCAAGCTGACAGCTGTGTGTGGAACAATGGGAATTGAGCATTAAAAAGAAAAAAAAAAAGATTTAAAAAGAAAAAATTTAAAAAGCACAAAGGCACAAGGATGAAATCACCTGGGCTCAACACAGACAGAGAGGGAGACTGGGACAGACAAGGACAGACTGACAGACTGCTAAGAGGCCTCTTCTGAACGACAGCAGTGGAGCTTCACATCACACCAGTTTAAGTTGTTGAAGATTCAAGGTGAATTTCCATCGACTGACTAATTCCTGCTCATTGAAAGCTTCCCCCAGGTGATAACAGGATGCAGCTGCAAATTGGCACAACATCAGTTGAATCCTGAACGCCTGTCAGAGCACCACCCCCTCGCCTGATTTTTTATTTTTTTTTC
>CM050201.1:21410000-21420000 GCA_027475355.1 Coilia nasus | reverse complement strand
TGTGTTGTCAACCGTCAAATATAAAAGTTAAATAATTTGTAGCTCTTTTAGGGTTTTCCCCTTTCATATCTTATAAAGTAGCTTATTTTGTGCGAGAGAGAAATTACTTTGGAAATGTTTTACAATATACAAATATAGTACTCCATTATTCCGACACATAATTATGCAATTAACACCTGTGCACTGATACTTCATGCTGTACGTGGTTGAGGGTTATTGTATATATCAGTAGTATCCATATGTTGTATGTTTGAGTGGTGTATCCATATGTTGTGATGCCACAGATACTGTTTGAAAAAACTGTTACCCTTTGACATTCGCGCTCCAGACAAACATTCACGTCAAGGAAATGCTGTATCTAAATGCATGGATGTGCATTATTTTTGACCCCTCAGTTCACAAAGCAAAACTTCAAAATGCCTCACTAAAAAAACAGCTGTTGTCAAGATGACCCACACAGCTAATATTAAGCATGGAGCCTGTTGACAACCTCCTACTGAGATCACAGATATTTATTTTATTGAGAAGAACATTAGCCGGGAAATGACTTGCTGTGTTGTACTTGCCAAGCCACACTACTCCACTACGCAACATTTATTCACTTGGCAATAGCAAATGAACAGGGCAATGTCTCAATATTTCCTTTCTTATACAGACACCTTTTATAAAGAGAGGAAACACTGGCTAGCTTTTCGTCCTAGTTTTTTTTTTACTTTTTTTAATGGCTTGGTTGAAAAAGCAGTGGTTTATCTGAAAACATCCTTTGACATAATATGTTAAGGTTAATAACAAACTAAGAATCAAGTTTGCTGATGACACTACCGTGGTGGGTCTGATGTTCCCGGTGAAACGTTGTCTCGTTTCACTATGTACTGTGTATATGGCTGAAACGACAATAAAAACCTACTTCACTTGAAAAGAATCCCTCCCACCTACGATCCTTTTTCCATTTGTATCTGTTTTCCCCCTCAGAGGCCAGCAGACTTTAGAAACAGTTAGTGGTCACATTTGTCAAGGCTGTAGAAATTGACTGAGCACCAAGCAGGAAAGTGAAGTAGCCCCAAGATGACCTCAACCCGTTGCTTTCTTTCCCCTTGTAACCATGTGATCATTGATTATGAGCATCCGTAGTGCGTGACCCAGCAGGGACAGACCTTTCTCTCCAGTGCTTCATTAGATGGGCTTTATCCAGGCAAACTGGATGGACCACTGAACAAAGTCCATTTTTCTAGCCTGCATGATGCTGCACAGAATTTTGTGTTCAAGTCAGTCTGGCCCATAGATACATACCAGGTATATCTAAGTAAGTAACCATATATAGCCTACCTATGGTCTGGCCAACTGGCCTATTTCCGGCTGTTCCTTTGCCCTTAAAATAGGGAACCAATGAAATACGTTACGCATACATCATCGGAATCAGTGGTCTGATTATAGCCCTGTCCATTAGTATATAGAGACATTTGATAGATGCCCGTTGATCCCTCCTCTGACAACTTCCTGGCTATGGGATCTTTGCCAGACCAAGCTCTGTGTACGAGCTTGGTGTGACAGCCAGGCTACCATTTTTCTTTATTTTTGGAACAAATCCCGATAGCGCACAATATAAAGCAGCGTTAACCCTCCCCCGAATCGATAAAAGCTAATGTAGTACTCTTGATGTGAGGTGAAATCTATCCTGAAGCTCGAGTCCCTTTTACAGCAGATAATGAGGCTGGCAGGCAGTAGTGGAGAGATTTTTACATTCGCTGTCTGTGAGCTAGCACAGTATGCGCTCCTGATCAGAGTACACAGAGTATACTGTTCCAGCAGGCTTTACCAGATGAAAAAGACACCTTTGGCTTTGCTTTAAGACAGTGTGTCATTATCTATGAGACATGGAAGTGACTTGGTAAGCATCCAGAAAGTGTCACGAAAATAAGTAAGACTCTATTGGATGTCTTTATCAAAGGTGCATGGGGGTAGTCCTTAGTGTTTCTGCAGTGGGTACTTTAATGGAAAACACCTGCTGTCTTCATGTGTTTCTGAAGAGCTACAGAGTTGGTGAAACTGTTTCAGCGGAGATATCAGCAAATAAGCACACCAGAAGAATCACTAGGTAGGAAAAATAATGAGATCTTTTATTTTTGGCTGCAGTCCCAAGAAGAGTTAAAAGCAACAGTTTCTTGAGAATATTAATACCACTGGGGTTTAGCACAAAACTTCATTTCAGTGGACCACACTGAGAGACAAAAAAAGGATTGCATACATTAAAAACCTTGAAATGTCTCTGCAAATAAAAACCAGGTCGCCTTCATTAAGATTAAACAATACAGAGATCAAAGCACCTGATGTATATTTATGACTTGCTGGAATATGTGCCCCGGAAACACACAACATACCCACAATATGTGCATTTCCACAAGCATGTGACCAGACGAAGATCAAGGCAGCATTTGGATCATTTACATCACAGACAGAAACCAAAGAGCAAAACACCAACTTCAGAGGACAAGTTGTTCTCCAAATCGAATCCCAACAAATCTTAACTTTGCATGTTCTACATAGGCTGGTAACTTCACTAACAACCACCAAGGCTGTCCTACAAATTGTGTGATGAATGGACTGTTAACAAAACAATGTGTGTTTGTGTGTTTGTATATTGCCACATGATGGACCAGATCACTGGAGCTTTTTTTTGGCACCCGTGTTCCGCCACAGAGGGTCATGGAGAGGTGGGGTTTCTGAATAAGCACCAAAACGCAGCAACCATGAGCCCAATCACAGCATGCGTGCAGGAGTTAGTGGACAATGGCTGGATGACATTTTTATAGCAACAGAAACGATGTTACGTGAACATGAACATGCAGAGCCCATGCAGTCAGCAGCCATCTCCTCGTCCCTGCTTGAGCCATGCACAAAAGCCATGAGAGAAAACAAGACGATTAAGGCCACCTTCAACACTCTCCATGCATAGACACCAACACAGAGGCTTGACGGAGTGGACGGACAGGGTTGGTTTTGGTGGATGCTGTCTGTGTGTAGCAGGCAGAGCCTGTTGAGCATGCTGTCCACACCGTAGCCTGAAGCGACGACATTTTTACCAGCCTATCACGCTCGGCGCAGTCCCTGCACCGCAACACCACAATACACACACCACAACACCACCACACACACCAAAAGACCCAGCCCTGAAGGTACGGGTCAGGCTTTTCCATCACACACAGTGCTCTACTTCAGGCGATGCCTCTGTGTGTGTGTGTGTGTGTGTGTGTGTGTGTGCGCGTGTCTGTGTGTGTGTGTGGACTATAAAAAGGGCTGCTCTGTTAAGCTCCATGAGTCAAGGCTTGAAGAGAATTCACATAACATTTCACAATAAAGTTCACAGGCTCTTGGCTTTTTTCTTTTTTAGGAAACAAAAGAACGGATGATGCACTTCTCCTCCCAGTGCTGAGCACTGGCTACAAAACCTGCATGAAACATTTTCATTATCTGCTGTGGAGATTTCTCATTATAATCGGCATTCTCCCGACCCCCGTCCCCCCTCCCCCCTCGTTACGCACTGGTGGGCACAGCTCCTCACACCGTGGTTTTTTTTTTTTTTTCCTCCCTCTTTTCCAATTGTTGGATGGAGCTTGAGCTGTAGCTAATGCTTATTAAAATCTGCAGCGCAGAGTGATTTCTGTCTAATGTAATAACACTGGCTCCCCTTAGCCAGGCGGCAATCAGCCCTACCTCTGGGGGACAGACCAACTGTCATCAGCAGTAATTGGGTGAAATGGCATGCTTGTATTCAGTGTGTGTGTCTGTGTGTGTGTGTGTGTGTGTGTGTGTGTGTGTGTCAGTGGTGCATGTGCTGACTGTTTCACAGGAAAAGCTTCCACTTGCGCATGAACACACACACACACACACACACACACACACACACACACACACACACACACAAATGTAGAGCGCTGCAACTGCAAAGTTTGCCAATGAATAAATTTACAAAGGAGGGGGTAAGTGAGAGGGGTGTGTGTGTGTGTGTGTGTGTATGTCAGAATAAGTGCAAGGCAAACTTCCAGTGGAAGAAGATAAGATGGCAACGACTACACAAGCAATTTTCTTCCCTAAAGAAACATTACTGTCTTTTGTTTCACAAAGGGGTGAAACACACACACACGCACGTACACACACACACAGGCATGTCTTTGGGCTGCACAAGAACAGCTGGGGCTGATATTAATTGCAGGAGGGGGCATGAATTCTGCTGACACAGCGATAAGTAAGCGCGTGCCGCGTGCTGAGTCCTGTGGCACGTTCACCGTGCTGCTCACGAGAGCAAGACCAGCATCAGCAGAGCAATTAAGGCACTCGCAGGAAGGCAGAGCTGCTAGACCAGGGATCCCCAACGTGGTGCCAACAGGCTTCAGACAGTCCGCCAGGAGTTTGTGAAGTGCCCCCGAGGAATGTTTTTTAAAAAAAATTAAAAAAAATAAAAACAAAAGCAAGTGACTATGGCAGTGTTCTAATAATCATATTTTTTGTTTTCATGTTTTAATGTTTAAATGTCTTATCTATCATTACATGAAAGCAAACAATTATACATAGCATTATTTGAAAGGGATATTAAGACCTTCATTTAGCAGATTATTTTGAATGAGTAGCCCTCAGTACAGATTGTCATCCTTCGGGTAGCCCTCAGGCCCAGAAAGGTTGGGGACCCCTGTGCTAAACAAAAAGAAGCCACATCTCTTCAACACGCTGCTTCCCACAGTCTATTGTGTTAAGTCAGTGCATGCAACTTCGGGTGATGGGGTCGAGTAAACAGTGCTGTTGCTCCAAAACAAACACATAAATAAATAAATAAACAAATACATAAATAAATACATTATAGGAAGCAGAGCATCAGCTGGCAAGCAAGCAAGCGAGCATGGATGGAAGCAGACTGCTTGTTAGAATGAAGCGATTTCATGGACAGTGGGGACGACGGGCGAGTGGTCATTTCTTACAGATGGCATTAAGTGTGCTTCAGAAACCCTTTTCCTGCGTACACGCGAATGGACGGCAAATGCACACACACACTTCCACACCGCCATCCACGCATGCGTGTGTGCATACACACACACACACACAAACACGCGCACACACACATGTACACAAGAGGGATCTGGGGTGGAATAATGATTCCTGCTCTTCTTGAAAACACATTAGGCAGTAACCTCAGAACACACAACCTCCCCCTCCCATTCCCGCCCCCGCCCCCCCTGCGTGCTTCCCCCTCCCTGGCCTCGTCACAGGACAGCGAGGCTTTTATTTTGATGCGGCCCAGTGAGTGCTTTCTGCCAACCTATTTCGCTTGGCCTGCAGCAGACCACATCGATTTCACTTCCCTCCCTCTCCACTCAAAGGAGGAGTGTGGATGCATCATCATCATCATCATCATCACCCCCGTCCCCACCCCCAACCACTCTCCTCTCCTCCCTTTCACACCACAACACCACAACTAATCCCAGCTATCCACACAAGGTCTTCCCTGAGGGTCTCTCTCTCTCTCCATCCATCTCTCTATCTCTCTCTTTCTTTCCTGGGCCTTTCCTGTTTGCCCATCTTCCTTTGAGAGTGAGGAGACACACTAGACCGGATCCGAAACGGCTTGATGTGCCCAACCCAACGTGTGCGCGTTCTCCTCTCCCATGGCGCACCTGTGGCGAAGACCTTCCCTGTGAAAGAATGACAAACGCAGGCATTAGTATCGCAAACATTCGCCCAGCTCTTTGAAACAAAAACAAAAAACACTCAACAAAAACACTCAAACCTGTTTGACCTGTTCACATGCCATTATAGTTACGGTGGTTTCTAAGAATACTGTCATCACATCATCACATCTCATGTTTGTTTGTAAAGGCCATGACAAATGTGCAGGCCTCTTTGAAAGACAAAACAAAATCAACATGTCAAACTGTCCATCTTGTTCAACATGCCATTCACCATAGTGTTAGCAAATGGCCAGGGCAGGCAAGTTTAGGAAACCCTAAAAACTTTGTAAAGGACTGGCGATGTGCAAGGCAGCGCAGTCCTTGGTTGACCCTCAAAAGTCTTCAGGGCAGGGCCTGCGGTGCTTTTTATTCATTCACACACTAATTGAACCAATTATCACAAGCTTAATTACCACACGCTGGCATTAAGAGCCCTGAATGTGTGATTGAGGAGACTGCCTCTCCTCTGAGTAATTATTTTGCGAAAAGCTGTCACTCCATGTCCGACCCCGACAAAGAACAGAGAGAGAGAGAGAGAAAGAGAGAGAGAGAGAGAGAGAAAGCAAGAAAAAAAGAAAGACAGAGAGAGACAGAGAGACAGAGCGTGAGTGACAGAGAGACAAAGAGAGAGAGAGTACAAATGCTAGTGTGCACAAAATTGCACCAAGTACTCCACACCCGCTCCTCCCCTCCTGCCAGCACTGTCCCCAACACTCGCCTCAGATCCCTGCCTCGGCTGTCAGCAGGCACGCTCAAGAGCGCGGGCCTCATTTTTCACGTCACAGCGATTTCATGAGGGACCCCATCTGCATACGGCGCTACACCAAAGCTGCGGCAATGCAGCGTGGCAGAGCTACTTTTTCTGTCTTTCTTTTCTGTCCGACTAAATACTTTTTTTGCCTCGATTCTGACACGCCACAGGGGTGAGGCAAGAGCGTGTGGATTAAACGCAACAGAGAGCTCGTGCTGTACCTGCTTCTGAAGCGACTGGGAGGCAGAGAGAGAGGCAGATTTCGGAGGACGTTACGGAAGTTACGCTGCCTGCAAAAAGCTGCCCTGCCCTCTGCCTTGAATTAATAACATGAGTCATGCCTGGAACTTGGCTCCTGCACAGATACCTTTTACTTTTATTTTTTTTACCAAAACACACAAAAAGAAACACACACATATACACACACACTAATAAAAAAGTAAGCCGCTCACCTGAGCCAAAACTTCAACCTTTTCAGTTCTCTTCCAATTCCTTCACCCTTCACAATGATCCACAGTCGCACTACCTGGGGGAAGAGCAAGAGCAAAGTGACTTCACTCGCCAAGACCAAAAAAAAAAAAAATCTGCAGACATCACAACTAAGGTAGCACAGAGTCTTTCGTGCACATGCTAAACAATAGTTATAGTTCATGCAACTCAAGCTGTTGTTGAGATCTCTCATTAGGATGCTTGAAACGCGTTTTTTAAGATTACAAGTGAGAAACTTGAATACAGATTAGGCAAAAGAAAATAGCAGTAGCGGCTAGGTCGCTAGATCACAGAGAACATACATACAAGATTTGGCTGTGGCAAAACTTTTTTCCCCTTTTATAGCAAGAGTTGCATTACAAATCTATGCTAACATGTTAGTACACATTATTTTGTCAAAACCAAAAAAAAAAGAATTACTAACATTGTATATTGGAGTTAAGTTTTTTAAAAAACACTTTACTTTTTTTATTTTAAGACTGGATCTTTTAATTGTACGCAGTTACCAGCAAGGTTTAAAGACATCATAATGGTACGAAATAAAAATGTATGCACACATGGAGATATAGAAAACAGACTACCCAAACTGCACATTTAGGGTTAAGGGTTACCTTTATGTTTAACAGTCCTGTCACTTTCTTTACCATAACTTTAATAAAGAGCAAGCAGTGCGTCTTGTCATCAAGTGAAACAAAATGGCCGCGGAGAGGCCCAACTTGAAGGGTTGTTTAAAGTCCAGTTATTTCAAGCTAGAATCAATAACATCTCTCCTTGTGAGTAAGACCAAATAAAAAGAAACGTCATTCAATAAAAATTTGATACATACCCAGGCACTGAATGCTTTTGCTCTTTCTAAAGACATTACGAAGCTATCCGGGTTATTTTAAAAAGGCCACAGGTCTTACCTCTAGGATCCTTTTTAAGTATAAAGAGAGAGAGAGAGATTAAAGTTGTGCTTTTTATGATCAAATCAAAACACAAGATACTGTTAAAGAGAGGTTTACGGCTTCAGGCTACATGCATGACTTTTAAAAATTTAAAATCCGTTTGATGAGAAGCCTAGTGAGACTGTAAGGGGTTAAAAGGTATTTAAAAAGGGCATTACAGCTTTTACGATGACAGGAAAAGAAAAAAATGTAACCAAGTTAAGTTTCATAGAAAACAATCTAAGCTTTATTGACAAACTGCTGCAAAACATTTTTTGGACAGATTTAGTTACCTATTTAGGCAAGCTCACACATAAAGCATAATGCATTTTACGGAGAGGATACAGAGACTAAATGGCAGTACAGTTTGAACGTTTTTAAAGTATGTACAAGAAGTTTGAATTTAGCTGCAGGATCCCTTTACATTAGAAAGAGATGACCCTTGTAGAGATTGTTTGTCCCAATCCTTTCTTACAACAAGTTTGAGCATGCAGTTTATATAGCATGGTATCACCGATGAAAATCCTCTTTTATTTCATTTTTTTCTTTCTTTTTTTACATGAGGATGTGCCAAAACAGGGCCTCTCTCTTATGAAAGCAAATTTTTTATTTAAACAGCCATAAATGATTAATTTTTTAAAAAATTAAGGATTTGAGGACAGTCCATCTCGACAGTGTCTAAAAGGGCTATATTTCAAAACTCTAATAGACAATGAAAAATATTGATGTCTAAACTCTATATTTACAACTTTTAAGACTATTTAAAGCAAATGTGGTGTAAATAATCATGAATTGGACTGTTGGCAAAGCTTTTTCCTTTCCTAGATTTAATCTTGCTTAAGTATTACATAAATAAAATTACTTTTACGGCCATTTTGTTATTTTGCTGATATTTAACAGAATTTTGAAATGTAGCCTAAGTGGGAATCTGCAACTGCACATCTATATAAAGTCATTTTAAAAAATTAAACACAAATTAAAAGGTAGTAAACTTGGACACTAAACATGTGTCTGTACAAGTGTTGAAACTTTTAAAACGTCACTAATTTTAACCAACCAAACCACTGAAGAAGAAAAAAACAAACAAACAAACAAAAGCCTGCTGTAAACAATGCAAACAAAAAAAGCAAAGGCCAGGGAGAAGATGGACAGTTGGGAGGGAGGGAGGAAGGGAGGGAGGGATGGAGGGAGGGAGGAGAGCAAAGTAAAGACTTCTGAAAACAAAGCCACTTTTCCCAACTCATCCGCAGCAGTTTAAACGTGGTCAATCCTGAAGCAAACAGATGAATTCTCTCATTTCCCGTTTTTCTTTTGTTTTTATTTGGTTTGGCCTTTTTCTTTGTCGTAGTTGAAACGAGTCCAAGGTAGGAAAAAACACGAAACGAGTTGAAGGGGGGGAGGCGGGGTGGGGTAATAGACAATTACTTTTGTTTGGGGGGCTGCTTAAAGCGTGAGCTGCCGTGGGAGACAGTTGTTGTCATGGTGACGCGTTAAGGAAGGGGAGACTGTTCCGCTGGTGAGGGGGCTCAGTACGGCGCGTAGCGTTCCCGGTACGTTCCTTTCGCTGCTCGTACGGGCGGGGCCTTGGCGGCGGGGGTTGTGCGCTGAGTTCCGTTCCAGTCGTCCTGACCTGGTGGTCCAGCAAACACAACACACACACACACACACACACCAAATCAGGCCGAAACAGAGGCGTGTGGTATTCTATTGCAAGGCACACAACACAAACTGTCGACTGCCATCGAAAGGACTTGACTTACAAAGACCGTAAATCAAGCGTGGCCTTACCGTATGACTCATAGCTCTCTTGCGTCTCTCCGTGCCCATAGTCATAATACTCTGGCTCTCTGCATTCACAGGGGAGAGGGGTCAAAGTGCATTGATTCATTACATGCAATCATTTTCTTCAATTTTATTTCTACTGCACTGATAAACATTACAGAGGCACTTCACAGAATGTGTGCACTTTATCTCATCAGGTAAATACACAGGCAACAGGTGTACTTAGTGAATAAATAGCAGAGAAAAGCAGTCTGGCTTGTAAGGTCATACCACATATTTGTTCCAACCATTTACAAAACCAACTGATTCTCATGATTCTCGCAAAACTCTTCAGT
>CM050201.1:21352500-21405000 GCA_027475355.1 Coilia nasus | reverse complement strand
AAAATGTGAAATGTATGCTAGGTTTAGAAAAATAAGCATTTTCTGTACAACATGAAAAAGTAAAACCACAGAAGATTCCAGCAAGGCATTCTATGAAAGGGTATCCTCAGACGACCTCCTACGATCATAAAAGCATACAGGAGACACAAGAGCACTCAAGATATACTGGCCTCTTTCTGCATGGAATGAACGTGTAAGGTTTGTTTAACTTCTGGAACATCCCCATAGCATGAAGGCATTCAGAGAGACAACGGCTGCTGAGGCTGCCTATCTCTTCACAGGACACTGGTCAAGCTGTATTTGCAGCATCAAAGTCAGTGTAAGTGTGAGTGTCAAAATCAATATGAGAACCAACTGTAGAGCACTTAGAAGCAATGATCCATCAGCACCACCGAGACTTGACAGTGTATGGCATTTCAAAGGTGAAAGCTACGGCTGAGAAGAAGCCTGATCACTGTCCACTTACCGCGTTTTGGTAAAATGATTTAAAAAAAAAAAAAAAAACCTTCACAAGCTGACTAGAGAGCAAAGGGAATGGCGCAGAGCAGTGTGAGGAAAATGTCTGGACTTAGCGTCACATTTGACAAAATCTCAAGCAAATATTTATGTCTCATCACAAACCCTGAACTTCTCTGCCTTTTCATTAAAGAGTTAAAAAGGGGGATATTTGTTTGCCATCCTACGGCATAAAAGGGTCAACGTATAAATAGGGAAAGAAAAACTAAGAGTACACCAAGGGACATACTGTGGTTCTTCGGGGAAAAAAAAAAAGAAGTCAACTGAATTAATTATAGTTTCGGCTCTCCGTCCATTTACAGGGGCTCCATGCTCCCGAGCACTCAGCCCTTCATTATGAATTAAAGCTCATCTGTGCTCGTTAAGGGACCACAAGGACCGCCTGTTGACTCTGGAAATTTGCCCCCTATTCAACTCAAACGACCTGTTCTCCCTCCAGCGACCTTCTCTTCCCTCCCTCCCGGCAGACAGCGGTGGATTCGGGGGGACCGCTACGCGTGCATCCGTCCGTCTCACCTTTGTCTTGTCTCGCATGGATCCCTTTCCCAGCACGGAGATCTTGGCCCCCGTCTCCTCCTGCAAACGCTTTATTGTGTTTCCCTGAGGTCCAAGAATCTTCCCCACAAAGTTGAACTGGAAAACAGGAGGGGGGGGGGGTGGGAGAAACAGAGACAGGGAGAAAAAGAGATAGCGAGAGAGAGAGAGAATGGGAGAGAGAACAGAGAGAGAAGAGAGAGAGGACAGCCAGAGAGAGACAGCCAGAGAGCAGGAGAGAGAGAGAAAGAGTGAGAGAGTGAGAGAGAGGGGTGAGAGGAGAGAGAGAGGGGTGAGAGGAGAGAGAGAGAGAAAGACAGAGAGTGAGAGAGAGGGGTGAGAGGAGAGAGAGAGAGAAAGAGAGACAGAGAGAGAAAGAGAGAGAGAGAACAATTTATTTTATGAAGTCTGTGTAGGAATGGCAGCATTCCTACAGGGTTGAATCAACCTCTACACCGCAAGCTCTGCAGTTCCATTCACTTGAAACTTTATTTTGAAAAGGCAGCAAGAAAATAAAACTCACATACTAAATCAGAACAGGCCTTGTTTCTAATCGCTGGCTGCCGTAGGCTTTACTAGGACTGAGGGACACTTCAGTGGAGCCAAATGCATATTTGCGGAGGAGCAAACCCTGGGCCGGGAGGGGGGCAGCCAGTGTGTGTGTGTGTGTGTGTGTGTGTGTGTGTGTGTGTGTGTGTGTGTGTGTGTGTGTGTGTGTGTGTGTGTGTGTGTGTTGAGGGGGGGGAGAGTACTTCTGGAGCTACACAGAGCGCTTTCCTTGAGCACACGTGGCACTTGAATTCTGCAAAAGCATGCTTGAAAGTTTGTGAAGGTAATTTTATACCAGACTTAAACAAACCAAATAGTGGGGGAGCACAGTGATACAGTTCACTAGACGCCTGGGTCATTTCCCAAACCCTTCTCCCTCTCTCACCAACCATTTCATGTCATATCTTCCCTATGCTGTCGATTAAAGTTTAGAAGGTTAGGGCCCCCCCCCCCACAAAAAAACAAAAACTTTAAAAAAGAGAGCACACACAAAGTGGCATCTCTGAAGTGGCACACAGTTGCTTCGTTCAGGAACACTGCAGACGCAGATGGGACAGAGAAGACAGTGGCTGAACGGCGGCCAACACACAGCCAGTCGAGTTCCCTCAGAATTGCTCGAGAGACGGGCGCTATGGCGACCAAGCCATGACAAGGCCAGTTGTGGCCACTACAAAAACTCCTGTTCCGTGAAAACAGCTCCCCCACACCCCCCCAAAAAAAATCCTCGCCTTGCATTTTCCACCCCATCTATTCCACACACAGCCACAGCACCGCAGTGCCCCACTGCTCCACCAAAACCTTCCTTTCCCTGTCCAGCTCTATTACTCTTTCCACTATCCCCCCCCCTGCCCAAAAGGATTCAAGTCTCTGTGGCCAAGCAAGGCACTATGTAAACAGTGGTACGACTTGCTTGCTACACTGTGGCAAGCACGGAGGAAGCACGAGTAATGAGAAGGAGATTGGGGCAAACACTGTGGCAATTAGGAGTCTAAATTAAAAATCTGCAGAAAAAACAAACGCTTAGCTGAATGGCTAGAGAGACTCGGTGCCCGGGTTTTTTGTAAAACGTCCGCGAGTCCACACGTCAGCAAACTTAGGCAGGCTGCGCTGTCATATCGGTTTCTGTAAATGTGGCAGGAAAAGCTTTTCACACTGGTCCGCGGATGTGGGCTTTGCCTCGAGCAGGTCTTGACAGCCCTTCACCCATAAGAGCTGACACCACTCCCAGGGATCTGTCACTGTCACCATCCACACAGCCCACACAAGGATGGTGCGTAACTGGTAGCCTAGAAAGGCTGTGGGTGGGGTAGGGGGGAATTGATGCAGACAGGTTAGCATGTCGGAAGGGTGGGGTCGGGGGTAGGCTGTGGTGTGTATGGGAGGGGCAATCTAGAGAGAGGGGTTGGTATTCTGGATGGGAGTGTGTGTGTGTCTGTGTGCGTGTGTGTGGGGGGGGTGGTATTGTTTGACAATAATGAAAACCTGAAAAGGTGTGGTGAGTGTAGGTTAGGGAGATTTGTGGAGAAGAGTTAGCAAGCTGGGTGGGGAAAAGGGTGTGTGTGTGTGTGTGTGTGTGTGTGTGTGTGTGTATGTGTGTTACCTTGGGGTACTGTTTAACAGGTATGAGGACGCGCTCCTTCAGCTTGATGTTCTTGGTTGTGAAGAGGTCCAGGTAGGTTTCGGTCGGCTTCTCCTCGGTCTCGGTCTCGGTCTCGGTCTCACCCTTCTCTATTCTTGCAATTTCTGCGAAAAGTAAACAAGACACCTGCTTTCAGTACACACCAAACAACAATAACAAACCTTACACTCACACAACAATCACACACACACACATATATATACACAACCACACATTTAACCACACAAGTTTGCATTTAAGCTCACTTTGCTAAAATGCCTATGGGCATTGTAATCAGTCCAAAAATAGCATCAGCTGCAAGCACTTTCTCCATCAGACCAACATAAAAGAGGAGCTTGAGACAGCACTGGAAAGCTGAACAACTGCTGACGCACATTAGTGACCTAAGCAATGCTTTTGTTTTTACTTTTTGTTCCCCATGGAGACTCGCACACTAGGCTGTGCAATTCCTTTGACTATACCTGAAACAGAGGTATGCAGCCAGACCTAGACGATCAAAACAGCCGTGCAGACATGCTTGCTAAGAGTGCTTAGACACAATCTACAGAAATCGCTCATGCAACTAAAATGATATCACAGGCAAAGAAACCTAGTTTAGCCTCCCTCTTTTAAAAGTGAAGCGCGCACAGCAATCAATGCAATACTCTTCATATGGACATTCCCGTCAATCTTCCACATTTCACACACTTCTCTATGTATAGCTCACTTGAAATGCTTAATAGGGTTCAGACGTTTGCCATTGATAGAGAAGGTAATTAAATATTTTAGCATTATACTCTGGAAAATTGGGACTTCCCAGTACCACCACATTACATTTAACCACACAGGGGGGAGAGAGAGAGAGAGAGAGAGAGAAAGAGAGAGAGAGGTGACAGAAAACTGACGAGATGGGCCACTTTCGCCTTTGCATCAAGAAATTACATCCAGGAAGTCCGGGAACTTTCTCCTTTGCTCCTGAAAACTGAGAACTCCCTGCTGGAAATCAAGCGAGGGGATCACTAACCACTGGCAACCTTAGCTCTGCACGTGCAAACAAAACGTCCTGACACTTATCTGACCACATTATATATACAGACAATGAGCCCTCAACTTACTGAAATCAATAATTGCCCTGACCAAGATACACGAAATGCACAATATTGGAAAATATTCTAAAATGACCACTGAAGGTGGTTCAAATGGACGCCTGGGGTCCCCTGGACAAACGCTGAAAATCCTTGCTCTACATTTCTCACAGACCTTGCTCTTGGAGCTCGATTTACCTCTCGGTGTCTGTCCACATCGGAACCAATGGCTTGAAACATGGAAATTCTGACACAGCGTGTTAAAACGGCGCGGCTTTTATGTTCCCTGTGCACAGCAACCTTGCCCCGCGAGGATAGTGATCAGAAACATGTGGCGTAGTAGTAGGTTCCGAAAAAGAAATACATCTCCCGCCGAAGAGGACGGTCAATAACCAGCTGCAACATTTTCCATTCAGTCAATACATCTGGTTCGGGGCAGTTTTATTGCCTAGACAAGATTCAACCCTCGGCACTTCATCCGTCTTCGATTTCTCACGGTCAGTCTCGACTGCCACATTTCAACTTTTGGCTAGACCCTGGCTGTAAAATGTGGTCTAGCTGCTACAGTGACATTTGCTGACCATGACGCGCTATTCCTTATGTATTTACTCTGTAGCCTACACACAAAATACGGTGGTGCTATAAATGGCTAATCCACTCTAGATTCGTTTATGACGGGCGCAGAAGCAAGGTAAATTTCAGAATGTCCTTCCTCAGAATTTGCTACATTAATAGTTGCCAGCAAAATTACATCTACTGAACTTATCAGTATAATATACATTTGGAGGTAGATTTCCTGCTGAATACCGTCTTGAGAAGTTTCTGCTTGTTCACTTCGGAATAACACCTGACAAGCCTAAACATTGTGCTAGGTTTGTACGCAAAAGCCTGTATATCGCACTATGATATACTGTATATATATGGAGATTGATTTGCATGACCACAACCTGCCATAGGCCAGTAAACGTATCCCTTAACGTAAACATGTTATCAGTTTCCTCTAAAATAAAAATGTGCTTGACATCTGTGACATCTGCAACGGGTAATGGGATGCCACTCTACCCAAACATAAAATTGCCATACTGTTAGGTGTTTTGTCATTCTTCATTTTGATTTAAAAATTTCAAGAGTAGAAAAGCGAGCCACTCCAAGGTACAAGCTTTATATTGGATACATCGAAAGACATGAAAACATGTTGTGTTTCTAATCCCTACTCCGTGCCCGCACTTATGTTAGCCTAACCTGCCGCTTGTGTTGCGCAGACTAGCATGCACGCTTCCAGTCTGGGCTCCGGGGCAAATATAGCGCTCGCGCAGCAAGCAAAAAGAGTCCAGAAACATTCAAGTTAATAACTGACCGATTTCAGAAAACCGAAATTTACCTGCAGACAAAAGTTTCATGGCGTGTGTGAATGACGCATCCAGGCTGTCTCTCTCTGCCAACAGCTGAGGAAGATATTTACTGTCATTCTCCATTTTGAGTTTGTAAATAAGTTAATACAGCAACCAAGCTGCCCTTAGTCAAGAAAACAGCAGCTGATTCCCTTATGAAACTTGAGGGTATCCACTTTTTGAGGACGATATTCAAGAATCACTAAGCGCGCAGTATGAACAGGTTCAGAGATTGACCGACCGGCTCGGACGCAGCAAATCCCCTTCACCGACGCGCAGCGTGTTGAAATGGAGAACAAAAAGTCTGGCGGATGAAAATGAACAGAACGGAATGAAGCGGAAGTGATCTCACGAAGATTGGACTCTTTGCGTGGGACCGCCCACTCTGGACTTAATCCAACAAACCACGGCAAGAGTGCTTTGCCGTGATATAGGTAAATAAATATACCTGTGTGGCTATTGTTGTTGTCTTTTATTCTGGTTAAGTGGCACATCTTCCCCATTTCTCTATGATGTATCTGTCCCTTGGAATGGTTATCTTAATATGTGATCCACTGCACACCTCGTTTATCACTGAGATTGTTATTTTGTCTGCAACTCACACATTTTTGTATTGCTAAAGCATAACTGTTGATAACATCATGATATCGGATGTAGTCTATTGCTAAACTGCTATTTGTTTATGTTGCCTATAGAAGATAGCGGTACGCTGCAGAGGTTTCAGAGCACCCTAGAATAATCCTATGATGCAATATTTGCTGCCACCTTGTGGCAGATCTACAAAGGTACTAGGCTATGCAGTGAGACTTGCCATACGTAACACACTGCATTTGGCCCCAACATGCTGCTATGAAGTGCCATTTGTAAAGCGGTTCATGCTGCAAATAACAGCAACATTTTGCGCATTTAGCTTCAAACAATGTTTAACACAATTGTGTGAATTATTGAGAGTCACTTTTTTGCACGTTTATAACAATATTTGTCAACTGTACCTAATACTGGAACAGTGACAAAATTACTTCAAAAGGCAATATCATTAGTTATGTGTTAATAGTAGCAGTTGCACCAAAGTACAGAATGTGTGAGTATCTACTGTGCTGTTTACATGGTTGAAAATGAAATTAACAGTTGATTGTTTGATGACCTGATGATTAAAGTCCAACATTTCTTCACCATGGGCTACACATAACTCAGTGTTGTATGAAGTCATAAATGCTTGTGGATGGGTTAGGTCTATTACACCGTCAGTGTTCAAAATGATATATCTCCTCACATTAAACTGTTATTAGCGTAAGGGGGAGTAGGGTGGGGGGTGGGGGGGTGCAAGGTTAGGCTGAAGGTTCCTGTCACTGGCAAATGAGATGACATGACATGAGCTGCATATCAATTGATGAGCAGAGAGAGGCAGGCATGGTGGGCGTGCACATGTTTCTAATGAGGCGAGAAAAACACACACACACACACACACACACACACACACACACACACACACACACACACACACACACACACACACACACACAAACTCCCTAAACAAAACCAAGTCTATTTCCAAAAGAACACGTGGCAAGGGCAGTTGTAGGCTACATTGCTGTGTCTGGTCTAGCGAAGGACAGACCTGCTTCCCCGCCCCCTGCTTACGCTCACGCAGGCGAGCAAACGGCGAGGTCAGACAGGAGGTTGTGCTGTGTTTAGCATCGCCACGAGGCCAGAGAAACTTTTCCTTCCTGCAACAAGCTCACAGTGCTATCACACCTGCTCAGCTCTTTAGCACTACCTTTAGCATGCACACACACACATACACACACCACACACAGACACACACACACAGAAACAGACACACATACACCACACACACTCTCATGCACACACACACACACCACACAGACACAAACACAAGCACACTACAAACACACACACACACCACACAGAGACACACACACAGCAACAGACACACATACACCACACACACACTCATGCACACACATACACACACACACCACACACATACACACCACACACACACACACACACACTTGTCTTGCCAGCCGAAGGGGCAAAAGGAGCATGGCGCTGCAAATCAGTTTAAGGAGAGGCCTAACTAGATGTGTCGCTTAGGATTCACAAGACACGGGGTACCTTAGGATGGCCTGTTAAAAGATGGCATGTCATAGTTTCAGTACTAGTGTCTTGTTTTTGGCAAGTACTTGCTTATTTTTAGTCATAAACATTTTTGTAATCTCTCTCAGTTTTTTGTTCTTTCTGACTCACTTATTCACACACACACACACACACACACACACACACACACACACACACACACAGATGCACACACACGCACAAACACACACACACACACACACACACACACACACACACACACACACACACTGCTGAGGAGGAGCACTAGGTTATGATGTTAATCAGGTGGCAATCAGAGCGTTTAAAAAATTAATATTGTGTTTCAGGCTTCATTTCATTCACTCAGTGTTTGAAAAACAGCTTTATTGTTTGTCTCAGCTATTCAGATTAACCATCAGGAACAAAGTCAGGCTAAAGGGGCTTAGTAATGCAAAGAGGAGGGAACTGCGGATTTGGTATAGAGGAAGTTTATCTTTGCTATTCTGTGAGACATTCAGTAGTGAGATTCATTTGATGTTTGGCTGAAACAAATATTGAGCATTTATCAAATAAGGCCATTACTGTTTATCCAATATTAACGATTGATTTGCATTACATTCAGCATAGTTTTGTGCTAAAAGTTGTTATGGTTACGAATGAGTTTTGTCATTAAATTAACAGTCTTACTGGGAATACATTATTTGAAAATGTACTATCTTACTGCACAAAACCATAATATGCATGGAATAACAACAAATCAGAGTAATCAACATAAACCATTTTGGAAATTCAGTGCTTTATAATAAGCCTACTTGTGATATTTTAAAGGGGTATAAAACCTCATTTACTGGGTGTAAACACTTTTATGGTGTTTAGCTGACACAGATGCTGTTTAATGATCATAAGACATAGGGGAATTCTGTCACTCAACATAAAGCAAACTGGGTTGAAGTAATAGTTTTCCATAGTTTTGACGTAATCTTCATGTACAAGGAGAGAGAGATGGATAAACGGAGAGAGAGAGAGAGAGAGAGAGAGAGAGAGAGAGGGAGAGGCAGAGAGAGAGAGAGGCAGAGAGAGAGAGAGAGAGAGAGGCAGAGAGAATGGAGAGAGAGGCAGAGAGAAGGGACAGAGAGAGCAAGAGATAGAAAAAGAAAAGGGAGAGAGAGAGTGAGAAAGAGAGAGAGCAAGACTGTCAGGCACTCTGGTGATCCTGGCAAGCTTGACAAAATCAGAGCACTTTAATTTTCAAAAAATCTATTCCCCAGAACACAAGATGAATGTGCGCTGACAGAGTAAATAGGACAGGGGTCTGTGGGGATATCTGTGTTCTAGTTCGCACAGACAATCAGATAGAGTTTTCCTTTCTAATTTTTCCTTTCTTCCTTTTCAGGTGTGTTGTTTCCTGTGAGTGCACCTCAATGCATATTAAGTAGGGCACAGTTAATAACCGGATAACCCAAGTGCTCCCTGGACTTGACATGCATACTTTACCAGTGTCTTACACAGGAATAGTCAGGCACCACGTCTCATTCATGACTTCTTGATTACATGATGCAAACCAAAACACATTGTGCACATTTATGTTAATGAAGTCCAGATGTTGCCTCAGACAGACCTTAAAGCCAATTCTATTATGCTGTACAGTTAGTTTACCAAAGGGCCAATAGTTATAATAGGCCATTGTTACAGTATTTTTTTAACATCAAGAAGACTCTGTGTAAATAACATACACAATATGACATACACTACACATTGGGTGTATTCATTCTCCCATTTGACTGAAGAACCACTCCATTTACAGGATTGAGCATTTATTTTTCAAGGGATGTTTCGCATATTACCAGAGAATTCTTCTGACATTTCTGGCAGTTACCAGCTCACAAGCAAAAATGTTAGTTTGGGACTCTTTTCAAACCAAAATTACATTGAATATGTGGAAAAGATATTTAAAAACATTGAAACAAGATCCATGGAGATGCAGAGAAACGGTCTTTTAAGCATGCTCTAACAATTATCATAATTACACCATTACAAAGTATAGTGTATCAGGTTAACTTATTACATAAACACTTGTAAAAAATATGTCTTAAATGTGTTTGAAAAAATACATGCTTGACATAAGTACTGTATGTCATAAAATAAGAGGAAGGCCAGAGAGAGTACAGAGCACATCAATAATGCTGTGAGAGCAAATGGACTTAACAACAAACATCTTCAGCTGTACAAACCATGTTATCACCTAACTGAAAGATTGCTTTCTTTAAAGCAGGGCTTGATTCCCTCGATTACAGATATCCAGATACCCACCCCTGCTCGTCATTCCTCATCCTGAACTGAAGCATGAGTTTGGCGGCACCTAGCGGCAACAAAGTGTTCTTGTATGTTTTGTATTACATTACATTACACTTAGCCTGGGTGTGCCCATACTGCCTGTGACGCTACATTTACATTTCGCGAGCAAGTCATTGACAAGTCGCGATAGCCAGGCTACATTACACTACACTTAGCTGACGCTCTTATTCAGAGCGCCTTACAGATATTTACAGGGTTTCAGTTACAGTCCCTGGAGCAGTGTTTGGTTAGATGACTTGCTCAAGGGCACCTCAACTATGGGTAGGACGGGATTCAAACTGGCAACCTTCTGATTGCAAGACCAACTCCCTAACCACTAGGCCACAGCTGCTGTATAAATACATTTCCTGTGGGAATGCTTCTTACCCCTTCATGCAGGTCAACTTCCAGACATTCTTCTGAACAATACGTTAGTCAGTGTTTCAGTGGTGAAAATAGGCTGTTCCTTTGTTTTTACTTTAGCCACTGTTTTCCTTGTGTCATCTGACACTGAGGGTGCCTGTACAGTCTTGCCCGCATAGAACACTGAACATGGGTGTCTTGTCTGAAATTTGATATGTAGGGGGTTCTATAGCAGCCTTTTTCATCCTATCATCATATCGGTAGCTTTTTTTTCAAGTAGTGTTATCTATATGTGCAGTAGTATAGTCAGATAGACAGTTTTAGACAGTAGACAGAGTTTCAGTATGCCTAACCATTAAAATAATGAACATAAGCACACATTTAAACCTTGAGGACACAAACTCATTCAGAAAAGAACAATTTAAACAGTAAACCAGAATGAGAGATCAGTTCAGTTCAATCAACTTCACTATAAGAAGAGCAAGGACCAGCTAAATAATAGATAAAAGCATATGTCCAGTGTTTGTGTGTTAGGCGTGCAAATAGAGGTAACAAAGTGATTCTGAGGCAAAAGCAATCCAAGAGCTCAGGTGTATGGTTAGTTTAGTTATTGTAACCCTACACCTCAAACCCCTACAGGCAGCCCCTGGGCAAAAGCACTCTTTCTCCCCTGCTCCAATCAATAGATTTTGGTGCCTATCTATTACTTATTTATGTATTTATTTGTGTATTTATTTATTTATTTATTTATTTATTTATTTTTGTTTCAAAAATATAATCTTAAATATGTTTATTTTTTAACATTTGTTACAACCTTGCCAGGTCTCCACACTGTCCCATACACTGTTGCATTGCGCGTTCCCGTCTGCTGCGTCTGCTGCGTGTCTGTTGCCTGTCTCCTGCAGGTGTATACTGTGCAAGGTGTCTCCTGCAGGTGTATGCTGTGCAGGGTGCGATCTGCTGCAGGTGCCGGTGATGGGCTAATTAGTGGCCCATTAGGAACACGGGGAAAAAGGGAGTCCTTCCTCCTTTGATGAGGTGCTCCCTTCCTCCCAGCCCCTTTGGTTTTGCGTTTAGTTTGAGCAGAGCTGACTGACACTACATGTTTGCTTTTCCCGACACTTTACTGATTTGCACTGCACTGTTTTTCTTACTCTTTAATAAACCTTGTTTACACTTGAGCCAGCAGGTTGTGACTGAGTGTAGACTGAAAAAAATCCAATCAAACCCATCCAGACACTTATGATTGGTGAAATAATTACTTCAAAGGGTATCCTTTTCAAAGAGCTCACCACCACCCTCATTTTACCACAGGTGACGCTTAAAACCTAATGCGTGATGATGTGTGACAAAGGTTTCCCTTTGATCATCAAGTGTACTGACACAGAGAGAGAGAGACAGAAAGAGAGAGAGACAGGGGGAGAAAGACAGAAAGAGAGAGAGAGAGAGAGAGGGAGGGAGGGAGAGAGAGAGAGATTCTTCTCTAGTCTTTTTTAAAAGACAGGTGGTGGCTTGGCTTGGCATCAGCTTGTCACCAGCACTGACAAGTCAAAGGGTCCCTACAATTTAGACTAACTGCAGTCTCTACAGTTTAGACTAACAACCAGTAATTTCATTTCACTGCATGCCCTACTCTATCCAGTATGTTTATGCATGTGACAACAAATATCCTTGCATCCTTGTATCCTTGTACAGGGTGTGGCTGAGACACGGGGGGTCCGAGAAGTCGCGGGTGTCAAGTCAAGTTTAATTAGTGAGTAGGCGCATCGCTCCCCACCCTGCAGTCATAGCAGGGTGAATACATGCCACGTGCTGTTAAAAGAAAATTAAAAAGAGTTTAAAATAAATGTCCACATACGTAGAAACTTTTACATGTGTTTATTTGTAATGGCAAAAAAGAGAGAGAAGACAAGAAAAGAATTAAAATGGATAGTGTAGTAGCGACTACAGTAGTTTACTAGTAGTTTTCAGGGCTATGAGAGTTCAACAACTTGATAAGCTACGCAGCAAGAGCACAAACTCTTGCAAATGTTTCAAGGATCAGGTAATCTCTAAAATTACTGTTGTCTGTACTCCTTACTCCGAAACACCCACATAATTAGTCTCTCTTGGAACAACCCAAAAATACAAGGCACCTTCTAAAATTGTTATTTACCTCATTTGGAACAAGCGGCCTGTTTCTGTTTTAGCTTAAGGTTATGAGAGACAGGTAGAGAGACTAAAACAGAATACCAGAGATGGTGAACCATAAACATTAGGCAACTGTGTAGTACTCAGCAGGAAACCAAGGACAAAGGAAAGAAAACATGCCTATAGCGGGAGACTTCCAGATCTTATATTTCACAGTGCTGTTGTCTCAATAACACAAACCCAGGGACGTTACCATGTGTCCAAGAAAAATATCATATCTTACCACTGTTATTTGGTTTGGCAATAGTAGTCTACCCACAGGAAGGCACTCTTTTCTCAGAAGAGATACACAGTTCCTCTTGTGGCCCAGGACTGGTACATAACATGGACCAAATTAGATTTATTTGTATTCCTCCAACACTCATTCATTGTGGATGTAATATCTGTGTGTCATCTACACCTTCAATCACCTTCATAATATAAGATCTGGAAGTCCCCCGCTATAGGCATGTTTTCTTTTCTCAGGCTGGTGATGTGATGTGGCAACACCTCTTGGGAGCCACATTTCACCCACTACAATTACTCTGTAGTCAGGGCCAGATATTAGGACTCAAGTGCCCCTGGGCACCAAATCGTACTGTTCCCGCTATCACCCAAGCTCTAGGTGGCTCAGCCATTTGTAATGCAGTTTCAGGGGGCTCTATCATATTCTTCGGAAGGTCTGGTTTGGACTTGCATGTTTGCATAAATGATGTACTTACACTGGGACATTTGCTCCACTGAGGTAAATACCTCAAGATTCGAGACCTTTTATTGTCATCGAACAGTTGCTTGTACAATGAAATTAGACATGTATTACCTATACAAGGTCTTACTGTTAGGGTTTCTGCCCTAGAGCCCTCCTTTGCCCTTGTCATGGAAAAAATGTGCAAATACACCTTTTTGGTCCAATTCCCCTCGACCAATTGAAGAAGTAACCCTAGAGAAGGAGACATACAGAGTCCTGCTAATGCTGGTCATTGTTGAGCCTTTATTCCACACGTTACATTAGTACATGTAAACTGTCATTCAACTATGTTGCCTAGCAGCCAGCCATGCAGTGGCACCCCCCCCCCCCCCCCCCCATGAGGAAAAAAAAACAAAAAACATATTTTTGCACGTTTTGTTATGACCACATAGTGATTCTTATTATTGAATTGCACTTGAAATTAACAGCAAAACACTGTAGGCTACAAAAACTCTTATACAAAACATCCATAAATTACAATTTCATTATGATAGCATGCCCTTACATGCCAAATGTCCGTCATTAGACGCTATCTTTTAGGGAGGAACAATTAGCTCCTTGGTTACTGCCTCGAATTCTACAGTATGCTTGTTACACGTTCAGGTATTACTGGTTTACTATGCTAAAGTACCCTATAGTTAAACTATGCAAACTATGAGTTGCAGCAAATTGCAAATGTTGAAACTACCATAATAACATTTTGTTGGCTAATGACAGGGCTCAACGTTAACCCAAATTATGGAAATCAATAATAACTTAACTTGTAGCCGTTTTGTTGCAAAGCCCCCTCCCCTTTGCCCTTCTCTCTCTGCAGCTTCTGTGCACTGGAACTTTTCAGCAGGGGCGCGGGCAGCCAAAGGGGGCGCCAATTTGCCAATTTCCTACACAGTGATGTGATAGATATTAACAACTTTTTTAGATTATATATATATTTTTCAAGCGCTCGTGAGGCCAATAGCATGGCGCCCTTCACGAAATTGCGGCCTGGGCAAAGGCCCAGCACCCCCCCCCCCCTCCCCCCCCCCCCCCCAGAACCGCCACTGCAGCCATGCCCTCACAGCCACGTGATGAACGGATCTTGCCCTGAGGTCCAATTCAAAATCAAGTCTCAAACTAGTAATTTGGCCATGTCGTTTTTATATTTTTTATTGTCTGTCTAATCATAACGTGGAATGTGTGGCATGAGTTAGCCTAGATGATCAAACGTCGTCAGTTACTAGGCAAACTGTTTTTTTGTTGTGTGTGTTTGTTATGTTTCTGAGGTGTTTTTAAGTGCTTTTATAAGAAATAGGTGTTCCTCTGCTCCCTATGTTGTGTAGTGTATCTTTTAGGTTCTTTAAGAGATAGGTGTTTGTATGCTCTTTACATTGTGTTACATATATTTTTAGGTGCTTCTATTGGAAATAAGTGTTTCTCTGCTCTTCACATTGTGTCTATGTGTTTCAGTGCTTTCATGACCTTTTCCTGGCCTCTTGCTGGAACAACAAAGACTGCTACACTACTGTATATCTGTCTGGTTTCATTTCTTCTTTAATTTCCCGAGCATTTCACTATTTCGTGCCTGCAGGCATGTATGCCATGGGTTACCACCATCCTCAAAATAGAGTGTTCTAGGGCTGGGCGATATGGCTGAAATCTGTATCACGATATAAGTGTTTCATATCGGTCGATATCGATAATTATTGAAACATTGTGTGACCTATTTAAAATAACTAACAGGAGGAAAAAAATCTAAATTTAAACATTTTTTTTTTTAAACTTAACCTTCCTCTGACAGGCAATAAGCATTCAGGCAAAATGACTGTCAACACACGACACACACAATTATCAATAAGCTAATAAAGTGCTTAACAAAGCTGAAGTGTTATAAAGACGTGCAAAGTGTTAAATGTAAACATAGCGAAACCTGATACCTGAGAAGAACTATCATATATGTATATAGTTTTACTGCATAATTTGCAGACAACATTTGTCTGACTACGATGAGATTTGTAAACTCCAAAAAAACTCCCATACTGGTGAGCAGACCTTTCTGTTGGGCTCATTCACACCAAACACTCTGCGTATTCAGCGCGTGGCCGTTTTCTGTCCGTATTCATTTAGAATGCATGTTAACAAATTACCCCCCTTCCACACTGTAGCGTCAAGGCCACGCTTCACAACGTTCTACCATTCATTTTCAACGAGAGGCGTGCAACGCCTCTCAAAGCATCTTGGGATCGCGTGAGCGTCGCGTTCATCAGTGGCGTCGCGTCAAGAAGTTGAGCTGAGCTGAACTTCTTGACGCGACGCCAAGGCGGTCAACCAATCAAATACGGGCATGGGGGCGCAGCGGGAGAAACCTCTGTTGGCTCTCTGTTGGGCTAGAATAACGCAGCTCCTACCCCCTTGGGCGTTTTGCAGCGCGTCTTTGACGCTACAGTGTGAAAGGGGGGTTAGACTCTTCACACCGCACGCGTGATCTGAGCGTATTCTGTTCCTATACAAACATATTGTATACTGATACGCGCTGTACACGCTCAAGTTGGTGTGAATGAGCTCTTATCCACATTTTCCTCGCTCGTCGCAGTGGCACTCATCTTCCTTTCTTGACCATGCTGTTTCTGGAAAAAAAACACAACTACGAGACAAGAGATGGTGCAACCAAACACGATACTGTGACATGATTGGCTATTAGCGTGTCACTCCCCATACGCTGCTAGGCTACAGAGGACAAGTGCCTTTGCTCATGCAACCAAGCTTGCTTCGCAACAAAGATTTAAAGCGGCGCTAAATCAGAGAGGGCTCTGACTAAACTTGCGCCGTTTTCTTTAAAAAAAAAAAACATTCTATCGAAACATTCTATCGAACGCATTTTCTATTGTTATCGAGTAGGTGTCTATCGAGATACATATCGTTATCGTTTTATCACCCAGCCCTAGAGTGTTCTGTCAATTTGTTTGCCGTCTTTTGCACACATCTGGCTGCTTGGAGCTGCACACAAATGTCATATACTTAAAACTTTAACCACCACATTCCCTAGCCCCCTCTGCCCTTATTTGGCCCTGTAGTTCATTCACATTGTGAGTAACACCTCAAACACCAAAATGGCCTTAATTTATGCTTAAGACAACAATCCCTTAGCCAAGGTCTAAATGTTCCTCCAGAACGTTCCCCTCTGTACTATCTGTCTGTCTATTGTTTGTTGTTGACTTTGACAACGAGCCGAGGCATCTCCCTAAGGATGGCCTGTTTTGCTCCTGCGATTTTAGACTGACGGCCTGTTTCACTGTGCCAAAGCCTGAGTCCAGAGGTTTGCCTTAACTGTCCTGGTGGATCTGTCAACCCTGCAGTTTGGTTGTGGCGACCGCCCAAGGCTGTCTGGAGTCTGGTCTCACAGGATTAGGGGAAACAGCTAAAACAGCAATTAGCTGTTGTTCATTGGCTGGTAGGCATGTACTGGTAACCATAATGGCTTTTCTATGGGAAAAGTGTGTGGTTACTGGGGTTAAGGTAAACGCATAGGATGCTGACACTGCAGTTTACTGTTAAGGCTGTTTCCTGTCACCTGCTAAGCTCAGGGTAGCTTGTTACTGTACCGGTAACCATAAGGGTTTTTTTTTCTGGGAATAGTATGTCTAGTAGAAGTAAAAGTTTACTGTTAAGGCTGTTTCCTTTTTATTTTATAAGTAACAACATGCATCAATCACACAGCAGGCAAAAACACATACCAAAGGATTTATTATGGAGGCAGCTGTCGTGTAGTGGTTAAGGAGTTGGTCTTGGGATTGGAGAGTCGCAGGTTTGAAACTCCCCCTACCCATGGCTGAAATGCCTTTGGCAAGGCATCTAACCCCACACTGCTCCAGGGACTGTGACTGAAACCCTGGACCTAAAAAAACTGTAAGTCGCTCTGGATAAGAGCGTCAGCTGCTAATGTAATACATGTAATACTACTGAGGTATTTCTGTCATTAACGAACGACCTTAATTTAACACTTATTCATCCCAGTTACCTTACCCACTGTTGTTTATACTGTATGTTATTTCGTCTGTCAAATTTGACGAAGGTACATGTTCTAAAAAAGTTAAAATTCAAAGCCTACTGTTTCTGTCTTAAATATAATGTTATGTGTTTTAAATTGTGGTGATTGCATAACTCTTTATATTTCATTTATTATTTTAAATATAAATGAAAAAGTGTCATTACAATAGGAATTGCTTACTGACCTATGACTTTGAACCTAACCCCAAAGAGAGTTCCAACAGATGGTGACTGGATTTTACAGTGACTAATTTCAAAGACAGTGAAATGGCATCAAAAGGAAAATACCTTTGTTTATTTAGTTACTGTCTCCACTACTCTGTCACCACAGACTCATTGTAGTAGGAAGTGACTGGTCAGTTAAGCTCACATCATACCACTCCCTATTTTCCTGGCATATCCAAATATGGGCTTTCGGTTATACAGATTACAGTTATCAGAGCTGTTTTGTGTAGCAGACATTACAGGTTCTGAAAGCCAGGTGTGAATGGAATGTTATCCATGTTATGAATGGAATGTTATTCAGGTCCTAAAACAGTTGATAATACAGGCCCATGAATCATGGACCATGATAGAGGGCAACATTTCCCAGGACCCACTTATAACCGTAACACAAGTTGGGCAGCTGTGGCCTAATGGTTAGGGACTTGGTCTTGACAGCGGAGGGTAGGCTGTTCGAATCCCATATCAGTAGGAAGAATGTGGGTGGAGGAGTAAATAACTAGTGCTCTCCTACACTCTCATCCATGGCTGCTGTGCCCTTGAGCAAGGCATGTAACCACACATTGCTCCATGGACTGTACCCTGTAAAATAATTGTAAGTTGCTCTGGATAACAGCGTCAGCTAAGTGTAATGTAAATTACAGTTTTTCTCGAATGTTTAAACAAAATTCCTTGTACTTCAGACACAATGACCACAACATGTAACTCATGCACCAACCCCATGAACCAATTCTGCTAAACTATAAACACAATTCCTGCTTTACACTCAAATTGCAGTTCTAAAACACACTTTTTTCAAAACACTATAGACAATTCTCTGCGTTTGGCACAATTTTCATGACAGAAATCTCTTGTTTTCACAAGGAACACACAGTGATTCAAAATTCTAAAGTCAATTGCCCTAACAACTAACAGTTTAAACAATTGAGAAAAACTGTAATTATATGGTATATGCCCAGTGCTCTCACAGATGCCACAGGAACTGTTTGTTTTCTAAAACTTTCCAACCTAGAAGCTTCAGACCTATTTCAATAATGATAAACAGAAGTGAATTTGCTTGGACCTCGTTTCGAGAATTATTGCTGTAATGTATTTACAGTTTTTCTCAATTGCTTAAACACATTTTCTGAAAACATGCCTCATACTCTCAGAACTCTACACACAAGTCAAAAAAACACACACACAATGGGCAAAACCACTCACTTCTCCTGCTAAATGAAACTTTGCATTCAAAACAGTATTATTTCTTCTCAAAATGCTATTTTGTTGTCAAATGACACACACAAACCATCATATGAATAGACATTTATAACAACCAGTTGAACCCTGATGTGCTTAATGTAAAACACTATGATAAATGGAAAACACTTCTTCTCCATTCATCATAATGATTTAGGCCTTTTTTTGTTCAGTGTTACACTTGCTACAGACAGTACATACATAAGAGTGCTATATTTAAGAATATTGTTTTTATACTCAGAACACACATATGCATTGTTACAAATATATTTTATTTTTCCCAATCAACACAAAGCTGCACTTACAGTGGTCTACATAAAACACAACAGAAGAGTTTACTGTAGCCTATACAGTTACAAAAAAAAATTACGCTGCATCCTTTCTTCTGTTTTGGCGTGGCCACAGCACCTCATCCACATCACATGCAATGTTTTTCCTGGCCTAGCAGCGAATCCATCCATGAAAAGCATCAGATGCTATATTTTCACATGCGTCTTCCATAGCTTAGAGAAAGGGTACACGCATTTGTGTATTTTGGTCATACACTTTCATCAATTGGGTTGAGGATTGCAGAATATGGAGAGAGAGATACGTAAACAACTAAACAACTACTGTAAAATAATTTCGTTGACCAAATAGTCAACCAAAATGGCTCTGATCTCATCAGAGATTACGGTCCTTTCTCATCCTCGTTCGGGTCCTCCCCGTCCTTCACCTCTTACTCTCGCTCCTCTAGCTGTGGCTCTGCCTCTTCCAAAGCTCTGATAGCTAATTGTAAAGCTGTGTGACAGGTGTTTGCCAATGTGATGAGTCAGTGTGCATAGTAGGGCAATTGACTTTAGAATTTTGAATCACTGTGTGTTCCTTGTGAAAATTGTTGTTCCTTGTGAAAGATTTTTGTCATGAAAATTGTGCCAAACGCAGAGAATTGTCTATAGTGTTTTGAAAAAAGTGTGTTTTAGAACTGCAATTTGAGTGTAAAGCAGGAATTGTGTTTATAGTTTAGCAGAATTGGTTCATGGGGTTGGTGCATGACTTACATGTTGTGGTCATTGTGTCTGAAGTACAAGGAATTGAGAAAAACTGTAAAGAAGAAGCTGTAAACCACCCACCATATGATGTAATGGGTGGGGACACCGTTACAGCATTTCCCTGGAGTGACGTCTGTGCATCACTAATGTCTGTGCATAGTATTTCACAGAACATGTATGACAGCATCTACAAGCCACTAGCGATATGCGGGAGACTACCGGGACGGTCTGGCGTGCATGGCCTTTTATGTGTGACGGTTCAGATTTTGTTTTCCTTCCACCTGTTTGTCTCAGCTATTTTCAGCTTTAAGTTTCACGCTGTCTCACGCTGGATGTCTTTGATATTCAGTGAGTGGGTTCTACTTCGTCGGAAATGGTTCACTGTTCTGGTGAGGCATAGAGAAAGCAGTGATAAACCTTATGAAAGGCAGCCTTTGTGTGCTTCGTCAAGAAACCTGAAATTCCTTTGAGCTCTGCCTGTTTGTACACATCTGTGTGTGCTTGTGTGTGTGTGTGTGCGCGCGTGTGGGAAAGTGACTTAGACTGTGGGCGAATATCTGGAATAAACTCAGGGTGACACAAGCATAACGGGAAGGCTGTGACAACCAGGCTCTGTCAACATGGCCTTTGTGTGATCACATTGTACAACACCTGCTAACCCCAGGGCCCATAAGGCTTTTTTTCTGGGAAAAGTATGTTAACATCACACTTGGCTGACGCTCTTATTCAGAGCAACTTACAGTTATTTATTACATTACACTTAGCTGACGCTCTTATCCAGAGCAACTTACAGATATTTTCACAGTTTCAGTTACAGTTCCTGGAGCAGTGTAGGGTTAGATGCCTTGCTCAGGAGCATCTCAGCCATGGGAAGGATGGGATTCGAACCAGCAACCTTCCGATTGTAAGATCAACTCCCTAACCACTAGGCCACGGCTGCCCTGTCTTTGCAGGGTTTCAGTTACAGTCCCTGGAGCAGTGTGGGGTTAGATGCCTTGCTCAAAGGCATTTCAGCCATGGGTAGGGCAGGATTCAAACCTGCAACTCTCCAATCCCAAGACCAACTCCCTACCCACTAGACTAGACCACAGCTGTCCAGTATGTGTAGTGAAAGTTAAAGTAAAAGTAAAAGTTTACTGTTAAGACGGGCTACTGTTCATTTTATGAGTAACAGCATGACTCAGTCAGAAAGCAGGCACAAGCACATGCCACAGGATTTATTGCTGCTAAAGTGTTTCTGTTAAACCTGGTCTCATGAAACGGTGTAGAATGTCACGCCAAATTCCTTGAGTCTTTTTGGCGAAAGAGAGCTTTAACAGATGGTGACTAAACTTCACATATTTAAACTTAAGTTTTAAATATATATAAAATTTGAGTAAAAAAATGTTTTTAAACTTGTTCTCCAGATAACAGTCCTACCCTACCTACCTAAAGAATTTTAAAGAAAGAATTTTTAAAAATGTAAGTGTAGCGAGAAGTTCTACCAGGAAGCCGTAATGTGTCATCAATTAGCTGTCATCCAATCAGCATGTAACATCTGTCTTTTAATACGTCACCTTACCTACCTGCTTTGCTGCTCACGGATGTATTCCGCCGTTCGCCCTCCCCCCTCCCCAGCATCCTTCCAAGGGTTCCTGTCCGTGTCCAGTGGGTCCCGATGTTGATGTCTCATCCGCCCCTGCCTCTTCGATGGCCTCTTGATGTCTCATCCGCCTCTGCATTTCCAATGACTGACCTTGGATTTCCATGGTCTCCTCCTTTGTCCTTCCGGATCGCTCCACTACACTCACTCAGGATTCCAGCTACGCCCCTCAATGAACAGTTCAACTCTAACTAACGCATCCCCATTGGAATGACACTGCTCTGTTCCCAGATGTTGGATTTGCTGTCATCTGGGCAACAACCTGGACTCTGTATCAGCTCAGAGCACCAGTTTAGCCCCAGGCAGTTAGGCTTTCCCCTTAGAGATGTGGTTCTGCCCAAGAATACTTGATCTTACTTCTATCATGGTTCTATTGCATTAAGAATACTTGGGGAGTTTTTCCTTGCCCCGATGCTCTGGGTGGACCAAGGATAGTGCTCTTGAAATCCTCTGTTTCCTCTTTTGATGTACTATGTATCATCACATTCAATGTTTATGTTGTTTTTATCATCTGCGTCATATGCTTCTGAAATCTTGTTGTCTACTTTATGACCACCACCAGAGGATTCTCGTCCTTTTGTCGGGGGTGTTATTATTATGCCCTGCCACTACTACTACAGTCAGGATCTATACAGTTTTCATGTTTTGAACAGGACAAAGGACAGGACCTAAGGACCTGCCAAAGTCTTGTTGTGCCATATCATTACATGTCATCAACTAAATGATCATTAAATTATCATATACTCAGAGTCTTTCTGGTTGAAATGAGATTTCTTCTATGTCTCACTTTTTTTACTAGACAATAATGACATCACAATGATACAAAAATAAAATAAAATAAATAAAAATAAATTGCCTTTGTCTCCTGCTTCTCAGGTTTGTCCCTGGATCAAAAGAGTAAAGTTTCAGTGTAGACTCCCTTTAATCTACAAATGAGATCTCAACAATGTCTCAAACAATGCTTAATGTTGTATGAGAAAGAACTGTGACAAAAGTAATACTTAAACTAGATGTACCGGGAAATTAGATTTTATGCAATTACAGCACCCCCTATGGGCCAAATTTTATGGCACGTGCTGTGCTTTTAGAAGTTTTTGTGCTGATCGTGCATGACATATTTTGTGCAGTTCCCACCTTCTTGGTTCAAGATATTGGCAATTCAAAATCCCAATTTTTGCATTTACCCATATCACTAGGTGGCGCTATGCTTCAAGTGAGTGTTTATGGGCTGGGTTGATGTAACACCGGCATATCACAGAAAATTGTGTTGTTGGGTGAAACGTTCAATTGAGTTATTCACCAAAAACTTTTGGGCGTGTCCCCCTCTTTGACGGACACTGGCACAGCGGGTGGGTGGCCCTTGGGGGCCAAAAGCTCCTATTCTCTCAGAAACTACTAAGGCTACATGCCTACACAGATTCATATCCTACAGAGTTCCAGTGTCCCGGCAATCGTTGACGAAAGATCGGTGATCGGCCATAATGAGCCTTAAAAAAGAATCACCATTTTGTCTCCTGTGCAACAGAAGAGGTACAAAGCAGAAACAAAAATTTCCTCTGGGAAATGTCACTTTGTAAAAATATAGCGGTCTCTATGAGCCAAATTTCGTCGTACTTGGGATGTTTTCAGAGGTTGTCCTGCTGATTGTACATGACAAATTTTGTGCAGTTTCTGCCTTCTCAGTTTATGATATTGGCAATTTATAAATCCAGTTTTTACATTTACCCATTTGGCGCTATACACTACAAACAAGTGTTTGTGGGCTGGGTTGATACAACTCTTCAACACTGGCATACAAAAAAAAAGTTTTTGGTGAGTTCATTAGCGGAAACTGTTTTTGGGCTTCTAGCTTTAATAATAATAAAACAGCACCCCCTCTGAAGAGATGACACAAAGTTTGGTGCACATTTAAAAACAGCTATGCAGACAGCTTTGCATGTCAAGTTTGACCAGATTTGAGCAATTAGAACCCAAGATATGGACTGTCAAACAACTTTTAGCTACAGCTTCAATTTTGACTGACATGTAACTTTGAAAGGGTTCGTCTCAAGATAAATCCTTTGATAAATCAGCATAGTCTGCAGATGACATATACCAAATTTGGTGGGATGCACATGAATGAGTTGCTGATGAGTTTGTTTACTTTCACTTTCGACATTTTAAAATTTGTTTAAAAAAAAAATGTTTTCATTAGAAGTGGGTGTGGACTAGCCTGGTAAACCAGTCCCTCGTACTTCATTTCATTTTGTACATAGGATCTGGACCAGACACTGTTAGAAACTATTTCGAAGTTTAAAACAAGCCTCTGACTTTACCCAATCGCTAAAGCCTGGTCGTCACATATGCAATTAGCCTACCTACACACTGCAATTAGAATGCAGCACAGAAGGTCAACGTCATGGCTAACTAACACACCCTCTGTTCGCTGATTGGATCGGTCTTGCTGGGGCCGACTAAATGACCCTCAAGAGATTCTGGTCCAGAGGGGCGGGTTTACCAGGCTAGGTGTGGACCAGTATTTTCAATAGATGAGGTTCAGTGGACTTCAAAACAAACAAAAAAAATAGTGTTAAACTTTAGAAAAAAAATCTAACAAAACCAGTATGATTGTTATGATTGCTAACATAGCGATAATAAAGATCAAGATGCCAAGATGGCAGTGACGTAATAGAAGGCCTTCAAGCACTATTTTCTTGGTGTAAAGAATTGTGCTGTTTGGGATGCCGTTACAACACAGAATACCTTCCATGCATCTACAGTAGCACCACGTTCACATGTTTCGCTACATTCACTATGCCGTAGACATAATGCAACCTGAGTGGTGTCTATCATGCAGATTGGCCTTGCAGCAGCCTGGACTTGAAACACCTCTGCGGCACCTCGGACTGGGAGAAGGACGGGTTACATTTCATTTACCTGGTGTTCTTATCCGGAGCGACTTACAGTGAATAAAGCCTTAGTCTAACCACCAGGGAGCTGACCACAGCTGCACTGCCGAGCTGAAAGCCAAGCTATTATCAGTCAGTAGTGTTATCATCATAAGGTGTTGGGAGGAAATTGGGGGATTATTACATTGCCCTACTACAGCTGCCTGTAAATACCAACAGCCCCCCTAAACCTCACTCCCATCCAGGTCATGGCACCAGTGTAATCTGCGTTGTACTTTATCTTATGTTTCAGCCCTTTCCTAATTCCATGCTGTTCCACAACAACATGACTGCAACATCCGGCCTGCCTTGACAATAGAGAGTTTATATATTCACAAATAATTTGTTTTACTCCCATTTCTAAGAAGAGACCCTAGTAAAAAAAAACACAGATAGGAAAGCGACTCATTTATGCTACGTTGTTTCCTGTTTATGACCCAGAATGTGTGCTTTTCCAGAAAGACAGGCTGTTGGATATTTTTGGAAAGCCTTGCTTTCACTTTTGAAAACTCTGTTTGAAATGCTGGGAAAGCTGGTAAAGTCTCAACAAGTGGGCCCTTGTCCTAAACAAGTAGGCAAATAGGGACAAAAGGGCAGGACCCACACCGTGTGTGTGTGTGTGTGTGTGTGTGTGTGTGTGTGTGTGTGTGTGTGTGTGTGTGTGTGTGTGTGTGTGTGTGTGTGTGTGTGTGTGTGTGTGTGTGTGTGTGTGTGTGTGTGTGTGTGTGTGAATTAGTGAGGGAGTCAGAAAGAACAAAAAACCCTGAAGTAGGATCTGTATTATTCTATTCTTGAGTGACTGTATTACAACATCAAAAGCGGCATAGCTTACACATGCTCAGACATTAGTGGCATGGCCTTAGGTAAAGCCACCTACATGACGCACCTATCCCAAAAGGAGAGGAGGACGGAGTACACACTTCCTTTACTTGAGTCAGAGTATAGATACTCCCTGTCAAATATTCCTGCACTACAAGTGAATAGTTGCTATGCAAAATTTTGACTTAAGTTGAAGTACGAAAGTACTTGTTTTCAAAAGTACAAGTACTGTACAAGTACAAGTTCTTTTTATGTGTGTTTTGTTGATAATATGGGCTACAGATCACTAAAACTTGACCTGAGCTTATGTTCTTCATACACAATATCACTATTTTCGCGTTTTAGGTCCTACCTGATGTCATAATTTCACTACTGTTAACGCAGAGCTAGATATGGTTTTCACCTTTTACTTTAATATAAATATTCAGATGCAAATGAACAAATGGAAAATAAACTAATTAGGACACTTGCAGTCAGCATAGACTGACTCTTTGAAAGTTATCATTGCTGGTTTCTATCCTTTAGCTTGTAAGTAAGTAAATCCACATAGTTTCAAGGATTTAAGTTTTATTGTAACATACAATGGGAAAGCAAATGAAAATCCGCATACCGGAAAGCTCCTATTACATTTTGAAACGTTTGAAGTCTGAGGAAGGGCCATGAGGCCTGAAAACGTCACTACTAAAACAAACATAAAAAAAGAACTTCAATGGGAGCTTTCCGGTATGCGGATCTTTATTTGTTTTTACAGTTTGACTTTGAATCCTGCACATGACTTACATGGATATGCGTGATTAAAATCTTGCTTGCTCAAATTGTAACATACAATGAAATTGAGAGTGAGACATAGTAGTGAATTTGCAATTCTGTTGAGCAGTCCAGCTGGTGCATAAGTGTGTATGTTTGTGTTGGAAGTGGAGAACAAATAGGGATAGTTGTGTGAATTTAACACCTTAGGAGGTGAGCACATTCACCTCTCATCAATGAATGTCACAAGTTGTCAAAATGTTTAATACTTAAGTATGTTTCAAACACTAAATAGGATGGGACCCAATTACCTATTGGATATGTTTCACTATTTGTACCAACTAGGTCTTTAAAATCACATCAGAAAAATCTGTTGGTAGGACCTGCTGTTAGAACAAAATGTGGTGAAGCAGCTTTCAGCTGTACTACTGTACTAAGTTCTGGAACCAACTTCCAAAAGACATCAAAAATGCTGCTACTGCTGGCAGTTTCAATTCTAGACTTAACTAGACAAACTATTGTCAGATGCTTTCTCTTCATGATTTATATTAACTTTATATCCTTTTAAGCATTTACGGTTATTTTATCTTTTCAGATGATTCATGTGACTCATTTGTACTCATGTTTGTGTTTTTATGCTTTTATTTTATGCTGTATTGTATTTACCACATAGACTTATCTTACTTTTATCCTTTAACAGTTATTTTATCTTTTATGCTTTTACATATTGTCCTTTTATTTTGAACTGCCGTTGTGTATGAAATGCGCTATACAAATAAACTTGCCTTGCCTAAAGTACACATACTTGAAAATTCTACTTAAGTACAGTACTTAAGTAAATGTATTTAGTTACTGTCCACCTCTCCCCAAACGCCTACACATGGTGAACCTCAAGAGTTCTATTCTGCATCTGCAGCAGAAATATACCATGATGGCAAATACAAAAAACAGAAGCCTCCAGCTGTAAAAACAATGAATACCTTGACCTTGGAGGCTTGGGGGCCCTCTCCATGCATATTGTGCAGCCCAGTGGATAAGTATGTTTTGGACCAGTATGAAGAGTGCTGTTTGATTACAGCAGAGGCGGACATGCCATACTCTGCTCTTCTTCATATTATGTAGTCATAGGTAGAATACTTTCATATTTTTTAAAGATAAATGTTTCAAAGCAAGCATTTTTTAATTATTTCTTACTTATATGGATGAAAGTATAACAAAGACCTGTTGAATCGAGTTTACTAATCTAATTATATTGCCTCTACATTGGATTTCAATTCAAAACCTCTATTTCAGAAATACTTCTGATTCTGCAAAGTTAATCAACTTAACTTTAGCCATGTAATTTTAACCCTTTAAGAAACACCCCCATTATAACTTTGGTGTTACCAGAGTGTCAATGACGAACTTGTAAGTTTTTATGACTTCACATTTCAAACACAAATGAAAATGTGTGTTTACCAAAATGACTGTGCATTTTATATTTGAAGACCAGTAATAAAATGCAGAAAAAGTCTGAGTGAAAAAAAAAACACTATTCATAATTCACAGTTATACATAACATACGCAGTGGTTTTGATGATGTCACGCAAGTGAGAGCACGTCTTGTCCTCACGCGCTCAAAGTTCAAAAGTGAGAATGTCTTCTCACAGGTATTCGAGCGAAATAAGCTCAGCATTTTCTTGGCAAATATCCGAATCTCTTGCTCCAGCTGGTGTCCAGTTGGTGTCGACTCCGACAGTCAGTGTCACACTGCAGTTCAACGAACATTGCAACCGGTTCTTTCCACAACATATGTGAGCTTCACAAATACCATTTTCTCCCGGAGTGGAACATCACGGAAAACCGCGTCCATTCTCATCCTGGCCGCTTGCTGTTGCGATTGTGGGGGCAGAAGCAACTTGATATCCGAGAGGCCTCACCGGTCATCCAGAGGCGGATTTAGCCACGTGGGGGCCCTAGGCAAAATATAGATGTGGGGCCCTCATATTTGAAACACACACCTAAGTCAAATAACCATCCCTATACCTCTTGGCTTATCGCAATGAACCAAGACTGCAGTACCACCAACAATGGTCTTATTACAATGATCTTAACTCTCCACAGCAAATCAGTTTCAAATTACTCCAGCATTTGCTAAAATGATTTGTTTATTGCTCAGATCAAATGAGAGAGAGATAGAGAGAGAGAGAGAGCACTATTATGCTCCATGTGTGAAATCATGTTTGAAAACATGTTTTCATGTTTGAGACAAAACCTGATCTTGTGCTTATAAGAACTAGAATACAAAATGGAGATGGAGCCAATGGAAACTGCTATCTACATTTCAACAGGACTGATGAAAATATTTTTTGTGTGTATGTGGACAGGAATAACAATGTGTGTGTGTGAGGAGAGAGAGAGAGAGAGAGAGAGAGAGAGAGAGAGGGAGAGGGAGAGAGAGACATAGATACACAGAGATACAGAGAGTGTGTGTGTGTGTTTAGGGTAGCAGTTAGTAAAGTTCTCAAAAAAGATTGATTAGTAAAGATTGAGTGGTGTGTGTGTGTGTGTGTGTGTGGCAGCAGGTGTAAAAAATGAAGTTAGTTTTGGCAGTGTGTCTGTATTCCTTTTGTTTTCTGCCCATTTTTTTTCTTTTAGCATAGCCACTCTCATAATTCCGCTTCATGTTTACAGTTCCCGCTTTGGTTTGAGTCACGTTGTGTCACGCATTGCTACATATGGACTAGTCCAATGCACAACAGTGAAGGGGGGTATGTGTCCTGGGACAAATATTGTTTAAACATTAATTCAGTATTATTCTGATATTTACTGGAATAATATTTTTTTTTAATTTATTTACCGCGGCTTGGCTGCTCATATTTGGGGCCCCATAAAGAAGGAAAATTTGGTGGGGCCCTAGGCAAATGCCTAGGTTTGCCTATACCAAAAACCGCCTCTGCGGTCATCATGTCGGTTTGAAGTGTTCTTGTGAATGTTGTGATTACATATTATTTCCCCCATTTTTACAGTGTTCATTGGTCAAATAAACGTCCGTATTAAAGAACCTAACCCTGCTGTTAAATGAGCTAATAGTAGCAACATCACCCGACATAATAGCAAGATGTATGTTTTTTTCTTTGCGAAATAACACCGCGAATAATGCCTACCAATGGGCAAACTAGTAAGTGTGTTGTGGTCAAAAAACAACAATACTGTTACAATGTCGATATACTTTGGGTTGGTACTGCCAAAAACCTCTGAATATTTCAAGAAATGGCAAGGCGGTGAAGATTATTAACACCTCCCCCAGACGTGTTCTCTGCGTGGCCACGCAGTTATGCGCGCGATTTAGCATAACAAAATAATCACCGGCATTCCGCGTGGGTAGTTATGGCTCTGTAGCAAGGCTACTAACACCTGTTTTCTGAGAGGTGCCGCGGGCCGGTGGAAAGGAGTCCGCGGGCCGGATTTGGCCCGCGGGCCGGACTTTGGACATGTCTGAACTAGAGTGTCTTTCCCAGGACATGCAGAATGTGGTGGGCGTGTGCTGGAATGTAGAGCTGCATATGGGGGAAAGTGTAGTCACTGTATGCATTTCTGTATACATGAAAATATGTCGTTTATGTTATGGCATAAAAGGGTAAAAGGTGTGTAACATGGGGGGAATACTATTGGTGAGGCTGTGTGATGATGTAGGGGTGCAATCTAAACCACTGGATGAAACCTTTGAGCCTGTGTGTGTGTGTGTGTGTGTGTGTGTGTGTATGTATGTGTGTGTGTGTGTGTGTGTGTGTGTGTGTGTGCGTGCGTGTGCGTGTGTGTGTTCACTCTTTTACATAAAAGGCAAATTCTCGCTTAACAAGCAGAAGTGCCCACTATCCTCCCTCTGCCAACAGGGAGGCTCAGTGTTTATAGTCCTGTGTTTAGTTACACAGTAATGGTCTATCGAATTCAGCTAATGTAGCTCATCTCAACGAAGCAGCTCAACTCCACATTCTCTGCTCGAACGGAGCATTCACTTTATCGTTGGAATAAACAATGTACTTCAGTAACTCAACAGCAAATTCAAACAAATTGGTTGTGCTCAAAGGCACAAAGATCCACAAGAAGGCGCACACACACACACACACACACACACACACACACACACACACACACACACACAGACACACACACACACACACACACACACACACACACACACACACACACACGGAAACACACACACACACACGCACACACACAGACACACACACTTTAGTCTTGTGTTTCTTTTCTGTCTGTTCCTTGCTTTTAAATTGAATGTTAATTGCATCTAGTTAATGAATAGACTGAGTACACATACACACAATAAATTTGCTTTGTCACACTAACACACACACACACACACACACACATTGATCATTTACACACTGAATTTTGGTACAGCTTCAACAGTAAATGCAATTTGACATGTTGTATTACATGGTGTTAATAAAAACATTGTAGACCCAGCGCCACCCACACTATGACAAGCTCTTTTAACATTTGATAGCTAGCCTTCATATGTATTTCAGATATCCTAAATTCAATTCTTCCTAGTCAAAGGATACATTTTAGATGTCCACAATGACATTCTTCCTATCCTATCGAGTCTGCAGGGAAAACGAGCATAGTCTCAAAGTCACATTTTTCAAGTTAATTTCACTCTCGGTAACTGCATTGAAACCTCAGCTTTTTCACAAGTAATCGTGTGAATAAACAAACAGTCTCGAGCTAGAAGCATCTTAAAATAGCATTTACTTCATTACTGACATTACTGTCACTGCAACTAGTCAAAACAGAATTATAGACATCTATAACCATTATTGTGTCTAGTCAAAATGTAATTGCAACTAGACAAAATGAAGTTGTTCATATCAGTAACACTCATTCAGCACAGTCAACATTAATTATTTTATGTTAAAAAAAGGCCTGCCATACCCACACTACACTCACACAAATGTTCCTCAGGCCAGGTTTAGAGAAAACACAGAATAGTCTACCTGTGCACCTGGGAAGAGTACCTTTGGGAGAAAAGATTTAAGCCTCCCTGACTACAAACCTTATTGTAGCATACTATTGTGTAGGAGAATACTTAGCACTTAAGGTATTATTATTATAATAATAATTATTATTATTATTGTTATTATTGTTATCATTATTATTATTATTATTATTATTATTATTATTATTATTATTATTGTCATTGTTGTTATTTTTATTATTATTATTATTATTATTATTATTTCCTGAATCTGCAGTCAATCATCCTATTGTTGGGTGTGAACTTTGAACAGACTTTGACAGGACTAGAGATAGATAGCCTATCCACAAATCAAAGAGCTTTGTGAGTACAAACAGCTCTGTGAAGAATATAATCAAAACATGTTACCGTAAATATATACACATAAGTATGTTTATCAGAGAAAATATATTGTCGTTGTGAAGACACACCCACTGGCAAGGATCCAGATTGCAGAAATACCTCTGCAGACAAAAACTTAGTTACAGTGTCGCCAGTCTTTTTAAATACATGATTCCTGTGTAGCCTACAACACATGATAATAGTTTTGCTGATGTAACCTACGAAAATATTGGTTATCTGCAAAACACCTTTTCTTACCTTGCGAAAATAGTCCCACCTCCGATAGTGTAGGCTATCTTTCTGACTTCTTTCTTTCTGCTTAGGCTACACTCCGTCTCGCTCTTATGCTTTTTTCTGTTTCCCGTTTGCTGAAATTGGCACTGAATTTGAAATTGAAATTTGAAATTGACACTCTAAAACTTGAGCTGTGACACTGCGGCGTAGGGATCGCCTTTAAAAGTCCGAGGTGCACCACTCAGATGTAGAAGTCGTGTTGCGCAGAGCAGCCCAGCGCAAAGTCAGATTTAAATTTTCACGCCATCATGTTTCAACATGTGATATTTCCTTATTGGCTGTTGCTTTTCATCATGATTTACGTGTTCCGTTGTGATGGGGGTAAGTTTATGTACAGCCTGATGTTTTCTAAACTTTCCAACATTCATTAGTGCAGTGAATAACAACAAATAGATGAATGTGGAAGTGGCGGCAGGGAGGGACAGGGTGAAGTCCAGTTGGTGGCAGTGAGCGAGATTCTGTAGAGATGGTATTAGCATTTGGTATGGTTTTAGCGGTATGGTATGTTTTTTGTGGGGGAAAAGCACGCCCGCACGTAATGAGAGTGAAAGTACTTCGCATGGCATGCATTACGCACAAGACAAAAGGAATCCATACCGTTTTGTACAAGTTTTACTATGGTCCCCTTTTTAATATTCGGTGCCGGTGGAACTGCCATAACTTGAGAATCTTAATGAAGAAACTTATTTTGTGGAAGTATTGCTCATTCAACATCTCGTCATTATTAACAGGTGTATGCAAAACAGTTGTAGTACTCGATGACAGAGTAGACACCTGCACATGAAGTTATATTTTGTCGCAAATAGTCCGAGCTAGCTATGATGCTGGGTGGTGTAGAGTTGGAAAGCCAAAGACACAGTAAAATCTCAGCATTGTCGGGAGTCGGGACTGATTTGTGCGGAAGAATAAATAGCTAGTGGAATTACATTGCTGCTACGTAATACAGGCTTGTTTGAATGATTCCTGCAGTTTCTATAATGTTAATTTCAAAGCACATGGGAATTTATTCCCCTTATTTTTTAACAGTTAGAGTGTGTTCTATGAATATTCCTTCAGAAATAAGAGGATCAAGTGAATAGGCTAACTCTGGTCCAAAAGATTGGCTAGTCATTTTCATTAATTCATACAGAATGAGGAAACGTGTTCAATATTGTATTATTTAATTAACAGAGTCCATATTTTAAGTTTGTTTTCAAATGTTAGGTAAGTAAGTAATAGGTAAGTTAAGTATTACAGTTGTAATGTCATAGAGGTTTTCTAACTACCTTGTAATTTTCAACAAAATTATATCACTGCCACATGACAATGATGATTTTGTGTACCCAAAACATAGACTATAAAAATAGACTATCACAAATAACCGACATTTCTGTTGAGTAAGCCTTGAATATATTTGCAGTGTAAATATGGACGTTTCTGCTGCAGATGAAGTAGACCTACATGGCCCAGCTGCTGCTGTATAGTGAATACTGTGCGTTTGAGTTGGGAAATCTTGTGGGTTTTCTCGCTAAAGACAAATTGAATTTGATTTCCATGAGAAATCCACACCCATTGAGATGATGGCATTGGGACATTTGGCACAATGGTTTTGCACAAACATGTCATGTTTCCTAATACTTTAATTACACAGTTCAGCCAAGTGTTACAGCTAAAAGTCTTGCTTAACATCATATGGAAATTGGCCAAACAGAGTTGGTAAGAAGCATTGACGTAGCTCATAAATCTGCCATCTCTCTGGCAAGGCCTCTTTCCTCTTGATTTTCTCCTCATTTGGGCATGTAATCTGGTTTTGTCTGATAGTTGTGCTACACTAGCAACTAGTAAACCAGCCCCTCGTACTTCATTTCATTTTATTAGATTTTATTTGACCTTTTTTTACCTGGTCCTTGGAGGGCTTGACCAGGTAATGCAATGACCCTGTCCATCTGTGTGTGTGTGTGTGTGTGTGTGTGTGTGTGTGTGTGTGTGTGTGTGTGTGTGTGTGTGTGTGTGTGTGTCCATATGTAGGACGAGGTTGCTATCTCTGATTGTGCTTGTTTCCATTGTATTCTTGTGCACTTGTATAGTTTTATCATTTTCACTTATTTTCACCTTGTGTCTGCCACTAAGTGTGTGGTTACATACATGTTCCTAGGTTTTCTTTGTTCAATGTAGTAGTGCAGAGACACAGCACTCCTTCAAATGCTTTCTCCAAGCCAGTTAAAAGACCTACACCAAAACTTGGTTCTACCCAGCTGCCTGTCAAGCTTTTTTCAAAGCTTCAGGTTACTTTAAAAAAAAAAAAGGAGGTACAAAAAGTGTGAAAAAGTAAGTAAAAAAGTGAAGCAATTCACTTGAATACCAGGTCATTTCTTTACCCTTAACCCATAGATGAGGCTGTTTCCTGCAGTCAATTTCCTGCAGTAGTTTGTTTTTGCTACTGTGTCAGTAGACCTGATCTCATATCTGTCTGTTTAAGCTACAAGGATACAAGGAGTTTTATTTGTCACGTACATAGACATACTGGGTAGTAGGACATGCAGTGAAACTGATGTGCACAGTTCACATGTGTGCACATTCCAGATTTTTTTTTTCTCAGCACAAGTTAGCATTCAAGGGTGCGCTGGTAAGCATAAAACTTTGAATTTAAAAGACTAACCTCTCAGATACAGCAGTGCCATCGTTTTCGCTGTTACATGTTAAATGTCAAATTTTAAAACATTTCAAATTTAGGTTCTAGGTGTGATGTTTGACGTGTAAAAATAGCTTTATTATATATAATATATAAATATATGATATATTATAATATAATATTATCACCAGGCCTATCCTATTATTCAGTTATACTGCAGGCAGGTTTCCGAACAGGCAGTTACTCATTGGTATGTGTGACTGGAATTATAAACAGTCTTGCACTGTATGGCTTTCGGGAAGAATGTCATGGATTATTCCTAGGGCAGGAAGTTAGCATGAGTAAGACTGACAGCCAGTTGAGTCGAATTAATCAGTTAGTAAAGCCTAGAAATCTAGACGTATCTTAGCATTAGTAAATTAAATTCCTATCCATAGTAGTACACTTGGGTACTGACCCATTGAAGCTCATTTGTTATTCTCCCAAATGTGGTCAGACAAATCACATCGGTCTATCCTTGTAAAGCAGTGATCCTCAGCCTTTTTTGTACCACATTCCTGTTATCGTCATATTCTCAAGACATCTCTTTGAAGTATCACATATCTTATGTCACTACATTCTATATTCTTCTTCTTATAAACTTTAGAACATGTTTGGAGCTCATTTTCCTTTGTCTAGTAGAGCCATGATTTTGTCATTGTATTTATTAACGTAATAATTGACTTGCTAGATGAAGAGAAGGCAAATGTGTGTGTGTATGTGTGTGTGTGTGTGTGTGTGTGTGTGTGTGTGCGTGCGTGCACCCACATACAGTGGCATGTATCCAATGTCTGGGAATTACGGGAACCTACACCAGAGGAGGCTGGAAACACCCTTACTGGCACAGCTTAGGCCAGTCGGTGGTAAATTAATGGCAGCTTGGATGCAATTACACACATTCCAGTTCAAATTAGGTGCGCTTAAATGTGAAAGACACACTCCTTAACTCACCCACAGTACGTAGGAGTGACTTTTAAAACAGAACAACAATGTCTGTGTGTGTACTTTTGGGTTCAGGGTGTCAAAGTGAGGGTAAGAGGGGGACTGACTGCCCCAGGGGCCACCGTCGCAGTAAGGGCCGTGGCTAGCCAGTACTGCTGTGCTAAAACAAATCGATGCAGCGATATATATTAATATTTTTAAAAACGATATAATATCGATATTCTGGCTATTAATATCAATACACTCCCCACTAGCTACTGCACAGAGAAATGCACTTTTGATTCTAAACCAAAATGTTGTAAATGTACTTTGTTCAGTACAAATGTACATTAGCCATATTGTATTTTGCACAAATTTTTGCACAAAGTTTTTATAAGTTGACTACAGGTACCTAGTGAGACTGAGCACCTTTTCTGTGACATGTTCAATAAAAAAAGCATTGAAAAAATGTACTTTATTTTTCAGTTCAATACATTGGACATAAATATTTGTCTGTTTTTGTTGAGTAAATGACATTGAGTAATAATTATAAAGTAACATGTATTGATATCGGAATCGAATCAAATTAAATTGCACTGTATCGAAAATCGTATAGAATCGTCATGTCCTAGATGATACCCAGCCCTACTAGCCAGCGGTATGGGAGATGTAGAAAGGAAGGGAACGAGGAACAGAGACTTTTTGTGTTGTGTGGCCCAGAGTAACGTGGCCTGCCTGAGTTAACTGGCTACCATGTGTTGTGAGGCTAAATCTAGTTGCCTAAGTGCTTCTGTTTTGTTCGGTGCACAAAGTGAATCTTTATAGTGTCCTCTGTAAAGTGCACCGTGTTAAAACAGAGATTAAATAGTATACGTAGTTCTTATTTCTGGTTGGATAAGAGGTTTTCTGTGAGTGGGTATATGCAGAAAAAAGCTCATCACAAAATGGTCACTAGTTAACTGAGTTTGTCAGTTGCTAAGACTGTCGCATTACATTATGATGTTGGCCTCACAATATTACTGTTTTTAAACTTATTCTCTTAACATTACTTGCCTGCTTGACTACCTGTTCACTGCTTAAGCTCTGCAACCAATAATAATAATAATAATAATAATAATAATAATAATAATAATAATAATATAATAAAATAAATAATAATGATGATGATAATAATAATAATACATGTACTCAAAGCTTACTGGTTCTTACCTCTCCTCCTAAGGTGCCTTTGAGGTGAGAGTCCTTGAGAAACAAATGGTGGCAGTACATGGATCTCCAGCCATCCTGGGATGCACCTTCACCCCTCCTCTCAGCCTGCAGGACGTGGTCATCACGTGGCAGAGGACGGAAGACAGAAGGGTCGTCCACAGCTTCTACTACGGAACCGACCAGCTGGGGCGGCAGAGTCCGGCGTACAAGGGCAGGACGAGCCTGTACCACGAGGAGCTCCAGAGTGGCAATGCTTCTCTGAAGCTGGCACAGGCCGGTCTTCGAGATACAGGAGGCTACCTGTGCAGTGTTAGCACCTCACAGGGCACGGACAAGGCTGAGATGCAGCTGAGTTATGCAGGTGAGGAGGTTGTCAAAAGTAGGCACAGCCTACAAATGGAGGTTACCTCTCTTCTCACGTACAGCCAGTTAGATTACGCCTGTCCCAGCTGTACACCTGAAGGATCTTGCTGGTTGACTTGAATTGTATATAGCTCAGTCAAAACCATTCGGTTTGTTTTCTATTAAAGTGCCAGAACTGTGTGCAGAGAACAGATGGGTTTTGTGGGTACATGAGACCATATTGGGTCTTGCTGAATTTGTTTAGAAATGCAGATGTTTCCAGTTTTTGCTTTCAACTTACTCCTACCTGCTTATTTTGTGTCCTTTTTCCTCTCATGGTTATTTTAAAATGCAGTTTTTTGGGCCATAAACAGAAACAGATATAAGGTTGGTTGAGAACTTCCTACAGTAGCCAAATTGTTTGATTGCATGCTTGTTACTATTAACACAAAATGGTTGTGTTTGGATTAAATGTGCATGTACAGCATGTGCGTGAAGAGACTAAATGTGACGCTCAATGGTGCTGTCAGGGATAAGTGTCAGCTGGTGGTTTTCGCATTTGTTTATGTTTGTGTTTGTTTATGAGTATCGGTGTTGGTGGATGCCACTGTTTAGCCCACGCATTGGTACACCCCTATGAGCAAAAAATGCCAACATAGCTTGCCGCACCATTTACTGCACTGTTTATGACCGTAAAGCCCCACTGACCTAGCCTGGTAAACCAGCCCCTCGTACTTCATTTCATGGGGGTCTGGTAGTGCTGTATTGAGAAACGATTTCTTCCTGGAGCTGTGGACTCTGCTTAAGTTTAAAACAAGTGGCTCTGCCTTTACCCAATTGCTAATGTCTGGTCGCGACATATGCAATTAGCCTGCCTACGCACTACAGTTCAAATGTAGCACACAAAGTCGATGTCATCGCTCACAGACACTCCCTCTGTTCGCTGATTAGCTAGGCAAAATTCTGCCTGAGATAGCAATGTCAAAGGAAGCACTGCCAGACCCTCTGTACAAAATGAAATTAAGTACGAGGGGCTGGTTTACCAGGCTATCACTGACCCAGATGCTCTCCTCAGCTTTCTTCTCAGAGCCCCGGCTTACTATACTGGCACACAGCTCTGGCTTTACTCTCCAGTACGAGAGCGAAGGCTACCCAGAACCAGAGGTGCAGTGGAGGGATGGGTTAGACCAGAATTTCACACACAGCATCCAGGTGCTTGAGTCCAACCCAGACCTGCTTAGGCTGAAGACCCAAGTGGAGGTTGACAACGTCAGGAATTTGAGCTGGACACTCACCGTGGTGAATCATCCTCTGGGGCAGGTCATCGAAAGGGCTGCCAGCTTTGTTTATGGTAATCCTCTCTCCCTCTTGTGGGGATTTATACATTTAATTTTTAAAAATTGTGACCAGAACTGGCAAAATGAGTCAAAGTGACCCAAATTTCAAAACTGAGATTTTGGTACCAATGAAAAGATAAGATGGTACACTTTAAAATGATTTCTTAGTCAGAAGCACACCTTTAACCATTGTCAAGACATCGTGATTTCAAATATGGCATCCCACCATTTTTTCTAAAGTTCAAAACCTAAAAAATTACATTTATTTTGGTAATATGACAATGGTGCAATCATCTGGCCAGTTTTTATCCTTAATATAGTTATCTTGACAATGAAAAGTAGGGAGATGTTTTTAACACCATTTGTTTTTTACAAAAGAGCAAACAATAACATTTGATATTTTTAAGAGGTTCTACCAAAATTAGACTGTACCTTAAAATTAGAATGTGCAGCTCCAGACTCATTTTGCCAGAATTCTTTTATTAGGTGTCTGATTTGGAAGATGGGCCATAGCCGTAAACAGTGCCCCCTCTCAGGCGAATGGATTCATGAGAGCCTAGAAAATATACTCCCTGTTGAACTTATCCACTAGGGGCCATAGAGCTGCAAGAGTACCTCCCTCAGCATGTAGCCTGCTTGTGTAGTGTTAGGCTCCCCCTGCTGGTCAGATAGGCTTCCCACAAGTGTTGATAGAGAGAATACAAGTAGCCCTCTGTGGTAACATGCCTGGCTTGTTAAATACATAAATAATATGTGAAAATATGTCACAGCAAATTTACTGTATAGCTTGTTAAAATATAGCTGTTATTACTGTGGTATAAAAGAGAATGTAGACTTTGCAGTGACGTGTTAAAGGGGATTAATTAATGACACAGATATGTATCTTAGACACAGAATAAAAATACAGGAAAAAATGAACCACTGTAAGAAATTGAGAAGCCTTTCCTTGCACATATCAGACCTCTTTATTTTACTCTCCGTTGGTGAGTAGCCTAACGTCAGTAAGAGTCTTTGCGGGATAAAAAGAGAGATGGAACAGGGAAGAAAGGATACTAGATATAGTTTGGGTAGGTTTGCAGTGACTTTGAGCCTTACATGTTTGCAACTTATGTTATTTTGCAGATGATCAGGGAGACCATATGGACTGCAGCAGAGAAAGGCTTACTGTGTTATGTCCAATTGCACTTGGTGCCGTTTGCGTAATTGGTTTAATTATACTGTTCTGGGGACAGTGGACAAGTAAGTAAACACTACTTCAGATCAACGTGTGTTCTTGTAAGTTGGGACCATTCTTTCATATTGAATAGTTGAGTTGAGGCATTTATGCGACAATATTTATAAAGGTATGTCTTGATAAGATGGTTTGAATGACCTCATGGAATGACTCAGAAATGTTCCTTAAAGGTGTACTTCCATCGTGTTTTCATTAATTTTGCGGTGCTCTCTAGTATTAATAATTGCCCTGTGCGCTGGTTTTAATGAAAAAAATGTTCTAGTGCTTCTGTTTCAGGCTGTTTTAGTTTGGTAGAGGGGGTGGGGCGGGGAGAACGACACAATTTCACCAGAGGCACACTCCCTGCAGCTTCCTTTGCCCCACAGTCAACTTGATAGCAGAGTGGTAAAGGGGAAAAGTCAACTTGACAGCGCTAAAACTGCACACAGAATGTCTACGGAGATACAGCCTTATGTGTTTAATCCTGAATCCGAAGAGAAAGGAGAGATGGCACAAGCACAGTCGCTTCCTGACCGTTTGTCAATGAACGTTTCAGAATGGTAATATTTGCATGACAAAACAGTGCAAGTGCCCGGCTAAATGCAGTTCAGTCATTCAACTAGCCTGCTAATCTTATGCGAGTCAGTCAAACAGGCTAACCTTATTTAATTGAAGCCCATTCGGTCAGTTTCTCTTATATGTATTTCCACGTCTACGTCACGCCGGAGGCACTTTTAGCATTGGGTCGTTTTTCCGCCTATTGTCTTCTTTTGACTGATATAGAAAACGGGGATAGAAAAACATTTTGATATGCAGCATGCATATGCAACTCGGGGTGACCCATCATATTTCAAAAGATCAAGTACTAAACGGTTTCTCGTGGAAGTACACCTTTAATAAAGTTTAATGTTTAATTGAGGTAGCGAAAAGGATGCAGAATTACAAAGTAGGATACAATGTGCACAGTCCTGGTATACATAGACACACACACACACACACACACACACACACACTCACACACACACACTCGTGGAAGTACACCTTTAACACATTTCAGACATGGAAGAAACACAAGAACTAATTACATTTTAAATACCTCTGCACAGTTACGACCTACATCATTTCATTTTGTGCTGTCTTCATGTGGTTGATTCAAATGTTATTTATAATTTTAAGTTGACAGTTTTTTTATGGATAATACGAACGTAACTATACATGTTACAGATTTGTATGTTGTATTTTGATATGGCCAATAATAAAACAGGAACACTGGAGATGAATGATGAATGATAGCAATTTAATATTTCTGTTCGGTTCATTCTGTATTTAATATTTCTGTTCATATGTTATAACTTACTGCTGCCTAAAACTGGGATTGGGACTTTTTAATATATTTTATACTAAGCACAAATAAATAAATAAATAACAAATAAATTTGTGTACAAATAAACTGCATAGCACTATCAAGAGATATGAGATGTTCTTACCTTGTTGGAGTTAGATGTACTAAAAGCGTTAGATTAATTCGAGGTATAACACATTTCTGACATGCATGGTAAGGCTGAAACGATCAATAACAAGCACTATTAAAACATTTAATAACACTACAGTAGTTAATATGTCTAAGCCATGGCAGTGTTTCACTTATATTCTCAGTATTATCAAAGAGGATTGCATCTTAGAAGACTGCACTGGTCAAGAACACTTGGATCTCAGACCAAAATGCTGAAATGTTGCGTTTGTTTGCTGTGTTATGGTCAGTCAGACTGGCACAGATGGCCCAAATGGTACCTCCTTGCATGACCAAGTTACTCTTCCAAAAGGCTGACTGACTGAAACAGTTTCATGATGAGAAGGCTGTTTAGATGTTTATCTTTCTTTTTGTTTTGCTGTTTTTTTTTCTTTGTAAAGGAGCAATAGTGGGTTTTGTTAGCCTACATTTGAAGCATGAAACTTCTTTTTGTGTGTTTGTCTGTTTGTGGATGTAGAAGATGCAACACAAACGTTATTATTTGAAGCACAGGTGTTTTAATATTGTCTGCTACCAATAAATGCACTTTTTAGCTTTTTTAAATGATTGTATGTCTGCTTTTCATTCGATAATATGTTTCCCTTTAACTACCAGTGTATTGTCATGTACAGTACTGCATTAAACTGCTTTAGCATAACTTTTATTGCAAACTTCATTAGCATTAAAATATCAATCACAAAAAAAAAAAAAACCAATATTTTGTCTTGGTACAAAAAGTGAAAAAGTGTAACAGTGTAATCGTTTTGAATCTGATTGAATTTTAAAATAAGAACTAGGTCGCTGAAGTTCTTCTCACAATATTTCTGGCATTCTAAATGAATGAATGAATGAATACATACATACATACATACATACATACATACATACATACATACATACATACATACATACATACATAAAATAAAATTCTGTAAATTGGGATTCACTATAGCTATAAGTCTAGGCTACATTTTGTTTCAGAACAGGCCCACACAATGAAATGGTAAAGACAGGCTATGAAAATAAGTAGCATAGTAACGTGAGACTGAGAATGTTAAATTGTGAGCACAAGACAACAGAACATTTTTTGAACTTGGATTTTTTTAAAGATAGAAGTGACTTACAGCTTGATAAAACATGACACTTGACATTATATTTTGACATTAAATGTAAAATTGAAACTTACAAACTTCTCTAGCCAAGATTGAATCTAAGGAAAAAAAACATCCGTAGATAACACGATCACTGTCTCGCCCATAAGGCTGAGAGGATGCCTTGCGTAACATCATCTGAATTCAATATAACTACACACAGCCACTATCAGTTGACGCACACTAGGAGGATGCTTCTGTTGGTCAGCGGTCCAAGTCTCTCACCGCATCTCCGCAATCATTTGCATATGAATCTGAGATACTGCCTACCGACCAATCAGAATACAGCATATTCTGGAGTCCCACCCCTGAAAGTCATATGCTCTCCCTGTCTAGATTTCCAAAGAAACAAGGTGTGTTATTGTACACGCCAGAGGAGAAATAAGCGGGCATCCTTTACCGGATCTTAATATTTCTGGCAAAAAAAGATAAGAAATCCTTGACGAGAAGCTTGAGGTAAACTGAGAACTGAAACAAGGAAAGAGACGCCACCATGGGCTGCGCTGGATTCACCTGCTCTAAGAATTCCCTCTGTGCTCTTAACATCCTCTATGTTGTAAGTAGCGTTTGTCATGTCAGGAATTGCCATATGGTACGACCTGAAGGCTGTTTGAAAACCTTGTAAGAGCTTCGTTTGTGAAATAACCATGTTTGACAGAGGAGTCAAGATGCAAATTGTTGGAAACAATATGCTACTAGCCCGCAGTGCACACCGCTGTATCAATTATTCAAAATGATTCATTGTCTGGAATTAGATCGACGGTCGAAGGCCAACAGCAGGAGCGTTTCGGGTTTCAGTTGGGTTCGCACAAATGTTTGAATTATACAAAATAAGGGGAGAAACCAGCTGTCGTTCCCGTTTCCTCTCACGTCTCTGGGAGATAACCCACGTCCTGTCTTTGTTCAGGTCTTAGGCTAGGCCTAATGGTATCCTGTTTTATCTAACGACATAAACTTATCACAACGGTTACCACAGCGGTGTGTTGTTTTCCAGCACTGCTGCATTAGATATGCAGGCTTGCTTCATCTCACCACGCGGCCTGTAAAGCTCCAAAAAATATATAATTTGGATTTGCACTACAATTTCAGTTGACTCCTTAAATTGTGAGATTCTTACCCTTGTCTTGACCCAGTTACAATAGACTATGTTTGATAAGTAAATCAAAAGGAGAACTAGGTTTTGTAAGTCACAGAGAGGACAAACAGACCTGGATTCCTCTTTTTTTTTTAATTCCTACATATTTATATTTACATCTATACCAAAGAAAGGGAAAACTTTGCTCAAAAACATGCGGACACACACTGCCATAGGGCATTAAACAGTTTCTGGGAAATGAATGGTCTTGACCTTCATAACTTCATGCCTCATTTAAAACTGCCACCTGTGCACCTGTGTGTGTGTGTGTGTGTGTGTGTGTGTGTGTTTAGATGGTGAGTTTGCTGATGATTGGAATCGCTGCCTGGGGGAAATGGTTCGGCCTGGTGTCCAGCTTTCAGGTGGTGGGGGGTATCATTGGAGTGGGCGTCTTCTTGTTTGTTGTCGCCCTGGCAGGCCTTGTAGGGGCCATAAAGCACCATCAGGTCCTGCTCTTCTTTGTATCCTTTACCCGCCGGATGGATGTCAGGCATGTTGCTTTGCTGGTCGCTTTAATATTCAGGGCACTGACTCAGAATTTAACCGGTGACCTGGCTGATGGAGAATAGAGTAAAGTCAGCCACGTTGTTATCGTCAACACTGTCAATTTATTATTCACACAGATTGGTTGGACTTGGGGAAACTGGATGGGGGATAGACAGGTAGAGAGCAGAGTGCTGCATTTAAAGAGGACACGAACAAATGGAATATAAGTGGACATTAAACCCCATTATGAAAAGTGGATGAACCATTTTACCTTAACTTTTAGTGGACGTCCACTCTGCAGTGGCAAATCTGTAGTCAAATAAATGAGCACCATCTGCGTAATAAAATGATAATGATTTAACTAATAAATAGCGTCTACAAATTAGTCATATTCCCTTGTTTGCTTTGCTCACTGTGCTTGTACTTGGAAATGTTCATATGTAGTTTCCACTGCTGCATGTGTATGTAACCAGACCATTGCTGTTCAGATCTGGTTTCACACTGCGCATTAGCAGTCTCTTTGAGCATGAATGCTGCAGATCTCTGGCAATCTGTTAGTCAGTCTGTTCAACATTATGAGCTTGGGAAACTACTCAAAACCCACAAGTTGCCGTCTTTGCATCAGACTGTTTAAGGGCTCATTCACTCCAAACACTCTCTGTATACAGTGCGTAAACAGCAAGTGCCCGTTTTCTGTCCGTATTTGTTAAGAATGCATGTTAACAAATTAGATTATTCACACCGCACGTGTGATCTGAGCATATTCTGTCACACATGCAAACATATTGTACACAGTTACGTGCTGTACAAGGTGGTGAGGGGGCTATGTGTTTACATACAGATGAGCATGTAAATCTCTATGTGAACTTGCCATTGTTGACTTTCCTGTCTGTTGTCTTTGTTGTCTTTCTCTACTGTTATGTGAATTCTGTTGTGTTCTGTTTCGGTTTTCGATGGACTTGTACCTTAACTGCTAAAATGCCAGTATATGATCATCCTTTTTATGGTGTTCGTGGTGCAGTTTTCTGTCTCCAGCGCTTGTCTGGCCATCAACAAAGACCAGCAGGTGCGTATGTATGGCAGGAGAGGATCAGACACTGGATACAGGCATGCCTAAGAGCTTTCTCCACACAAAGCACATCACCAGATAGGCTTCAGACCACTGACCTAGATCACTTCTGGGTCAGTGCTTCAGACCTGTAAGCAAATACTGGACTGAAGAGATTAAAAAACAGATAAATGCTAACTTGGCTTTGGATGCTGTTAAAGTAAGTGGTAGTTGTTTCAGACTTCAGAACACTTATTTTACTTCCTCAAGAGTACTTTCATATTCTGACTGTTTGTCAGTGATTAAATAAAGATGAAAACATAGTGTAGCAAAGGGGAGGAGAAGTCACCCCACCCAGCTTCGAACCCGGGTCTTCGGGGTACCAAACAGGGGCTCTGACTGCAACACCAAAGAGCCAGGCTCATTGGGATGGCAGTCAGAGCGCACCCACAACTCTAGTGATGGTCACTCCATCACACATAGTGACATAGCCACTTGTAAAAAATGAAGAAACACTTGTGGAAAGTGCTGGAGACCGTGAAGTAGAAGGAAACAGAAACACAGATAAGAACTTATAACTTATAACTTATAAGAACAGATAAGAGCAACAGTCACTTGAAAGAGGTGAAGAGGCACTTAGACTAGTTTTGACTATAAAGTGTGTGAAGGTAAATAAGTTTGTGTACTAACGCGTCAACGGTCTGCTCCATAACCACTTGAAGGAGCACCTACTTGAGGTGGGCTGGAACAACTCCCAGAGCACTCAGACGGATGTGGAGAAGACGCTCAACTGCTGTGGCTTCCTTCAGCTACCCGGACCCAATGACACTTGTCCTGCAGTAAGACGCAAGCAGACATACACTCTCATTTACCTAATTCATCACAAGCCTGTTTGGAATAATAATTCACCCGTTGGTGTTGTTTATCACTTGATTTCAACATTCATCTTGTTAAAACTGCACGTTTGCTGCAACAGTGTTGTGTGGCTGGACATCAGCTTAGCTAACAATATTATCTACATCTGCTTGATTCGGTTTAGTTTTTTTTACCCCCGTAAACATTGTGCTTTCAATGGCAATCAGATTATGTTGTATATTCAACAATGTTTTGTAGACTGCTCCCAATGGTCGCCTTGCAAAAAAGGGTTACAAGGGTTGTATTAAGGCTGCTCGATTATGGAAAAAAATCACGATTATTTGGGCCAAAACTGAAAGCACGATTATTCAAACGATTATTTTGTTTTCCTCAGTAACATGCTTCATTTATTGAAAATGTATTCAAAAACATTTCGAAAAAACATTCTTGTACCTTCGGATTTTCCCTAATACCTTTCTTCGTAAACATTAGTAAGTCTCCTTTGATGTCTAATGTACAAACAGTAGAAATGTCTAATGTATTCATCTAATGTACAGTACAAACAGTAGAAAATAATTAGGACAAAAACATTGTTGCCCTCAATTTTATTTGTTTTGAGATCGTTTGGCCCTGAAATCGTTATCACGATTAGAATTCGATTAATTGAGCAGCCCTAGGTTGTATGACCAAGTACCTAGGCCTGTAGGACTGATTGTGAGCCTCCTCTGTTCCACAGGCCTGTTTCCTCCAGAACACATGCACCACTTGTGCCAACAAGATCCAGGCACATGCAGAAGAGGTGCTGCGCTTCGTGGGGGGAATTGGTCTCTTCTTCAGCTTCACTGAGGTGAGCCCCTATCTCTCTCTTTCTCTCTTTCTCTCTCTCTCTCTCTCTCTCTCTCTCTCTCTCTCTCTCTCCCTCTCTCTCTCTCTCCATTTCTTTCTCTCACTCTCTTTCTTTTTTCTTTCTTTTTGTCTTTCTGTCATTGGTTTTGAAGACCTCCCATGAACACATGCTCAAGCAGAGCCATGCTGTCAGGCCATTGCATCTCTAAATCTCTCTCTCTCCCTCCCCCTCTCTCTCCCACTCTCTCCCCCTTTCTGTCTCTCTCTTTGTCTTTCCTTTTCTTTTTTTATTTTGTATTTGGCGTATCCCCTCTCACCTCCTGTGTTTACTACATGAAACATTTTAAAGCAGAAAATGTATGTGTGCATCAAGGCATTGGCATAACAAATGTATACTTAAGGAAGTGGAGAAAAATACCCCAGAAGAATGCAGCTGGCGTCTATAATCAGTTAAGGTTAAGCTGTCTAACCAGTTCATGTTTCCTGCAGTGATGTAATGTCATTGTTTTTTCGACCAGAATGATCAGCGTGGACTTCATGTGCCCCAAATGTCAGAGTTTGCTAGCCTGGTAAACCAGCCCCTCGTACTTCATTTCATTTCGTACAGAGGGTCTGGATCAGACACTGTCAGAAACTATTTCTTCCTGGAGGTGTGGACCCCAATCACTAACGCCTGGTCGTCATGTATGCAATTAGCCTACCTACGCACTACAATTCAAATGTAGCACACAAGGTCAAAGTCATGGCTAACGAACACACCCTCTGTTTGCTGATTGGATCGGCCTTGATGGGGCCGACTACATGACCCTCAAGAGATTCCGGTCCAGACCCTCTGTACGAGGGGCGGGTTTACCAGACTAAGAGTTTGCCACTTTATCACATTTAAAACATAGCAGTTGTTTTTGTGCTGCTATCTTCTAAGGGGAAACTTGGCTTCATTATCCGCCATCTGCTTCGAAGAAGGCCGCTTTAAAATCTCACAGCTCCATCCGAGGTTGGCACAGTCTGGGTGACGTGTAGGACACGGCGCCATCTGTGGTTGCCCAAGTGTTCTCTGTGGATGTGGCGATGTCAGCCAGCTCACAGCGCGAGACTGCAGGTGTGACGTGTGACTTTCAACCTGTCCTTTTGTTTCCCTCCCCTCACTTTCAGATCCTGGGGGTGTGGCTCACCTACAGATACAGGAACCAGAAGGACCCCAGGGCCAATCCCAGTGCCTTCCTGTAGCTTTTGGTACCACCCTCAGTCGCCATGGTGACCCCTACGCTGCATTCTCCTGCACTTCTCAAAACCCCTGAACTTTTTTTGAAGCTTTGTTTGGGTTTGTGTAGAAAGTGTGCCTGCGTGTGCGTGTGTGTGGGTGTGTGTGTGTGCGTGTGCGTGTGCGCGTGCACGTCTGTACGTCTGTCTGTGTGTCCGGTGGGTATGAAGTGGTAAAAAAAGTGTTTTTTAGGTGCTCTGTGTGCTGGATTTGCACGAGTGCAGTGAGTTTAAGCCTGACGACTATGTACATTATAATCAAGTCAGTTCATAAAAACAGGCACTCCTCTTTTCAAAACTCCTGTGGGACGCCTGGCATGAGAAACTAGAAACTAACTCCTTACTACCCTCCGAGACCTGGATCAGTGAGAACAAGTGTGTTTGAATCACGATGACTCACTGATGATGTGAGCTTTAACAGTCTGGGTATTAAAAACTGCTGCTGTACCTCTCAAAAATAACTGCTGTTATGAAGATCCTAGTATAACTTGAGCATGTGGGACTGAATGAAAATCACCACTATTTATGTTGATCTATTTAGGTTTTTATACCTCCTGGAAGGAGACCTGTCATTTTGTTTTAATGGCTGCCTTCACATCTTTCACAAACTCTGCTAAAGGACTGCATATCTATTTATTAGACAACAACTTATAGGAAAAGACAATACCTTCTTCAGAAAAAAATTGGATGTGCTTTAGCATCAGCAAGTAAGGTCAAGGCAATAAAAGCATCCCCAGCGATGTCTGATGCCGGGTGTGTTGTAACATTTCTTCGGAGAATGAAGTGTAGGATATGACTAAGGGGGAGAAAAGGCATTGAAGCGGAGAGAGCTGAGAACCAGAGGCATGACTTAAAAGCCTCCTTCCCTGAATTTGAATCGGATGACTGCATCTTTCACTGGGCATCATATCCTGGAGGCAGGCACTAATCTGATTGCAAGACCATGTGTCCCAGCGACAGGCGCTAACATGATTTCTTACGCACGTCTGTTTTTGTCCCTAATTTGCAGGCGTGTCGATCATGATTTCGGAATGTAAAAATCCTGCCATGTATTCCTTATGCCCCTGCTGGAAGGGAAGGGATTTCACTAATTAGCCGATCTACCTGTCTGATGATTCATGATGATCAATTGGTTCAGCAAATAGTTTGATATATGGCAGGGCTTTTCATTTCTAAAGACCTCTGCTAATTTGACATTTGACACAACATGCTACACAAATCACTTCACATGTTACCTAGCCACTGTATCAGAGTATATCCCTACCTGAGACATGTTTGTGGTTTGGCTTGTACAGCTTTATTTGTCTTCTGTTGCGTGTTTCTGGGGATGTACAGGTATACTTGAGAGGAATGGTAATAGTAGTGGACCTGCTGTCCTAGGACTGTGTGTTTGTGTGTGCATTTGGCCTCTTGCATGAACTTTGTTTTGGTTTGAATTATGCGCCCATGTATGAAAGTTCTGTGAACTTACACCCCAGAGTTGGTGGGAAGCGATACTGAAATAAAACTGAAAATACCCCCACCTCCTTCTCAGTCTGTTGTCGCTTGCTTTGTCATGAATATAAACAAATCTGCTTTTTGTGTGACTAAAACAAAAGACTTTCTCTACTGTCTCCATTTCAACCAATCGGGGAATGACACACTTTTCTGTGCTGCGTAGTCCTAGAAACTCATTAGGCAACAATGGCCGTGTTGCGCCAGGCTGCCCGGCAACCGGGTCACTCAGCATAAAAAATGCCAAACCCAGGGCCCCTCCCCTTTCAGGATGTGGGACAGACCTAACACTCTTTTTTTCCCCTTCTTCTAGGCCTCTGAGCAAATAGAGCATGGACACACAGTGACCTAAGCAGTATATGCTTAAATGCATTCTCTCCACACTGGGTTTTAACTGAATCACCTTCAGGAGAGTAAATACCACCTTGGTGTTTCCCACATGAGTGGAGATATGGGAGTCATGTTGGGCCAGTTTAGACTGTCAATACAAGCTGAATTGCTGTAATACAATGCACCTGACATTTCACCTACATGGTGGTTTTATATACATACATATACATATATAGCCACTAGACCACAGCTGAATAGGCACTCTCATACCGATATCAGTACCTCTTGTGTGTCTCACAAACCAAACATTCCCGGTGTTACCGTGGTAAATGTTCCACTTCATGGCCAACTTGCAAATATATTACAGTTGTGCTGTCCAAACTCAGCGAAAATCAATCAGTTTGTAGAAATGACTATAATACTGCTGTTTAAATTGTTAAACTTTGAAGTCATGGCATACGGTTTAAACAAGGAAAACAAGATAACGTGACTTTGCTTTTTAAACGTTTTGACAGCTGTATTGTCACTATTTCGGCACATCGATTTAATTTCACTGCAACTGAACCGCAGGATTACAAGATAATGGCACTTTTACAGTCAACTAAATACTGCAAGTTTTGCCGTGGGTGGGTCAACCTCGGAAGTGAGATCTTTACTTCAGCGTAAACCTCTGTGGTCCTATGCTGTCCCTAGCGGCGGCAGTGGTAATGACATTTCATGGACTGCATGAATCACGAAGTGACATGAACATTCTGAAATGACAACATCTGTAGGTTTTATAGGTACATGCTCCCCCAGCGAGGCCCAGTAGCGGTTCTACATTGAATTACTCCCCGGGCGAGACCCCCTCCGAGCTTCTGTTGGCTAATGACAAGGCTCAACGTTAACCCAAATTATGGAAATCAATAATAACTGAACTTGTAACCGTTTTGTTGCAAAGCCAAATCTTATGGTGAAATTAGATCTTGTGTTTGTTGAGCTAAGACCGAATTATTGTTGAATATAGCAATTGTAGCATCATAGCTAGAAGCCTGTCAAACGTAAGAGTTATACCATGATTAACATTAGCCCCTCATTTATGGCATGGATAACGTGATTATGCAGAGAGAACAGTTGCATACCTTCATCTTTTGCTCGTTTCTACACTTCTAATGGTTTTGACCTTTTTCTGCCCATGTCCTTCTGTTTGTCACTCGACAGTCAACATACTGTATTTCCCATCCCCGAACACGGTCACTGCCGACCAGGAGTTAAGACTTCACCTTGGTGACCGCCTACTTGTTTTGTATTGCCCTGTTTTATTAGCCCTTTCACACAATTAAAAGATGTGCAGGAATTATAAACCTGTAAATATAATGTTAGGAATAAAATGTGCGTTATTGGGAAGGAAGCTTATGTGTGACTGACTTCGCTCAGTAATTGCAGAGTATTGCCCACTTGTGCATTGCATTTGAGAGACCCAGAGGTGAACGGTCCCCCGCGCCCCCTCCCCTTTGCCCTTCTCTTACAGCTTCTGTGCACTGGAACTGTTCAGCAGTGGCGCCTGCAGCCAAAGGGGGCGCGAATTTGCCAATTTCCTATACAGTGATATGATAGATAATAAAACATTTTTTGGATGATTTTTTTTTTCAAGCGCTCGTGAGGCCAAAGGCATGGCGCCCTTCACGAAATTGCGCCCTGGGCAATGGCCCACCTCGACCCCCCCAAGGCCTTGTATTTGTTAATTATTAATAATACTTAAATGGAAATAAAGAAAGAGGAACTTAGATAAAATAATGAAACCCAGACTGTGTCTACAGATTGGTATATTCTATTCATTCTTTCCAGAATAACTCATAAACCGTGGAACTGATAGTATGTTCAACTTTTGCAGAGTATTCTTTTATTCCAAAATGCTTTTGCTTATGAGTTATGCATTGAGTGAAGCTGATGTGTATTCTTAGTAAGTAGTCTATTAATATGAGTTCTTACAGCTGTGCTGCTTCAACCTTTCACTGACCTTTTTTAATTTGTTGTAGGTCAAGAGGTATTTCTCAGACGTCAGTGTCTAAATAAAACTCAAATAGCTGTCTGCATAGCATTCGGAATGAAAACATGTTTTATGTAACTGATAGCGAGCCTGATTGCATTTGTATGGAGAAAAACTTACAATAATGAATGATGATACATTTTTTAAAAGAGGAGGTCAAGAAAACCAGTTGAAAATGTATGCATTTATTTTAAAAAGTCAAAAAGGACAGAGACAGTATTAGGAACCCAAAAACAACAGTTCGAAAATTTAAATAGTTCTCCAGTGCTTGGCTTGACGTCAGTAAACTGTGCCAAGGAGCGTGATATCAGCACTCCAGTATGCCCCAGCGTCAAGGGGGGATGGAAGTTTCACAACTCCGTCTTCAAGAACTTCATGGCCTTCTGCATGTTGCTCAACACTGGAGAAAGTTGAGAGAGAAGGTTCAAGTATCTTTTAAAATAATGATGAAATTACACAAAATCTATCTCATTTAAACAATGCATCTTTTCTGGCAAGGTAGCTTATTTTGCACTTAAAATAGTTCAGTCGGACACGGCAAAAAGAAAGCAAAGCAGAAAAAGAAAAACTAAAATCTTTGAGGAAATACTTACAAAGTTTTGCATCAGATGGCTCATAGGCGTACATGCGATTAGCATAGCGCCCTGTGATGTCAGCACGCACAGTCATGGAGGGATCTGTAGAGAAGAAGAACTAATGAGTTAAATTTCAAAGGATACACCTCAGGACAAACAAAACGAGTTTAGACTGGAAATTGACTTTATAACATCTCTTTTGTCTTGTGACTAAATGTCATGGTTCTTCCAATACAGAAAGTACGTAGAATCATCACCACTATTTTACTGTACCTACAACATGTTAGACAGAATGACAACTTTGAGGGGATTTTTCTTTTCAGTGTTTGTATAGTTACTGCACTTTGCTTTTGTAGGGCAGTACTTTTGTGT
>CM050201.1:21292500-21347500 GCA_027475355.1 Coilia nasus | reverse complement strand
CCATCCTTTTTGATAATGACAACATCTTCATCAGGAAGCAAAGTGAGAAAGACTAGTTGAATAAACCTCCTGGCATGCGCCAGTCACATGCAACCCAGTTATTAATTTGAAGTGTCAAGTTTGCCGCCAAGATGCAGGTTAAGGATGCTGGCGCCCTGAGTCAACCTTATGTTCACTTCTCTTTTCATCATCATGGTAAATGGGAAAGTAGGAAGAATTTAGGTTATGAAGCCAAAAGCAATTGACAACTTTCTTTAATGTTTTTTTTTTTTTTTTTTACAAATGGCCATGGTGGTTATACCATTGCTTGCATGGTCATAAACCATATCACTGGAAAGAGAACTGAGCGAGCTCTAATTTGCATGGTTTTAAATTGTGGTAGCCTTATGTATTGTGGATAATATAATAATTTAAAATGTGGTCCAGTGTTTTTTCTGATCCACCCTGTATATGAGGGGAATATCTATTTGAATACAAGTCCAATAAACTGTTACATTTTTTAAATGTCAGTCTTCAATTTCTCTACATGCATGGACGGACAGTCACATATAAACTAATGAAAATGTTCATTTTTCATACTAAAAAGTGTTGTGAAATAAATGAAGTGAAACCAAATTTTAGATTCAAGAATTTATAGTTGCACTATTATGTCAACTCCCAGTATTCCTACAGACTGACTCTTGGCTTCATTGTGACCATACAACTAATAGTTTATTAAAATTGTATCCGGGTGACTAGCCCTGGTAGTTTGCCATTGCGTCACTTTTTTTGTTGAGACACAAGTGGCATATATACACCACAAAGTGTGTGTGTGTGTGTGTTGGTTTTCTGAATGGGAGCGGAGTGATGAGGTGTCCTTAACCCTTCTCCTGCATGCATACATACACACACACACAGATGCAGGCTGAGACGGTACTAAGCCCAGGTCAATATTTACCCTATAGGGGAGGTTCCCAGAGGCCACTCCTGTCCACACAAACACACCGCATGTGCCACCTGTGAACAGTCCCGGTCCCACCCTTAGAACACGGATCTTCCTGGCCGTTGGCCAGACATCCTGTGATTGGCCCAGGGCCTTAAGGAGGCAATGCTGATTGGCAGATAACAGATGTCTACCAGGCACAGGAATTAAACAGCCTCGGGGGTCTAGAACAATGGCCGCAACCCAAAAGCAAACACTTATTAACGGGAGAGTAAGGATTAGCTACGTTGCTGTGAACCATGACGATACTTTTGGGTGCTCTAGTAGTGAATCACATTTGTGCGTCTGAAAGCCAGCACTCTGAAATAAACCTCACGGACATACTGATGGTAGTTTTGTTTCCCACATTTATTAACGCATGTACAAAATACTTATGACAATGTGTGAATACTATACAATATACATGTGCACGTGTGTCTTCCCACTCAGACAAATACACGCACACACACCACTATACACAAACCAAGAAACCCCTTCTGCACAGAGGTTTAAAAAGAAGCAAATTTATTAATAATGTATCAAAATAAAAACTCATAAGCAGAACGTAACCAAACCACATTGGGGAGAGGGGGAGACCTTCAAAATAAACAAAAAACAAAAACAAAATAAAAAGTAAACAAAATTACGGTCCCACAAGAGACATGAAGGCCACTGTTTTCACAGAAAACACTTTGAATAGGCTTGGCCCAGAGAGTGGTTCATGACCCCACTTGTTTAGGTTTTGACATTCCCAAAACACACACACACACACACTCACTCACTCTCTCTCTCTCTCACACACACACACGTACCACCCAAATGAATGTATGAGCTCAAATGAACGGGCCTGTAAAATTAACGCACACTGTGTAAGAAATGATCAGCTGAGCTCATCTGGCACCGTTAACATTCATAGACGCTAGATAACGCACGCTGTACCACCCCATGATTGTCACAATGTACACTTACAATTAACAGGTACAGCATACGCATCCATTTCAATTACCGTTCAATCAACCCAGTCAATGTTGAAGAAATCTCCTTGAATGAAAAGTCAAAGGGGAAAAAAGCTAAGAAAAAGCAAAAAGGTACAATTTCAAAAGCCAGTGGCAAACCTCCAAACACAGTAATGAGAATTTGTAGACAAAGGAGATGCAAAGGAAAACATGGAAGGTAGCCGTGCCCTCAGACAACAAAAACAGGCCAAAAAAACAGTCCTCATGAACCAGACTATAATCAGTGGTAATTAGCTTTCATGTCAGTGGATATGCCCCATCTGTGAGTAATACTGCATCCTCCCCTTCTTTGGGGCATATTAGGAATATATACGTAAGGCGTTAAACAGTCACCTGTGATGGACCTTACAGGCCGCTTTTAGTACCGGGGGTTGGGGAGGGAGGTCGCTGCCTGTAAATCATTGGGGGTGGGAGAGATAGCAACAGCAGCAGCAGCAGCAGCAAGCTGTCCAGACAGCAAAAGCACGAGTCCTTGTAAGGGCTTCTTGTGCAGACTCAACACATAAGAGATGACTTTACATGGAAAAGTCACAAGAAAAAGAACACTTCAAGACAAACCAAATAAACAAAAAACAGCAACAAAAAAAAGCAATGAAGAATGTGTGACCAGTTGTGTGTGCCGTGTCCGGCGAACCAAAAGAGCAAGACTTCAGAGCTTTTTTTCGGAATGAAACAATCGATCTCTCTCTGAACTGCGGTAAAGATGCCACAGACAAAGTCAAGAGTAGTCATGGACAACACAACCCCTTAACAAAAACTGTTCCTTTAGTATGAATTTCTTCTAAAGTCCTGCTGTCTTTAAACGTTAGGTTTATCCTTCATGCATCCCCCAGGTTCTAAAAATCGCAAGGGCCACAAAACACTGAACTTTCACGAAGATTGCACTTTGTTTTGTAGCTGAGAAGACGAAACATCCAGAGTTATATTATTTTTGCATTGTCCTTGAGCAAGACCATTCAGAGGGGAGGGGAGGGGAGGGAGGAAAACAGAATGCACTGAGCCCACACAGAGGGACTTGTGAGAAGCATAATACTTAAATCTGTCACTGTTAAATAGTAAAAAATAGAACTCTGTAAAATCTATATACGTTTTTCACTCATTTGGACAGGGCAAATGCGACAGGGTGTACAGGAACCAGAGGCAAAAAGAAAGCAGGGTTGAGAAGCAACAGATGGAATGAGTGTGGGTCAGTGCCTCGGGCATTGATCATGTCCGTGTTGGCCTGCGTTCACTCTAGTTAGTGGTCATAGAGGGGCACGTGAGGAATACAATCTCCACTGACTTCAGGTGGGGGACAAAGCAACAGACAGACAGACAGACAGACAGACAAACAGAAAAGTGTAAAAAGTACAAAGCGCGTCGTCAGCTCACACTTGTGCGGCTGTCTCGAACAACACAACAGTCTTTGTGAGCTGCTCCAGCAATTTTTTTCCCGAAGCCTCGTTTAGTGAGCGCAGACAACAGAGAGTAGTGTTTGTTAGCAGAAGGCTGCCAGGAGCAGGTAGCGTAGCTGCTAGCGAAAAGGTACTGGCCATTTGACGGCTGGGCTGGACTGGGCTGGACTGAACTGGGCTGGGCTGGGCCTCCCAGCGAGTCTGAAACATGGGGCAGTCAGGTGCGTCACGACAGCAGCAGCAGCGTCACCAAATGAAGTCCATGCTGCCCCCTAGTGACGCACTGAGGCAGTGTCCCAATGACCACCATGTCTTTGTGTGTTTGTGTGTGTGTGTGTGTGTGGTTGAGTGGATTCAGTGTCCAAAGGTGCAGGAGGACTGGGGAAAAGGGCAGGGGGTGGGTGGGGGTGTTATGTGTCAGACGGTCAGTGCTGGGGGGGCAGGGGTGGCCCGTTGACCCCAGGGTGGTAGAAGGCGCAGTTGTTCTCGTATCGGCAGTTGCCCTTCATCATGAAGTGCCGACACACCGGCCTCTTCGACATGTCTGTGCATAGATAGGAGAGAGAGGGAGAGAGACATTAAACTTCAAGCAGCCCAAAGACCAAAGGAAAAAAAAACACACACACAATACCACAAACCTACACCACTCTTTATTGTGCAGTAATGACTTCGCCCAACTACTGTGTAAATCCAAATACAAAAAAAAAATATTACCACCATCACTATACTATTAGCATAATTACTATTACTATAATAACTACTAACTATATATACTAATATATAACTAATAACTACTATTTATACTGACTAGAGTGCAACACCACACTACCACACATACACTACTAAAAATTAAAATTGAGTATTAAATTTACTACACTACTAATGTTATTACTCATTACTATTGTCTGACTAATGTCAGAACTATTACTATGTTATTACTAAGACTCATTACAGCATGTGAGTGCAAGAGGCCTTGACCAACTTACCGCCCATGTTGTTGTGGCCCCCCCGGGGTCCCCCGCGCCCCCTGCCCCTGAATCCCTGGTCGCCCCCTCTGCCTCTGCGGAAGTGCCCCCCGCGGTGGGGGCCGCCCCGCATCGACTCGTCGCCCCAGTAGTTGCCGTTGTCTCCGCCGCGGCCCCCGGGGCCCGGAGGGGGCCCCATCATGCGGGGACCAGGCCCGCCGGCATTGAAGGGGGGCCCGTGGCCGTGGGGCGGCATGGGGTGGTTGTAGTGGGGGCCGCCGGGGGGCTTGTTGGGCGGGTAGCCTCCGTTCATGGGCATGTTCATGTTCATGGGCATGTTCATGTTCATGCCGGGACCGTGGCCCAACAGACCGGTGGCCACTGGAAGACAAACAAAATTACAGACATACATTACAAAATGATCACTCCCCACATTAAAACTACCAAACACAATCACAGCATACACATTTATGTAGGGATATACAGCTCTCAGGCACTCCATTTGTTGGTGTAAATAAAATGTCAAGTGACTACACATTGTGAACCGGGGTACAGAAGGACTCAGTTTAATGAATGCTTGTGTTACATGTAGTCATGGTCAAAAACTTAAGAAAGTATCCCGCACACTGATCATTTCGCAAGCAATTTATGTAGAAAGTACATCGTTTCAGTCTTAGACCTTCATCAGGTAAAATCAGGTAAGGGGAATTTACCTGATGAAGGTCTAAGACTAAAACGATATTTTAAACCAAAACACAGTACTTAATAATACTAAATAAATTGCTCAGGCAATAGTCAGTGTGCGGGATGCTTTACACGTGGTCATGGTAAGAGGTGTACCTGGCGGCATGTTGTTGGGCATGTTCTGGTTGGGGGTCTGGTTCTGATTCTGGGTCTGCTGCAGAGAGCCCAGCAGCTGCTTGATCTTGTCCGAGAAGTCAGGCTGCTTGATCAGATCCTCTGCCGACTGGTTCCCCTGGGCACCCTGAACATATTAAAAGAGTAAGAAAAAGGACGTTAATTACAGTAACAATCTATAACAACTGACACATTAATTACAGATTGTTTCAATTGAGTTGTGTGATGCATTGAATTTCATACATGTCATACATGTCTGTGAAATCAATGCATCTAATATGGGCTAAAATAACATGTACAGTAAAATATGTGCATATCCATTTGTTTTTGACCACATCAAGATAAAATAAACACACAATTTGCTAACATTCTCTTCGGTACTCATTGCTCTGCGGCTAGTGATGCAGTCCCTTACCATGATAGAGGTGAGCAGCTCCTGCACGTTGAGGGCCGGGTTGCTGGCGGGCGTTGGCGTGGGGTTGCCCGGCATCTGGGGGCTGCGGTTGGTGTTGCCCATGTTGGTGATGAGGTTGGCCAGGATGGGGGGCAGCTTGGAGTTATCTTGGCCCACTGCTTGGGCGCCGGAGGAGGTGGCACTCTCTGTCTGGTCCACGTAAGGCTCCTCCATCATGGTGCAGTCCTGCAGGAGGAGAGAGAGATTGTTAATCCTCATATGTTTTCACATTCCTTGATCTATTCTGTGTATTTCGCTTTGGCAACAGTGACTTTCTGCATTCATTCCAAAAACGTACACTTTGATTTGATTCGTGAGAGAGAGGGAGGAGAGAGAGAGGTGAGCTCAGGCATAACTGTGTATTTCAGTCAACTGTTAATGATTCAGTTGTATATGTATATGATATGAAGGAGAAGCAATGTGAGAGTCTGGATGATGGCAAAACAGCTCTAGGTTGGTGAGAAGTTTGAGAAGTTGGGTGTGTTTGGGATGGGAATCGAAAACAGGTTCTCGTTGAGAGCCGGTTCCCTTGGAATCGTTTGCCAGTTTTGCAAACGATTTCCTCATCAATTGTAGTGGGAATGACTAACGTCACGCATTTTACGCAAGTTAGGCAACGTGCGTAGTGACCTGCAGTCAGCAGGAAACACCCACGCTGTTGCATTTATTTTCTACAGAATATTTATTTTATTGTTATTATCCTGGCGGTGGGCCTCGTTTGACCTCACTGTTGGGTTTGTACAGTCATGTTAGTTCTAAACTAAACAAAGTTGATGCTAATCGACATGTTTGTTCTCATTTTTTTCCCCTATGAGAATCGATAAAAGAATCGATAAAGAACCGAATCCCTAAGCAGAATCGAAAATGGAATCAGAATCGTAAAAATCTGATCAATTCCCATCCCTAGTGTGTGTGTGTGTGTGTGTGTGTGTGTTTACCTCGTCCAGGGGAATGAGGCGTGGGGGCATGGGCTCATAGGGTTCAGGGTCAGGCTCATAGGGGCTGTCTGGGACACTGAAGAAGAAGAAAAGACAAGAGATGCTTCATGAGACTGGACATTAAAAGCTCACACACCATCTTCTGACCCAACCCAGCCTCACAGGCAAACCACCCCCCTTCACAACATCATCAAATTCAACATGCTCTTAAGGCGAGATGGGGTGCTAAATAAATAAGTGTTTCTCTCTGGCTCCGTACCTCTCCTTGCTGAGGAAGATCTCCTGCAGTATGCCCATCTCGCGGTCCCTCTGCGTCAGCTTCTCGCTGCTGTTGGCGCCGGGGGTGACGAGCGAGGCGGGCAGGCTCAGGGCCCGCGGGAGCGACCAGGGCACGCGCTCCTCCATGGTGTCGTGCGAGTGGCGGCGGGCCATCTCGAACGTCTGCCTGTCCATCATCAGCTCGCGCTTGGCCGCTTCGCCGAAGTCCTTGATCTTGTTCACATTCACTGGAGAAGGAAAAAACAACAGGAGTTATTTTACAGTTATGGTTCGCCACGTGAAGCACTGACACTTAACTTGGTTACGGCTCCTCTGGTTCATCACACCGTAGTTGCAAATGGACAAACTTCATGATGAACTCTTGAGTCTTTAAATGAACTTCTGAGTTTTGCCACTTTGGCATGTTGAATGTTCTGCTATTCTACAGTTATTGTTCACTGTGTGCACTGACACTTAACTTGGTTACCGCTCCTGTAATTCATTACATTTCAGTCGTAAGTAAACAAACTTCATGACGAACTCTTGAGTCTTTAAATGAACTTGAAATAATGCTGCTGGGTTACGCTGCTGTAGCCTGTTGAATGTTCATCTGAAGGTGACCCACCTCTCTCGGTCTCGTCCAGGTCGAAGTAGAAGTACTCCTTGAGCTGCTCCTCCTCGGCCCAGGTCACACTCTTCTTCTTCTTGCCCTTCTTGGTCAGGTTCTCCTCCTCTCCGCGGGGCTCCACCAGAGCATTGGGCTTGTCACCTTCACAAGAAAAAAGACAAAGCATTAAATACCATGGTTTAAACACGCTCAAAATGATAGAAATTAAACAGCACATCAAAATATCACCCAATCTCAATTCCTTCTGCAGAATACAAGTGAGTGTACAAGTGTAGCCTGTCAACTACAAGTGATGCGAGCAAACCGAAACCCAGGTACATCCCAAACCATACTCATTTGCAGAGCTGAATGTGTTGAATGGTAAAAATGTGCAATACTACTACTACTGTACTAGTCTGTATATAGCTCATTCTTCAACATTTATTTATTACTGCATTACTTGTGTTATTATTTCTAATATTATTTGTATATACTCTGACAGTGTGATACTTTCATCTTGCACTTTTGTGGCCTTGCTGTTTAGTTTCGTTAAACGAGCAACTGTACAATGACAATAAAGGTCTTGAGGTCTTGAAGTGTTGGGAGCCTGTGAAGGTACATAGTAAAGGGGGGCAGGCTTACCAGTGGAGGTGTCCATGGCCTCTGGGTCCTCTGTGGGTACGGGTGTGCCCGGCTGCTCCATCTCCTGGGGCTCCTCGGCGGGACTGGTGTGAGATGCCGGCGCCTCGGGCGACGAGGGCTTGTTGGGCTGCGCGTTGGGGTAGGCGGGCTTACCGGGAGTATCGAATGGAGACGCCTGAGGTTGGGAGAGAAAAAAAGTATCGTTTGTGATTTGGTGTGAAGTCAACAGATGACAAGACAGGCTAGTTCATAGGCCATGACCTCAGTCATACCCACTATACCAGTGATTTACCAGAAAATTTACTACTGAAATTCACCCCCCTAAGACAACCTACATCCTGCCAAGTAAACCCAGCACCTTGGACAGCTTACTAGGTTGATTAGTATTTTTTGCTGCATAATTAAAATTTGAAATGCACATGATATGATATACCCCATGATGTATAATGCTGCCTATGCTGGAAATGTAGTTTTAGTCTGAGGTGATTTTTTGCAGGTATATTTTGCATATTCCCTGGACTGACCCAAGTACCGCCATGTTTTAACTCATTCCCCAGTTTGTCTACCACTGCTCTGTGCCTACCACCATGAGGAGGACGAGTCTATTCACACACAGACCCAGGAAGGCATGGCTTACCTTGGCAGAGGTGGGCGAGGCAACCTTGGTCTTGGATTTCTTCTTGATTTTGATGCCCGGAACGGGAGCCGAGTTGAGGGCATCCAAGAAGCCCGTACACTCCATGGCTGAAGAGGAGGAGGAGGAGAAGGAGGAGGAAGAGGAGGAGAGGAAGGGGTTGATGAGCCACTGATGTAACAGACACTGAGAAAAAGGCAGATCACGTGACTCAAATGGAAAATAAGGAGAAAGGAAGAGGGACGAACGAGACTGCTGTCGTGAGAGGACTTACGCTGGGCAGGAATGAGTTTGACGCGGGACTCCTTGGTGGAGTTGGTGTTCAGGGGCTTGTACTTCTTCTCCATTGGTGGGGTGTCCGCTGGTCCGCCGCTGTGACGAGCGAAGAGAGATTACACAGGTGAGTCCCACTGACAGACTTCACAAGAAAATAAACAGCTGCAAACCTTAATCGACTGACCTCATTCCAACACAACATGCCTCAGCACATGTGCACCCAAAAAAGCGCTACTACTGCCCCTGCCACAAAATAGTCTCACTAAGTGGGGGTGCTGTGGCGCAGCGGGTAGAGCACCCGTACAATAAATGGGCAAGCGCCCATGGGGGACCCAGGCTTGAGTCCGGGCTGGGTCATTTCCCAACCCTACCCCATCTCCAGCTCCCTTCCTGTCAATATCTTCACTGTCCTATCACAATACAGGCACAACAAACCCCAAAAAAACTAACTTTAAAACAGCCTCACTAAGGGCAAGCACTAGCCCTGGTAATAACAAGTTACTGACATAAGAGTGAAGTTACCTGGGCCTCTTGCTGACTACTGGCTTGATGTTGTACTTGTCCCCAAGAATGGGTGCCGTGGGGATCTTCTTGGCGGGAGCTGGAGCAGGGGTGTCCATCTCCAAACCTGTTGGGCATCGTTAGACATGATGTAAACGGTGGCATGTGGGAGGACAGACCGTAGGCAGCAGTGATATAAAGCCAAGGGTGTGTGGGTGGGTGTGTGTGTGTGAGGCAAAAGCTACATTTGAAATGAACAAAAAACGGTGGCCAAGGTCGCCTGGGCAAACGCACCTATGGAGCGGATCTTGGCGTGACTGGGAGCGTGGGCCTTGGACTTATCTTTCCTTTTCTCCTCCTCGACACCTTTGCCATCAGAGCCCTTCATCTCTGGCCGAGACTTGCCCTCCTCCTTCTTCTTCTTCTTATCTGAGAAAACCCAAACAGAACACACACATGCAGGTCATGAACTGATTACAAAAAAAAAAATAACAATAGTAAAAAAAATTCCTGTGAACACTTTGTCTTTGAACACTGAGACAGAATGGAGACCCAGCCAGCCACCAGCAAGGGCCCTTGTGCAGGAGACATGAAAGGGGGCAGAAATGGAAGCGAGAAGTCCAGACGCGGAGGAGGAGGAAGAAAAACAGCCTTGAAAAACAGGTGCGACTGGCAAAGGACAAAAACACAGACGCAGGAAAACATACAGGCCTCCCCCCAAACCCACTTGGCAGCAAGCGTTTTCAATGCCTGCAGCCAGATTAGGCACCCTTTAAACCTCCTCATCTCACAGTGTACAAGGACACTGTCAGTTTGAGTTCATCTGGACTGAAACATGAATTAAAAAAGGTGGATTTGCATGATTTACGAGAGCCTCATTTTCTGGTCGGAAAAGCCAGATTTCCGGTTTTATCCGCAAGAATCACACCTCTGACAGTTGAAAGCGGAGCGAAGGAGTGAAAGGGAGGAAAAGTGGAGGAGATGCTCACCTGCCGGGGAAGCCCCGCTCGACGCCACGCTTTGGGAGCGGACGATGTTCATCCAGCCCTCCACCAGCACCGAGGCCAGCTTCCTCAGCTCTGTGGGAGAAACCCAGCACACACGCTTAACAAGGACAGCCACACATCAGCGCTGCAACACACTTACTACTACATGTCCTCTAATAGCAACAGAGATATTTGACTGCTGTTTTTTTCCCCCCAGCCAATGAGTGGGAGAAGAGCTGATTCTACCCTACAAATGGAAGACTGGAACACCAAACAAGACAACACTTACCTTCTGTGTCGCCGTTCTTGCTCAAGTGCTTCACCAGTTTGGCGGTGTTGTTCTGTTTGTGAAAGGGAAACCAAGGACTTTTAGCTCATTCTCACACATATAAATAAAAGAAAACCTTGGCAAGAGATTCTAAATCATCTGAATTAGAGAACTTTATTTGTCCCAAACGAGCAATTCAGTTGGACCGTTTCCAATCTTACGCAAAACAATAAAGACCATAAATAGCACTGCGGATGGAGGTGAGACCTCCCCTTACCTGTTTGAGGTGCTCCACGGTGAGAGGCAATTTCTGGAGGATCTGCAGAATAAGCTGGAGCATTGGTGTGTTGGTGGTGGTCTTGGAGTAGGTGAGCCATGAGTTCAACAGCTTGTAGCCACCCACTCGAATAAATCTTGAAAGAGGACAGAAAGGCGAGGAGGAGCAGGGAGGAAAAAAAAACAAAACAAATGTGAAAGTGAGCAGTGAAATCAGTCAGCCAAGGTCAGTCTCTGTTACTTTAGTGTCAATGTAAGTTGGAATGGCGGAACTCATAACTTCATACCGGTTAAGAACGTCATGGGACTTGGTCTGCAGCAGAATGTTCAGGTACATGCATCTGTTAACCATCTTTTGGGAAGTCTTCATGAGACTGTTGAGAGACAGGAAGGGGGTTGAAGGGGGTCTTGAAATTAGTGATCATAGGTCAAGTGATCAAAAAAATCATAGGTGGTTCATGGCAGCTTGTTTTGTTTTTTTGGTATGTTTGTGTATTATTTATTTTTTAATCAGGAAGGCAAAGACAACTTCAGAATGTTCTGCATAATTTGTTTCACAGCAGGCCACTGACATTTTAATAAAAACTGTGCTTGTAGGTGCAAAACTTGGGGCGGCTGAAAATGTAATGATAAGACAACTGGGCATGGACAGGACAGGGCCGAAAAGAGAAGTAATGGTGCGTTTGGTGGCACATGTTCACCTGAAGACTTTTGCGACTCCCTCAAGGCTGCGCAGTTCTCCATCCTTCCCCAGGAGGGCTTCCACGGCCTCCAGCGCGTCTCTTGGTTTATAAGGCACCACTGCCATCGGCGCGGCTGAAGGGGACAGGCGAGAGAGTTATGTACACAATTCACACTCCGCACACCCCAAACTGCCCCGAGTTTATGAAGCGGTGCAGTGTGTTAGGTTTACAAGTCAAAATCACACCATCAAGGAAGCACTTACGTGTCCCTGTTGGGACATCACACAACCACTTGCCACAGGGTAGTAAAAAGCTGCTGGGTCTAACTGGAATGTCTAATGCTTCTTGAAGGGAGCTCATTGGAACCATGAAAGGGGTCATTCTGGGCAGATCCCATACCACAACCAACTTGGGCATTCCACACCATGGCGTCAAAGAGTAGAGGGGAAAAAAATGACCTCTTGCTCATGACACTCTTACGCCCAACAGTGGAAGACTGTATTTTTTTGCAACTTGACAAGCCTCATTTCCAACCTCAACACACATATATATACAGACTATTTATATAAAACAGGAACACAATCAGGTGATGTGACAACTTTCAAACAATGAACACCTCAACTTGTTTCTGTGGGAATACGACATTCCTTAACAACCAACAGACTTTGTGAGCTTCTCGAGGAGTACTATTTTGTTTCAAACCCATGAAAAGAAACTAGGGCCATAATTTCTGACATACCCCTGTATTTCAGGGGTCTTATCAACTCAAAACAAGATTAGTGATGTCTTACTTGGCCTCTATGAACATTCTAGACATATGAAATGTGATGTGTTTGTACAGGCCTAACATTATGCAACATGAAAAGTGCACTCATAAATATGACAGATGAGTCATGACAGTTTACATCACAAACAAGGAACAAAGATATGCGAGTTGGCCAGAGGGAAGTTAATCCTCGACACACCTCTCTAACTTCATTTGGCAGTTCACTTTGTGATTGTGAATGAACAGGCATTTTGGGCCATCTGTGCTGTTCAGTGCTTATTACTTTAAACATATAAGCAAAGTAAGCACCACTCACACTGGGTATTTATCATAATTAGGGATGCCAATCAACAATGCACAAAAATATGAATAAGTAAATAAAAACAAAAATATTGGCAAGTTATCATACGGGACTCACCTTTTTGCAGCTTTAACACTATATATTTTTTTTTAAAATAGGCCGTGACTGAAAAGTCTTAAGACAGAAAATGCTTGCGCGCCTAAATTTCAAGGTAAGGCAGACAACTGCTACGACTTAGAAAAAAAACCTAAGTTGGGGGTTTTGGTAACAGGACAGTGTAAATGTAAAGTTTTGTCTCTCACACATATTGCTCTTTGTCTGCACTTATAAGTCAACCTGGGTGTTTACATGTATGACTTCTGTCTTTACAGCATTTATTTAACTGTTGATGTTGTGCTCTCTACAATATGACTAGCTTCTAAACTTAACATTGTTTATTATTTTTTCTTTTTTTTTTTACAATATGTAACTCTTAAACCTCAATGACACACACACACAAAAAACAGAACATGCAGAATAATTATGTTGTATGGGTGACTTACGGTCCTTGACTAAATGCCCTGCTTGAGGAAACTCTCACTGGCAAACAGCACCAAACACACGATACTTACAAATCCTCCCTCTCCTCCTCATCTCTCTCTCTCTCTCGTTCACACTCATCCAGTCTCACACACACAAAACTGACTACAGGATGATTAAGTCGGAGTACATTAGAGTCACTGTCCGAGCCACTGGTGTCACTGTATTCCGGAAAGCCAAAGAAGCTCAGATGATAAAATTAGAAAGCACCTTCTTGGGCGTTTTTGCGGATAATTTATAGTGAAAGTAGCAAAAAAAATGGGAGAAAAGTATGTCCATCCTACTTCAAATTACTCCAACAGTACGATGCTTCAAATGTTTAATTTGTGGGTCTCACTTCTGAAGAAAAATAATTAATTCAAAACGACCAAAGGCATGTACAGGTATTTCGTTTTTACCACCAAAGCATTAACCAACTCACATGTACCACTGGAGCCATCTAGTGGCGATATATGATACCTGCAGTGATTGGGAGGGAAGTTCACCTGACAAAACGACGGCTATGAAATAATAAAAAAAGAACAAGACAAAACACTACACAACTCCTGGACTGCTTCGTCTCACTGAAAGTTGGCATATACAACAATGCAATATGGTTCAAATGACTAGCCTAAAGAAGGGGCGTTACTTTTTGTGTTGAAATGTCTTGCGACGTCATTTAGTCCTGCCTCTGCAGTGGCAACTATTTATACCTAATCTCAAAGGCTTCATAAAAGCCGAGCAAGGAACTACTGAGCGCCACTTGTGAACTGACTTGTGCACAAGAACATTTTGTAACACGTATTCCTGTGCTGTGAAAACTTGAAAATCGGTCGGTTGTGTACGATGGGTAATGTCAACCGCCGGGGCACTAAATACAGCATGCATTAAATGTTTTCAAGTGGTACAAAGTGTGAATTTTAGGCAGCATAATTTTGGCAACCAGTCTTAGTAATCAGGGCGAGTTGTGTTAATAGCTATGATCTGTCAAATGTCATGTGAGAAATCAGGTTTGGTCTTACCCGTTTAACTGTGGTTGTAGAGGTTTTTAAACTCTCACAATTCAGAAACGAACTCCAAAACACGGGACATACAACACAATTCCTGAAAATGTTACAACTGTTACAAATACACACAACATTGACTAGGCTAACAGCATTCGATTATGACTTGAAAACTATGATCTTTCCTTATTTGTAAGAATGTGAATTTATAGATGAATGATTGGGTGATTAAGGCAATCGCCTTACACTCGTCTATATTTCCACGTATAAAAATTTAGCCAAGAAAAAAAAGTATATGGTATAGGAATATTTAGTCTCAATGGTATTTTCCTGCCTTCACAGACTGGAACTGCATGTAACCCAATATGCGCAACTGACAAAGGCTCTGTTGTGTAATGGAACCAAGCTGATAAAGAGAACAGATGCATCAGCCATCTGTCACATCCTGGCTTTCATAGCCTAGATCGACACAAGCTGCCCCAGGAGTGCCCTTCTCATGCTGTGATTCGCTGAAGCGCCTTCTATGACCAGCCCTCTATGTTAACCACTTCATGGCGTACGTTGGGTAAAAACAACAAGAAAGCGCCACGATGAAGCCACAAGCGCCATTTTGAAGAAAACACTTCACATTTGCTTTTACACCGAGCAATGGTCTACCATTAAAGCGCCAACACACCACTAATAGCAAAAGTCCATTTAAAAATCCGGTAAATGAATTCGATCCGACTGGAGCTATTAGGGAAAATGTCCCGACTCCTGTAATTCCAGAGGGTAGCAGCTAGACAACCTGAGCCTCCATTGCCTCGAGTGTTCCACAAAGAACAACCTGTCCGCCATTTTAGAGCTACCACGCAAAGCAAAGACTTTCTAAACTAAATGCCCTTGTCTGTACACCTAACTGTTCCACAGAACGCAATCTTTATCGTGAGATTGCAACGTTTACATCACATATAAAATTAATACACTTAATCGAATATACTATCGAAAACGGAATCTGCGCGAAACACTAACTAGCCAACATGGAAAAGGCTAACATTAAAACATTGTCAAGTCACAGGAAAGAAAAAAGAAAACATTTTATAGCATCCCCCTTTCGGATTGCAAGTCCACAAGTATCAGGTTTTGCAATCTTTATGTGTAGATTGCGTTGGTTGGTTCCAATGAGCTCTCCCTTCAAAAAAGTTTAGCGACATCAAAATTAAATCACTTCCTGTCTTTCTTACCCTTGGCAATCTTTATGTACAGATTGCTTATGGATAGCGATCTTGGATTTATACTGCATTCATACTGTTAAAATAATTTCATTGGCAAACCAGTCTCACACACAAAGAAACACAGGGCACTCAGCCTCTGTAGACTTTGCTGTGCGAGCTCATATGCTAACACTAGCTGAGTAGGAGCAAATGCTTAAAATAGCTTAATCGAGCTATTCTACCACGCTAACTCGTTACAGTCGATTATTTCCTGCTACTTTGTATCTTTATATATTCATTTATGGCAAGACAGGTTAAATATCGCTATAATTGTTTAAATTTGGAATCAAATCGGTTTGAAAGTCAACACTTACTATTTATACCTCTCCTCTGCGTCTCGGGTAGCTAAATTATATTGTGCTTTAGCTACAGCAACAAATCTTTCAGTTATAACAGTTTCAGAACGTTAACTGTCATGACTTTATATTATGGTTGAAAAATTGCTTAATGGGCGGGATTGTGATAAGCTCTAGGTTTTCCTTCGGGAAAAGTCGGGAGGCAAAAAGTAGTAATCAAATGTCCATTACTTGAGTAGGAAAAAATAATGAGAATTTTTGGTTTTGGTCTTCAAACACAGTTGAAAATCCTCGACGCCAGATCTTCACTGAGATAACGTTGGCCAAACCTAGAACAAAGAACAAAAAAAAAAATAGACACGTTAGGATTATGGCAACGGACGTAAACGTTGTCTTCTTACATGTACAGACGACTCTTCTGGTGTTTTTAACTAGATATATTACATAAAATCGACGAAAAATGTTATTGTTTAAAAACTCGCACCGACGAGATATCCTGACACGTTTACTCACCTCAGACAAATCCAGGAATGATCTAGAAAGGGTGGGACTCAGCTTATATACCCCATGACGATTTTGACGTCATGTGAGCGTTCGGGAACGCGCATACGTGAGGTTTCATCGAAACAAAATGGAGCCTCTATCCAGAAAACGACCTCTTGGCTTTGTCAAGGGCAAGCCCATCCCCCACTAGCTTAGCAATGTGTTGCAATTAGCCAATTCGCACAACACATGTAGCGTTGATCATGTCGATTTTCAGCTACACTGACATAGAAGTAAAACTAAATGTAGGATTTCTTGCAAATGTAGGAGTCCAGAGTTTATTAGAAGGATACTAGTTTATACTAGTAGTGAAGTCTGTTTATATCTGGCACAGGGAAATAGTGAGCACATCCACGGTTCATCAAAACAGTGTCCTCAATAAATAATAAACAGATTACAATTTAACTGCAACATTAAAAGTAATATACAATAATTCATTAAAACTAACCAAACATTTTAAACCAATCAAATAAACTTCCGTTTCTATCAACTTTGACCTCTCGTGTTGCATTTACAAAAAAAAATGGCGGCCTCCATGAGAAGCATTGGAAGGCTGTTTTGTCGGACTAACTTATTACATCAAAGTTTGCAAGCGGTTCGGGTATGTTTTTCCTACTGATGTAGTCATGCATTTATGGTTTACGGACAATAGATAGGGTTCAAGCAAATATAATTTACTGCACAGCCTATCGCTACAGAGTAAGCATTGCTAACCATAATCTAGCTTTAGCAACATTTTGCCAGCCTTGCCCTTAAACAACCTTCTTATTTGCGTGTGCAATTGATGCGTTTGATTGTGAAGTATTTGCCTGTATGGAAATATACACGGTGATGTTTTTTTTCTTTTCATTAAAGCCAGGACATGTTACATTACCTGCTATAAGGTCCCATCAGGTTGGGACGCCCTGTATGCAGTTAAACCGACAGTTTTGCACCCCGGTATCACCAGAGAAAGATGTTGCAGACACTCTTGATGCTTTGTCTCGGTACAAAGATAGACCATGGGAATATTTGGAGAGTGAAGGTTAATTTCTTCCCATTGAATTTTACATACAAAGCTCAATCATGTTATAACGCTGATACTGTACGTCCACTGATTTCTGATTCAAAAGCTGTGTTTGCATTGCAGAGTACATTGAACGCTACGGAACGAGACCAGTGTGGTCCGACTACAGGAGGAATCACAAAGGGGGTGTTCCTCCACAGAAAACGCGTAAAACCTGTATTGTACGTCAAATTGATTGGCAATCATGGGTGTTGGTACGGTTAATGTGTCAGTGTGTGCTGCAGTCACGATGTTTTTCATCTTCTGATTCGAGTTCTCTGTTTCTTAGAGAGGAGATAAAATTTGTGGCAATCCCTGTCCCATCTGCAGAGATCCAAATGTCATCATTCACTACCAGGTCTGCCAGGTTTTCTACTGTAGTGTACATTCTTACATTTTTAAAGGATTTGATCCCCCAAGATATAAGTGCAGTCACTCAATTATTGTCCTGTGTTTGTGCCCTCCAGAATGTGAAGTTGTTGCAGCAGTTTGTCAGTCCGTACACAGGTTTGGTCTTGGATCCTACACGAACAGGTAGAGGTTAACAAATAATCTACTTTTAAATTGTGGGACAATGGCACATTGAATGTGGTATGGTATGTATTTACAAAAATGTATTACTCGTTCCCCCTTCCTCCAGGTGTGTGCATGAAACAACAGAAACGGCTAAACCAGGCTGTGGAGACTGCTCGGGACCATGGTATCATTTTTATTTATTTCCCTCCTATAATTTGATACCCATTTGATGAATGTGGCCCTTTTGTGATAAGGGGGCTGTTTTTGAATTCCAGACACACTCAGACATTTAGGTTTTCCTTCTGCAGGGTTGATGCCTTTACAGGTGCCTCATGTGGACTTCTCTGGGCAGGATTACTCCAATTCTCATGCTGCAGTTGGAAACACACCTCCTGCCCCTGTTAAGACAAGTGAACCTTGGTATTACTGGTACGGCACACTGAATCCAGATGATCGGGAAGTGGCACGGGTGAAGAAGATATACAAAGATTACCTGAAGAAATAGCTGTGTGCGCACTTGTGGGATGGAGGCATTTAGTCAGCTTTTACTGTGGTGTCATAGGGAACGAACAAAAGGCTATTTTTTTTGTATAACCTATGTCAATTGAATTCCCCTTAATCATGCTCTACTGGTTATCACTTAAGTGTAATTCGATTCCTTGTGACTGTTGAAAATATGGTATCCCTCATTGAAACATCTTTGCACTTTTGGGGGATTCAAAATTGATATGCAAATTGTCTAAGATATGTAAAAACGTAATTGTGTTGTGCATAAAAATAAATAAAACAAGTGGATAACACTTTGATGCAAAATCTATTTTATTTGCTTTGACAATATTGAGTGTTCTGTGGTACGGCCCACATAAGATGCATCTGACGTTCATTAGAGCTACGTATAATGTCTATACCGAAGGTAGACCAAAGTATGTACACTGCACTGTGTGTACATAAATAACTAATCATTATTTATAACAGATGTAAAGTACACACATGATGTGGCCAATGTCTTTAGCATGGCACCCTTGCCGTCTCATATTCCCCACTCGATGCTAATGTACAATTACTTCATGAGTTTACAGCTCATGGAGGCAAGTAAGCAGTGTGCTATAAAACCTTATGTACTCTTGGTTATCACACCCCAAACAGCTTGATTAACTACATTTTGAGTCATGGAAGTATATATTCAGCCCTTTTTTTTGGTCAAATGGCACGGTTTTATGGCCTTCACGGTTCCCTCAAAATTTAATCTAATCACTCAAGACTCCCACTGTCACCTCGGCCATCTTAAGAGTCAGAATACATGTCAAGGAAACCTCAGACATTTTAATCACAAAGCAGCCTAATGCAGTACACCAGTCAGTTGTTGTATGGCCAGAGTTTATGGATGTAAGGGCTTTTCTTTTCTTGAAGAGTAGTCTGTTCTGGGATCAGTCCTTGGGTTGATGCACTAGTGTCTCCCCCAGAGCCTCCAGCACCTCGCGTTTGTAGTCGTCGAAGTCGCCATCAATCTGATTGATTGACCGGGCCTCCACCACCCAGAGCTGGCACTGGGTCTCCGTGATCAGACGGGCATCGTGGCTCACAATGATCACAGCTGGGAAACGGGAGACCGTTGCCATTAATCAAGAGTTGACTGTTTACTTTGTTTTCGATTTGAATGGATTAACACCATATGTGATGGTGTGCAATGCTAGTAAATCTTAACTCAGACCAAATGTCTACCAAAAAAAAAAACCATGAGATAACTGTTTCGATAACATACCTCCTTTGTATTCATTGATGGCATCAGATAGGGCATCAATTGACTCAATATCCAAGTTATTGGTGGGCTCATCCTGTCAAACAGTAAAGTAGGAGACATCAGATTTAGCGGCAGCAAAGTCTACGAATGGGGGAGACGGCAAACCAAGAAAACAAACTTACCAGAATCAACACATCAGGTTGCCTGCATGCCAACTCGGCAAACACCACTCTTGCTTTTTGACCTCCTACAGAATCAAAATTAAAAACCAGATTCAAGCAATATGTCACAATAAATGTTTTTTCCCCCTCTTCCTCACTAAGATACACACACACACTCTTACAAGTACAAGTACTCCCTTAATACTTGAGCCAAAACACAAGACCTTTACTTACTTATACTAGTATACTGTGATGTAATAAAACAATTTTGAATCTAAAACTGAACATGGAAAAACTATGATCCACCTCATCTTGTGTTACTTCAGAATGGGTTTATCCGACTGTAATAAGACTGAGATAGTGATGATGCCATGGTTACCGGACAATTTGGAGATCTGGATGGTGTGAGCGTGGCTCTCCAGACCGAAGCGGCCCAAGCACTTCCTGCTGTCCTGGTAGGGCAGGTTAAAGTTCCTCTGGAGGTACTCGGTGGCTGACTCTTCCATGTTCAGCTGGTCAGCATACTGCTGGTTGAAGAAGCCCACTTTCTGTGAAGACACCGGAAGCCCAGTAAGTGTATATGATTAGGGCACAGTGTGTATTAATCATGCCCATATATTACACAATGATGTGTATTTAATATTTCCACATTTCCACTCAAGTCACCATTTTAGTAAACTGTGGTTTTCTGCCGGAGCACTTGTGGTGCCTGTTTGTCTGACCAAACTATGTATTGTAGCCTCTGTTCATAGTGTCATTGACTAGCTAAAACTCATCGAAATAATAGAGTATGTGGAAAGTGAGTCAGTGTTCGGATGCCAGCTAGCACAGCTCGGCATAGAACATTAGTAAACCTCCTTCTCGACACCTCAAAAAGATACGCTACTGACTGAGGTAATAGGTCAAGTGTTAGGTCACTTAGTAGCGTGTCTGTTTTCCACACTGGGGTTGCTGTGAGGTCACTGGTTCAAGACTGGGTCTGGACTGTGCAGGAAGACCTCGGTTACATCAACAAGTGGATACCCTAATTAAGGCATGTTGTCCACTCAAATTACTAGCTTAGTTTTGGTGATCAGAAAAGCAACAGACTACTAACCAAACGGTGATTCTTTCTCATCTCTCCTTTTGTCTAAAACGATAAGAGAAAAGCAGATTTAGTGTCATACAGATCATGTCACACAAGAAGCTTATAAGAAAGAGGCAACTCTTTGCTCTCTACTTACAGGAGTTAATTTTCCAGTCAGGAGCAGCAGCAATGTACTCTTTCCAACTCCATTGGGTCCGACAATGCAAACTGGAATGAAAGGTTGTGTTATTTTCGTCATTTCCAGCAAATGTATCACAACTCTCCTAGAGGATTTGACTCGCAGTATCTGATGCCAAGTATATTAACTTACTTCTGGACTCCAGATCAATACCAAAGTCCACATTCTTAAATAGAGCCTTCTGTCCCTCGTAGGTAAAGTCGACAGCTGGGAGAAATGATTTTTAAGATTCAACATGACATCAGTTTTTCCAAGACACTAACCACAGTGAATTAAGTACAATGAAGTTGTATACATCAGTGAGCGTCAGATCAGTGAGTGATAACGAAAGCTAGGAGCTAGGAACTACAAGGGGCTTACCGTGCAGCCCAAGGATGGGAGGCGAGAGGGGCGGCGGGTTGGGGAAGGTGAACTTGACCGTGTACTCCCTGGGCCTCTTGAGCAGCTCCGGGGCCTCGTGGCTTTCCTCCTCCTGGCCCTTCTTCTTCCCCTTCTGCTGCTTCCGCGTCAGGATGTCTTTGGTCTGCTTCTCCTGCAGAGAGGAGTGGGGTGGGGTGGGGTGGGGTGGGTACACAGAGCATGAGGGCTTTGTCATGGTCAAGAAAACCCTTGGGCAATGCTAAACGTTTCAGGTTTTGGTTGTCTCCCAGGCCTTAGCAATGGCAACACTGATATTTGTTGCTTGTTTCAGTGATTTCTGTGCACAGGCTTACCGGTAAATCTTAAAGAATGATTTATGCTTCTTGAATGTGCCATCCAAAGCTACAGCCTAAAATACACACCAAAATCATTACAACCAACTACCATTAGTTCACATAGGATCTTTCAAGGCATAGGATCAGATTTTCCGTCTGCATGAAAATGGTCTCCAATCAGCCACATGAACAAGATGCAACATTTCCTTAATTTGGCCTTAATCTAGACTTCCTCCCGTGAAAATTTCTGAACTGTTGACACGCAGAGTTGATCCGTGATGCTGACCAGCATCAATTACTCTGGTGTGGCACAGACACATTTATTTTGGGCACAGAGAGATGGCTAGAAACACTCCCGAGGCCACACTGGTCTGGCTTTGCACTCCTATTGAGGGTGACTGTGACCAAGGCAACCAAAGATGATCTGGGTACCTAAACAGTAAAAAGCAGGGACAACCTGCACCTGCACGGTGACTGAAAACTTACAGCCTGTTTGGTGGACTTTCCACCAGCTTTCAGGTCTTTGAGTTTCTTCTCCTGTTTCTCATACTGCTTCAGGAGCTCCTTCTGCTTCTGGACATACATCTTCTTGAAGGTTACTAAGATGCAAATAAAATAAAGAGACAATCAATTTTTTTTTATATTTGATACAATTTGATATGATATTATTTACAATTTCCACAGTGAAAAAGTATGTTAATTTGTTTTTGTATTGTAACTTTCAAACTATTAAGATAATGAATACTGTGTAAATGTGGGAAGTGATGAGTACTAACAGTAGTTTCCTCTGTAGTAATACAGCTTTTGGTTGTCCAAGTGAATGATATCTGAACAGACTTCATCCAGGAAGCTCTGGTCGTGGGAAACAATAAGAAGAGTCTTTTTCCAGCCTTGAAGATAACTAGACAGAAAGAAAGAAACAAAGAAAAACAAAAGAGAGTGTGTGAGGAAGGAGGAGACACCAACATAATGACTATAATGCTTCTTTGTGTTAAACTGGCACATTTGAGGATAGGCTACTGCTGCTTAAGTTAGGAGACGTACCAAAACAGTGAAATGCATTTAGATGTGCACTGCCTTCAAAGACCTTCCTTCAGTCAGCAAGAAACATTCACACAACACAGACATTCTGGCACCAAGCCCATAAGGGGTGTGTGTGTGTATGGACAGGTAAAGACGTGTTACGTACTTGTTAAGCCAGATGACGGCATTCAGATCCAGGTGGTTGGTGGGCTCGTCCAGCATGAGCAGCGTGGGCTCCATGAAGAGGGCCCTGGGGGAGACAGGACAGGAACACACATTTATTATTATTTATCATTATAATATATTATATTATCACAAATGTGTTTATAATGGGGCAGTGGTGGCCTAGCGGTTAGGGTAATGGACTAGTGACTGCAGGATCGCATCCATCAACCGCCAGAGGTGCCACTGAAGTACCCTGAGCATGGTACTGTCCTCATACACTGGTTCCCAGGCGCCGTTGTCATGGCTGCCCTCAGCTCACGTGTGACTGGTGTTTATTCAGCGTTGTCAGATGAGGCTGAGAGCACTGACTGTGTGAATGAGTTCCCAGAGCACTTGGGATTTATTAGCGCAATTTTTTACCGATTATGCAGTTAAGAAGCGTTTTAAACAGAAGGGCCTCCTCGAGAGGCCCATTCTATTCCTTTTATAAGGATCTTTCAATTTCAAACAGCCAAACGTGCAATGTTTTTAAGTGAAATATAGGACTACAAAGAGTGTTCAGATCCCTTTGTCAAAAGAAAAGTGCTGTGGTTGGAAAACTGCTCGACTTGCACAGACAAGCCTCTCAGTATTTATTTCCATTATTTACAGGAGTCACTTTGCATTTCAAAAGCACAGGCAAAAAAAAATAAAAAAAAATAACCAAGTTTCCATTTGAGGCCAGTCCACCCCCTTGAGGCATCAGCAGAACGTGACACTGACCTGGCCAGGGAGACTCTCATCCTCCAGCCTCCGGAAAACTTCCTGGTGGGCCTGTTCTGCATCTCTGGGGTGAAGCCCAGACCAGCCAGGATCCTGCGGGCTTTGGCCTCGGCAGCCGCGGCACCGATGGCTCTCAGCTCCTCATAAACCTGGAGTCACCACCCCAGAAAAAAAATAAAATAAAAAATAAATAATGGTTTGTCTGTGGAGATTCTCATTCATCCAAGTCATGGTAGTCAAATGAGCTAAGTAAGCAACTGCAAAATCCTGAAGAAGCCTTTAGGTCCTTTGACTGAAATAATAGTTGTGTACATAAATGTTAAATTTGAATGTACTGCAAGGAATTTTTGGGTGGTACGACTACACAAGCTTTTAGCAGTACAGAACTATAGAATTACTGTAAATGCTTACTGTTTTAAGTGAAGCATTAGCAATTATCAGTACTGTATTATTAGCACCTTATTGATGTAATTGTTTCATTCTGTACTAAGGTATTATCCTGGACTTCACCACAGGTTTTTGTTTAAACAAAAATACTGGTAGGCTATGCGTTTCCTATTTTTTGGCAGGAATACCATTCTCTTCTCTTAGTCATGCTAATCAGAGTGTTTCAGCCAACTTCCTTTTCTTCCCCCTCTCCACTTCCTCCTTCCTCAACCTGTTCTGGGGTCAGCGTCCGCTCCTCCTCACCTTGTCCAGTCTTTCTCCGACGCTGTCGTCTCCTTTGTCCAGATGCGCCTGCAGCTGCCTCTCCTCCTCCAGGAGCTTCAGACGCCGCGTGTCTGCCTTCAGCACCGCCTGTACCGCGGGAGTGTCGTCAGCCACCACCTCTGTACACACACAAGCACACAAACGCACACGCACATACACAAACACACACAACAACATCAGGTGAAGGAGGTAAATCATACATACTTGTCAGTTACTGTATGTCCTAAAGAAATACAAGTCTAGTGGTCCTAGCTCCCTTACAGACAATGTAAGGCTATGTCTTGCAAAAGCTTTACTGTTTTAATGAGTGACATTAGATGAAAACAGAGGCTCTTGGTGGGAATGCCTTTGATATTCTTTATGATTTTATCAGCACAGCTGTGCCTACGGCAGAAACAGCAGAAGTAGAGCTGGTTGAGTTTCAGCTTTACCTTGTTCACAGAGGAGAACATCAATATTAGGAGGGATGCTGAGGGCTCTATTGGCAATGTGCTTCAGAAGTGTGGTCTTTCCTTTTCTGGAATCAGCAACAAAAAAATGTGTTTATCATTTTGATCGAAGGAATACTACATTTCTCAGGGTTTATCATCAATTCAAAAGGTATTCCAACAATAACTTACCCATTTGGTCCAACTAAACCATATCGCCTTCCAGCAACAATCAGGAGGTCAGCATTAACGAACAACTCCTTTCCGTGAGCAGATATACTGAACCTTTCCAGCTGACAGAAATAAAAACAACAGATTAATGCAGGCCTACCTGGAGTTCTGAAGAGGATTCAAAAGATGCTAGCTGAAAGAGATGTTTACACGCTCAAAGGAAAGGGGCATGTACTTGTGTGTGTACATGAAGAGCGATAGTGACAAACAAAACATCCAACACATTTGTACAAGGAAAACAAACAGGTACTAAATTACCTTTATGTCTGAGGCATTCTCCAGCATGGCTTGCCTGGAGGACAGCTCTGCCACAGAGACGGAGAAGTCTCCCTCTGAAGCATTCTGGGCTCGTACGCTCGCCACCTGCCTCTCATACTCCAGCTGGTAAACAACAGTAAACACATTCTGTCAAAGCTGTGATACATACACACATTGGACAAGAATAAGGCATTAAAGAAATCCACAGCCCGAGAACCATAAACACTGCTTGCCATTTTCTTTTTCTTCTTTTTCTCCTTCTTGCTCAGGTTAGCGTAGGGGTCTTCCTTTTCTGCTTCCAGCTGTTCTCTTATGGTATCTTCTGCACACTGTTAGAAACAAGAGAGGGGAAAAACAGAGGGCCTCGGTAAGGACAACGCCAAATACGTAAAAAAAAAAATCTCTGCTGACTCAATTCCAAAAGGAACAGTGTAGCTGTACCATCATTGTATCATCCCCATCACTGTTATCTTCGTCCTCATCTTCCTCGTCTTCAGGGGGAGGGGTCGGCTTACCTTTCTGTACAATTGAATTGAAAGAAAATGCTACTCAAAAGTCTTTTATTAATTAAGCACTCACAGAACTAAAAAAAAATGTACCCTGCTTTACTGTGTACAGCGAGGAATGGCCTACTTACCTTGGGTTGTTCTTTCTTGCCTTTCTTCTGAGTTTTCTCCTCTTCAGCCTCCTCATCAGCCTCTGGAGACTTATACATATAGACAAGAAGGCACCTTTACATTACTCTAACCAGTAGCTATGGTGTCTTCAAGGAGGTCTGTTTTGCTTATAACAGGAACCTGTAAGTTAGTCGAAAAGCAAAAGTACAGCAGTGTTTCCCCTAGAATTTTCTTGCATAGGTGGTGCCGTCAGTTGAGAAACACTGATAATCCAAGGGGTGTTCAGGCTATGTATACCCAGAAGACAATTTAAAATAAATAAAAAATAAATGGTGACTTCTGACATCTTCTCAGTTAAGAGAAGGACAGATTGAGACTTAAAAATAAGCCTTTATGTATGTGAAGCCTTTGTGTACAAATGAAAGCCATTACTTCGGCGTGATTTTACCCATCACATGAACAGTTTGTGGCTGCGCTCACCACCTAGCAGCTGTGGGTAAAGGGCTTATCTGAAAATATTTGCCAGCTGATGGTAAGTCACATAATATAAACTGACCAGTCTACATGCACATATGACAAAGAGTGGACAAACACATCACAGGCTGTCCAGATGTCTAACCTTAGACGGCTTGGGTGTGGGTGTGGGTGCGGGTGTGGGTGTGGGTGTGGGTGTGGGTGCGGGTGCGGGTGCAGGTGCTGGTGCTGCTTTCTTGTTCTTCTTCATCCCCTTCTTCTCCTCGTCTCTCTTCTCACTCTCCTCATCCTGCTCATCATCGGATGCATCCTTCGATTGGGCACAAAACATCAGCTGTTAATACAGTCATCAGGGCATTATTTTGGTTTTACTGTCTAAAAGAAAGTACGCCAAGGTAATGAACTTTAAGAGAGCAAAAAAACAAAAAAACAAACAAGAGGTATGTCCTCAGCACCCTCTTCCACATCTGGATGAAAAAGTAAGGCAAGCGTTATGAGATAAAGAAAGCTGGAGTGTAGGTGGGATAGGGGGGAGGGAGGGGAAGGGGAGGGGGATAGGGTGGATGGTAACAATAGGGTTGGAGTGATGTGGTCATGTAGCGTAAAACGTGAATGTGTCAGTCATCATCGTGTGTCGATCAGGTTTGGTCTTTGGTCTTACCCACCTTGTTTTTCTTCGACTTAGGTTTATCTTTTTTCTTGCCCTTTGGCACTTCCTGTGTCACGGACATACAGGTACAGACAACATGGACAGAGAAAATTTACATCTGTTCTTTCAGTCAAATAGCACACCATGTTCTGTAAGAGAAAAGCTCTCGTCTGCGTATACCCCAGGCCACGTATATCAATAAACAAAGCATACAAATAAAATAAATATGTAAATAAAGAACCAGGAGACACTTCTATACAAAGGCAGCCACAAAATCCAGGATGTTAATGATGCGAGGGTGATGGTGACATGTGAGTTAGACAAGGAAGATTATTAGTATATGTTTCAAGCGAAAGTGTGTATGGGTGTGAGAGAGTGTGTTCTGTGAAGATGTAGTTAATGTATGTTTTCAGGATTGCATACACCTGGGATGGGGCTGGGATGGGATGGATGGGAATAAAAAAAGAAGGACCTTAACAGAAAGAGAATAACAACAAAGACACAGAAAGAAGTGGGAGAATAGGAGCTACTACAAAGGGTTGGTATGACTCATCACAAATGAAAATGTTTGAATTGCATGCTTTTTCACATCCTTCATACAGAGACAGACTGCATGCTATGAGTATTAAGGAAGTCATGCATTTAAGCCCAGTGCTCTAAAATACTTTTGCCATCTAAATTAATGATTTAACAATAATAAAGCAATATGACTAACACAGTTAAATGGACTGAATATTTGTAAAATGTCTGTGACCTTTCAGTATTCCTTTTTATAGTAATTTACAACACAATTTTATTTCATTTTTTAATGAATTTGTTAGACAATAGTAGCATACAACATAACAAAATATAAAAAAGGTTAAGTTAAAATACTTTCAAAATGCACTGTAGGTTAGACATCATACATCAGACATGAGGTCACCACTCACCACAGAGGCTTTACTTTTAGATGTTTTTTCATCTTCTTCATCCTCAGCATCCTCCTTCTCCTCCTCCTCATCATCATCATCATCACTCTGACCCTGGCTTAGGGCTGCAAAAATGTTGCCTCCCTGAAAGACAAGCGAGAGAGTTAAAGGCAACTCACCACGCAAAGGTCGACTGTGGAATATTGGGCTCTCTGTAAAGACCTTACCTTATTTCTCTTCCCACCTTTGCCTTTGCTGGGAACCACAACTAAAAGAGAGGGGAAAAGCACTCAATGTGTTATTTACGTGGCAAAAATCAAATCCAGAGTGCATTAAGATGAGGAACCGAATGGTCATTTTTAGCAATACCTTCCTCTTCTTCCTCATCTTCATCACTGGCTTGAACTGACAGCTTCTTCAGCTTCTCCATAACATCTTCATCGTCCTGATCTGCATCTCCCCCTTTCCCTTTTCGCCGATCCTTCTTTTTCTTCTGAGGCTGTGAGTGGTGGGGCAATGTTAGAACTGTCAAGTAAATCATTGCGGGACTTGTGAGGTGTTTGGAAGAGGGAGAATATTACACTTACCTGTTTCGTGTGAGTTTCTTTGGCAGGTTCCTCCTCTTTCTCAGGCTTGACATCTGATGCCAGTTCCTCAAAAAACTGTGGGTGCGAAAGTGAGAAGGTCATGCAGATACATGTTTACACGCCTTACAGACACGCAAGAAGATCTGGATACAAATAATGTAACAGTCCCCAGAACAACTTACGCTCTTCTTCCCCTTCTTGTCTTTTTTTCCTTTCTTGACTGGTTTACCTAGAAAAGATGTTTAACGTTATGTTATGAGCCAGTGAGAATCAGATTGGGACTAATGTTCGTGCCAACATTCCAGGTTGGGAGCTTTGTTTGTAAAAGCACAGCAGTTCTGCCTGCGTTGCCAGTTTGTGTGGCCTGGGAAAGTTGGCCATCGACATTAAATGGAAGGGGTAACTTCACGTATAATGGGCATTGTTGCATAAGCTGTCAACAACCACAGCATCCGCACCAGTAAGTAACTGTAATTGACTAGCTAAAGCGTTAAAAATCTTTGCTAGAGTGCTTTTGGTCATGGTTCTCTTTGACAGCTGACATTCCACTTTATTTTAAAACCAACGACAGCAACAATTACCACTACAATAACCGCTATTAAGTAAACTCTCGATGTTTAATGACTTGCTGTAATTTACAAGTGAGACAGTTTCAGAGACATCTATATTTTCTATCGCTTTCTGGTGGATGGCGAGATACTAGCTTCACGGCCGTATCTGCATTACAATTACAATATGGCCCGTTGAAATAACGTTAGCTGGCTACGTAGCAAGCTAGTTAGCTGGCTAAATAGATTCATCATTGGGAGTAGGCTAACAGACTATTTGACTTGCCTGCCGTTTCAGCGTCGTCTCCTTCCCACAGTTCCACTTCCTTGGCTTTCTTGGGCATTTTCAGCTCTTAAAATGTAACGGGCTAATGATGACTTTTACTGTATTTTAAAACACGTCCCGGGAGACTGTGATATCACCAGTCAGCAATCACCAGTACTAATACTGCGCAGGGATGCTAGCTGACTGCTATTACAACCGCGACTCACATGCGGTGCCGTTTTTCTACCAACGAGTTTTCAGGAGCCGGTTTATTGAAAATGTCATAGCGCCAACAGCGCAGGATGGCTTTTGCCAGTACTGCAGCTATGATGAGCACACTGAGTTTCCACCATAAATATTTAGTCTCTGCCCACTTCTAAATATGTCTGTAAATGTTCATATAGTGTGGCAATAAAATGTCTAACGTAAATAATAGCACTGACACGATAATAAAAAATGACAATTTTTGGAACCAAATTGGACGTCCTTGTGCCAGCCAATCAGTGACGCCGCATGACAAATTCATGGGCGGACTGCTGTTCTAGAAGCGTTTTGACGCTTGCGTTGTGGATAGTGTGTTCTGTGCTGGAGGCTGGCAAGGACATTGGGAGATGTAATGACATTTGTGTAATGCTAGTCGCCGATCTTGAAAGTTCCTGGAGAAATACTGATATTTACTGCGTCAACGGAGTTGAAGTGTTAGTTCTATAATTTCACAAAACAAGCATACGCCTTCTTCACTGACCTAGTTAAGTAGTAAAGGTAAGCAAGAATTGTTTGGCGACACAAATTGCATAGCTGCCTAGCTAGCTCTTGTGGTAGCCTACTAGCATGCTTTTGGACCAATGAAGTAACGTTAGCCATTAAAGTTAGCTAGCGATTCTACATCACCAGTCTGTCATCAGTCCATGATTTGGCTGTCAGCTTGATCTGCTTGCTGAAACAATTTCAAAGGTGTGAAAATGCTGTTCACGTGATACATGCTTACCATTAGGCTATCCAAGTATTGAACGCACACATTTATGTGGCTAATGTTAGCTTGGAGACTACATTAAGTTTGGCTCCAAGGCATCAACCCAAAGCCAAACTTGGGTTCAAATAACCTTACTGACGAGCTTACAGTTCTCTAGCTACCTATATAGATCTGGCTTATATGTTATTAAGCAAATGCCTGCTTGACTGCTCTGTGTTTGCACGATTGAGTCTGGGGACTAGACAAGTTCACGTGAGATTCGCCTAGGCTGTGGTGGTTTGGTGTCAACATTGACCACATTATTTAGCCAACGTTGCAGTCGAATGACACACCATTAGTTGGTCATCAGCCAACTTTAGTTTCCTCTTATAGTAGTTAACGTCCGACATTTGTTGTGTGTTCTGTGGTCCTGAACGCACGCCACGATCAGAAGCCGGTGATGGTGTGTAAGGTTCAATCATGAATACATAGCTGCTGCTGTCTGCTTTCGGCTTGCTACAGAAATTACTGCTAACGTTAATCGAATGATTTTCCAACTTGCTGCTGCCACTCACGTTCAGTGTGTCATGTGCTACGCTGGCCCGGCTTGTTTTCTGAGCCTCAAGAACACGAGAGGTCAAAGTCTCAGCGCACGCCCCATTCATAGTTGTTATTACACATATATTAGGCCAGTTTTTCGCCCAACAGTCGCATATATTCATGGCAATTGTGTTTTGAACTAATAAAAAGCTGTCGTTTCTCAGCTCCAAATCTGTAGGTTTGTATTCACTGGCAGAATTTAAATGCGGCGGTTCTTTTAAAGTCTGTCGCACTTTGACAGACTGCAGAATTAAAACAAACAAGCCAAGGAAGGATACAAGGCGTGGAATAACCATGATATGTCTTTCTCCTCAGTTCGTGTAATGGTGACCGCTTACTAAATCTGTCCCTGGGGTCACCCCTGCCCCTTACTGAGGTGAATGGCTGTGTGCAGAGGGGGTGCCGCTTTCTGGGTGGGGTGTCTCTGGAGCCGTGGGAGCAGTCATCTGAGGAGGCAGCCTTGTTGGACTATATATCAGGTAGGCTACACTTAACACAACAGAAGTCAAGTAAATTGGATGGTATTGTCATTTCAACCATAGTACATGGTGATATAAAACAACGTTTCAACTAGCAATTATTTGTGCTACATACAAACTGTTAAAAAACAGTGGAAACATGACACAGTACAGCACATGCACACAAGAGATGGTACATAATGCATAATCTGAAGCATGCACATTTCTGTGTTTTCTGGTTCCGTTATCTGTTCCACAGCTGTCCATAGTGAAATTAATTGAAAGTTGTATTCTACAGATGCTGGAGCAGCCCTTGAATGGGTCAGCAAGGACACTGTGCAGTGCATCATGGGCCTTGGTACCACCGAACAGCCTGCGGTACCAGAACCTGAAACCTCCATCACTGTCACACCCGTTTCACCATGCGAGTCAGCCCCAGAGCAATGGTGCAGTCCTGGACGAGGACTGGGAGGCGACGGTCAGCTTGTGTGTGGTGGTCCGGCCCAAGGAGCACGAGGAGCAGCACACCCTTGTGGAGGTGTCGCAGTTTGGGCAAGCGAAACTAAGCGAGCTCCTGGCTTGGGGACACAATAGGCCCCTGGAGTTCCTTCTGCCTTTAACAACGGTTGACGGAAGTAGGGAGGACGACATAAACATTACCGCGAAAGACAGGAAGGACGGGTGTTCGGAGGGAGTGACTCTGGGCAAGGAGACAAGCGGCTCCTTCAGGAGTCTCTTTGAAACGGAGGGTTGTCCTGCGCCGTTCGTGCTCGGTTCCCGCTTCTACTGTTTCCACTGCCCAGGACTGGAGCCCTTGCTCAGCAGTGGGGCTAGACTTAATCTGAGGCTTGGACAAGAGGTGCAGACCTCAGGCCTTCCTCCCCTCCCCTCGGTCTTCCACTTCCAGGAGGAGCCTGACCGGGCGGAGGGGGGCAAGAGCGACCGTGAGCGGGAAAACGAGGAGAAGTTGGCAGTGATGCATGAAAGGCTAAGGGTGGAGGTAGGTGTGTATTAGGGCTGCACAATATATCGGAAATATTGTGATATCGCAGTATACAATATTGTGATGGCTTAACTGCAATAAATGGGGCATTACTGTTTATATATATATTTCAAGCTCCACATATGAAGATATTTGGGAAATCAAATAGAGTCCTACTCCCCTTGATATCCACTCCCATAAGCTGCGCACTAGCAAATGGCCAAGCGGTGAAGATTAAGTTGAATGATGTTAAAACTATATTTAAATGTTTAAACTATATATAAAAATGTAAATGTTTATTGCAAAACATATTGTCATCGCAACATTCACTAATGTTACCACATACTGCACATTTGTGTGTGTTTATGTGTATGTGTGTGCGCGCAAGGGAACCAGCTTGCAATTCAGTTCTTCTAGTTTTTGCTTTTTACAAGCTTTTGTTTTTCTTTATGACCCTGCTCACCATGTGGTTTTGATCTGTTGTTTTTGCAGCTCCCTCAGTTTTTCAGAAAGAGTCATGACTATGGCCTCTACTCTAACGACATCGAGTTCATCAACGGACTTATAAACACCAAGACAAAGTAAAGACCTGTTCTGTCTGTCTTTTATTTGTGTATCTTGGATAATAGCTGAGGTGTATCTGGTCTATGAAACTATTGTCTAGATAAACATTTATTTTTTATGGCCTCGTTTCAAGGGTAGGAATTAATTCCTGTGTGTGTGCATGTCTGTGCGTGCGTGTGTCTATCTCTTTGTGTGTGTGTGTGTGTGTGTGTGTCTCTATCTGTGTGTGTATGTGTGCGCGTGTGTGTCTGTGTCTTATCTTCTTCTGTGTGTGTGTATGTGTGTGTGTCTTGCAGGGGCCGTGTGATATACCAGCTGACTCTGTCTCTGTGGCGGCTCATGTGCCTGTGCTACTACGCGGAGGTGCGGATGGAGGTGCTGAAGCTGACCAGGCACCCGGAGGACGGCTCTGTGCGGGCGCGCTGGAGGCTGCGGGGGCTGCCCTTCCACTCGCTCCTGCTGCGCTTCTACAAGAAGGACAAGAGTCAGCTCTATAGGTCAGACAACCAAGTAAAAGTACAGTTGCGAGTTAAAATTCAAATTTAAAGTTAGTTTATTTTTTTAAGAGCTCTTTTTATTGGATTTTAACAAAACAATACAAAACACAGTTGACCTACCCACCTCCTAGCCTGGTAAACCTGCCCCTCATACTTCATTTCATTTTGTACAGAGCGCCTGGACCGGAATCTCATGAGGGTCATTTAGTCGGCCCCAGCAAGACCGATCCAATCAGCGAACAGAGGGTGTTCGTTAGCCATGACGTTGACCTTGTGTGCTACATTTGAATTGTAGTGCGTAGTGTGGTGCGTAGGTAGGCTAATTGCATACGTGCCGACCAGGCGTTAGCGATTTGAGAGGCTTGTTTTAAACTTCGGCAGAGTCCACACCTCCAGGAAGAAATCGTTTCTGACGGTGTCTGGTCCAGACCCTCTGTACAAAATGAAATGAAGTACGAGGGGCTGGTTTACCAGGCTACCCACCTCCACCCCTCTCACACATTCATACTACCCAGTGACAAACAAAAAAAAGGAGGGTTCTAAGGTTATCCACATTGATAAATATAACTATATATTAAAAAAAAACTAATTTACACACACACACACACACACACCATACACATAAATGCACACTTACATGCAGATGCTAATGCAGACAGTGGTGCAGAATGCAAAACTTTGTCAGCTGCTTTTTAAGATCGTCTAATTGGTGCATAGGTCTGTTCATTGTGTTGTTTTGTGATATTCGCCATACAATGCCCATTTTGTTGTCACTGTATACATTTGTAAATCTGATCAGGAATCTGACTTCTTCCCCTTTCTCTTTTTCAGGAATTTTGATGCATTTTCCACATTTTACCTGGGCTCAGATGGTCTCATACACTGTCATAGGCTGGAAAAGGTGAGTCCTTTTATTTATCTTAAAAAAAAAAAAACATATAAATGCAGCATGTATTGTACATGTATGTACAGTATTGTGCAAAAGTGTTAGGCAGGGGTGAATGCCTTCAAAAATGGAAATGTTAATCATTTATGTTTATCAATTAACAAAATGCAGTGACTACCTGACTATAGCTACCTGACTACCTGATACCTGACTATAATCCTTGATTTGATTTAGATTTCTCTTTTGTTCAGTCACTGCATTGTGTTAATTGATGAACATAAATGATTAACACTTCCATTTTTGAAGGCATTCACACCTGCCTAAAACTTTTGCACATTACATATATGTCAATGATTTTTCGAGTTTTTCACTTTCTCACTCTCGGTGGATTCACTACCCTGCCCCGCCTGGTTTTTCAGGTGATGCAGGCCCAGCCACCCGTGCTGCCGCGGGTCACGTCTCTGCTGGCCGGGGCCCTGGTGGCCCTGGGCATTCAGGAGCACCGGCCGGCCCTTAACCTGCTGCCCTTCCTCCTGTCCTCCCTCAGGCAGGGCAGAGAGTGAGAGAGAGAGAGAGAGAGAGAGAGAGTCTGGCCCAGGCTGTAGGTCAGACAGGAGCTGGACTGTGGACAGGATAGGAGACCATCTGTGTGCCAGAATGGAGAGAGAGAGGGAGACACAGACAGATAGATGGACTTGCAGCATTTAAGGATGGCAGAATTTTGGTGAACAGAGAGAGGGAAAGAGAGGAAAAGAGTAAGTTAAAGATCTGTTGAAGAGGTAAGGGGTTGTGATGGAAGCAAGTGGGAGAGAGGGAGAGATGTAATGCCTACAACCCTAGATAGGAAGAACGCATCATTTTTAAATAATAAGTAATATCACACTTGAAATGACTATTGTTTTTTTTGTTTTTTTTTTAATCTTTGTTTTCCTCTCTGCTTGAAATGTACAGGCAAGCTTTAACCCTTCAATACATGTTCCTCTGTTAAGCAAACCCAAGAGGACCTTGTAGTATTTGTGAGTCGGCTCAAACCTGAACAGAGCTGTTATGCAATGCCCTCCAATGTGCCCCCTTTTTGAAGAGGATCACTGAGCTAGGAGCTTTCAGGATGGCTTCTACCTTACGCACAATCCATGCACGCACCTTAGACAAGCAGCTGCAGTGGCTTAAATGATGTACAGATATATTGATATTATGAAGCACATACATACACATAGCCCTGTTGACTTATTGTACGTGTCATGACATTTGAGAAAACCTTTTGACTGAAACTAGCCAATAGACAGACCTTTGCTGTGAGATGCGGTGTATTGCGTGAAATGGCGCGCAGTATCGTATATATTTTTTTTTACCCTCTAACAGGGTAAACCTTACAGTTATCGACACATTCGGACAAACTTTGATGGGAAGAATACTCATTCAAGTGCAGCATATATACTGTCAGTCATTTCAGTGTAGGTAAGAAGTCAAATATGAGGTTTATTGTCAAAAAATTGAAGAGCGATACAGGTATTGGGTAATGTCACCATGTTTTCTCCCCCTTTGACTGTTAGAAATGGCCCATGGTCACACGACACCAATTGTGTCCATTATTCCTGGTCAGTCATGGGTGAGTTGAAGTGTATTTATAGCAGTAAATTTTGGTCAGTGCATTTAAATTTGTATCTTTCTTTCATTTAGGAAGATAATTTGTGACAATGGGATCAAATTGATGCCAAAGTGTATGCAGGATCTAAACAGTCACATTGAATTCTTGGAGTTTGTAATTTAAACCCTCAAATTAGCTTTGTTTCCAGTTGTCTAAAATCTTCGTCTGTATGTGCAGCTGCCAGAAACTAGTATTTCAAATTTGTGTCAAAACCATCAGCTTTCCAAGTGAAACACAATGTGTCCTTTGTCAGAGAGCTCAAGTTCAGCCTGCGCAGTAAAAGTAACTGAAAGCAAAATCTCAACCTAATTTTTTTTAAAGCAAAATAATGGTTTATTTCTTGTCATGTTACTGTCTGTGACTCATCTGTTCTGACGATGCCACCCAGCCACTAGTAATGCTCCTGCTTCGTTAAGTCTAGAGTTTAAAAAGCATGATCGATGTCACTCTACAGTTATTGCTCAGATAGACATACAGTAGAACACATGGCTAAACTCCTCATGCTGGTACTGTGATGGCAATTACGATTTGTGTTGTGTCTGTAATAATTCAACTTTGCAGTGGAATAAAACTATGTGAATGATAAACAGTATATAGATTATTATTACTTTTATTACAGATCTCACCCAACACACCTTCTGATATTTAGTACGACCCATCTTTTGGTTACCACCAAACAAAAGTATCTGTTGACGAATTGACTAATCTTAGATTAGATTCAACTTTATTGTCACCTCGCATGCATAAATACAGGGTGATACAAAATGTTGTTTAGCATCTAAAAAGCCACCATTTCTCAGTTTCTAGATCTGTAGGTTTGTATTCATTGGCAGAATTTAAATGTGGTGGTTCTTCTAAAGTCTCTTGTACGGACTGCAGAATCAAAAAAAACAAGCTTAAATAACAAGGCGTGGAATAACTATGATACGTTTTCCCCTCCACTTTATGTAATGGTGACCGCTTACTAAATCTGTGCCTGGGGTCACCCCTGCCGCTTACTGAGGTGAATGGCTGTGTGCAGAGGGGGTGCCGCTTTCTGGCAGGGGTGTCTCTGAAAGTCTCTAAAAAATACAGGGTAACGAAATGTTGATTAGCATCTATGAGAAGTGCAAGGCTGTGAGGACACTGTTCTGCTGAGGCAACCCTGGCTGACACACTAGTGGGTTTACGTAACCCCAGGGGTGCCGCTACAAATTGTGGGCCCCCTGAAAGAAAATAATTTTGGGCCCCCACCCCAACCATAGCATAGACCTGTGTGGGCCCTTTGAAGGTCTGGGCCCCCTGAAACATCCCGACCTACCCCCCCTTAGCGGCGCCCTGGCGTAACCCTCACATAAAGCTCTGCTTAAGCCCAAGCAAGATCAGGGCAAGATGCCACTATGACTTGCACACACCCAGGCAAGCTCCTGATTGAGCTCATCGTGTTCTCCATTGAGCCCATTTGCCTCTCTGCTGCTCAGGAAGTGAGATAATCTGTTAATTAAATGAAGGCTGCCCAACACATGCAACCACTATGTCTGATTTGCAAAGCTGTCCAGACACGCAAGGATCCTGGCGAGCAGGATAGTGGAATCTGCTCGAACTTAAGCATGAAGTTTTAAGTTTAAGATGCAGCTGTATATAAACTTGACTCTTACTTTCACGAAGATGAACAACCCACATGGGCTTTTGATGTCGCCTTGTAGCAAATAAACACAAATGCCCAGTTAATTTATGCAGACTGTCCCATTAATGCGCTGTAAAAACTGCCGTTTTGTAGCAGCTTAAAGAAATGAAGGCGTCTTTCTGCAAGGATCTTTTTTGCGCTAGTTTAACTTTACCATGTCATGTGTGTTTATAACGCACATGCAATCCACATGTTATTTAAAATGAATAAACCTAAAGTATTTTGACATTTGTTCTTGCTGTTTACTGAGTGTTGTAAAGAGTATATTTCAAAATACAACCAAAAATAAATTTTTCCTTTGTCATTAAGATTCACTTCAAAGAATTTGATGCTATATAAGTAGAGGCAAGGGGAGAGGTGCATTGCCTCTTTTGTCCACTAGAGTGCAGTGCAGTGCCGTGGCCATGTAGGATACCGCCCCAATGTCCAAACTGCATCTTGAGTTAGTGATGGCCTGATGGTGATTAGTAATGAAAAACTGATAGTACAGGAGAAAAGCAGCAGCAGTCTGACATTTGAAAGGGGAGGGGTTTTTGTGGACATTTTCAAGTGTAATAAAGATGATGTCATGTAATACCATGGCACTTTACCATATGAGGTGTAATAAACAATATCAATATCCAAGACCTACATATAATTTTTACTATGTTTTGATGACAAAATGGTGAAATCAGTAAAATTCATCGTAAAAAAAAAATGTGTTCTGCACCTGATTAAATTCCACTGTAGCATGCATGAGTCCTTTTGGCAGTGATTTGTCCTGCCTTTTAAAATCAGGTGTGACCTATACTGCCCTACAAAGGCAAAGTGCAGTAATTTTGCGAACACTAAACAGACAAAAATGCATTTAAAGTCTTCATACTGGCAAGTCAAACTTGTTGTTCGCATAATAGTGGTGATCCTATCATGTACGTTCTTAATAGGAAGAAGCAAGAGATTTAGTGACAAGACAAAGGAGGTGTTCATTTCTAGTTCATTTCTAGTCTAAACTCAGTGTTGACAAAAAAATTAGCTACTGCCTTTTGGCTTTGCAGGTCTGTGTAGATTCCTTTAAGTCTTGAATGCCACAATTTAGTGAGATATGTAATGGTGAAAGGTAATGAAATGAAGTGTAGGCCTACATTCAAAATAAACTGATTTACTCTTTTTGAGCCAAGTCGCTCAAAGTTGCCTGCTTCAAGGCTCCCACCCCACCTATGCTGCTAAGCCTGTGATATGTAGGCCTAAAATCTAAGCCAGTTTAGTTGCAAAATACTCACGAGTGTGAAAAGGACCCAGTGATATACATATACACACCAATGTTGCTTGGCCCAGGCTGTCCACATCAAGTGCCTAAGTTATGTGTCTGAAAGTAATTACGGTCGCTATTGTAAATTGGTTTCAGTGTGTAGGAGTGAATTGGTAAGTGAAGTGTGGGACCATTCCAGTAATATATCAGCACGGCTTGGGCAGAACATGTTTGCACAAGTTTGTTTTTTGTAAACAAAATCACACATACATACATACATACATAGCCTAAATATGTATTCTTTACTCATCAGCAATCCGTTCTCTCTTTCACAAAACAGTAGCATTGCAGTTTTTTTTCCCATTTTGTCAGTGCTGACTGCTGTAACTCACTGCTCATTTAATCAGTACAAATTGTTTTGGTAGAAAGTCATTCCACTGTTCAATAAATATTGGTCTCTGTCCTTTCGTACAAACACAGTGCTATAACATTGGAGAGAGTAATGAATCACCCCAGGCTGTCCCTGCTTTACTCCCAGTGGATGGTGCATGTATGTGAAGCACATTACCATGGTATGTTGTATGCTGGGGTTTTCTCAGTGGGTAGCAGATTTTCTCTGCCTGTTTGAGAATAGCCCATTGTAACTCATATTTATCGTTAACTCGGATGTAACTCGTGTATTGACTATGCATACAGTATGTCTCTCTCCCCTCAGCTCTCCACACATACAAAGACTTGTAAAAATAGAGAAGGACAGTCAGACACGCATATGTAATGTTCCGTGGGCTGTCATGTTGCTCGGCAACAGCTCTCTCAGCCATGAAAGTCAGATGGAATTCCTAATGATTTTAATATCAACCCAAGGACCATTCACCAGTATTTATTGCTATACCAATACTGGTATTCCCTTTGTCGCCAATAACATAATCATAATCATTCTTTTTTTTTTCCAAGACATATTTTCTCAACAGCCATAAATGACACTCAATTTGATAGCTGCTGCAACAAGTTTGTAGCTTGTAGTAATATTATACCTGTATTTCATTGTCAGGTTCAGCTGTAATGCAACTTTTTAGAATTTATATCTGTATCTTAAGCTCAGAACTCTGCAAACGTGACAACAAACAACAGACAAATTAACATATGGCATGATTGCCTGTGTGATGATACATTGATGAAACGATACATTGAAACAAGACACATTACATTTACTATAAATTACATGTTAAAATGTTGTTTTATTGTTATTTATTTTTGTACATTTTAAATAACATCCTCTGTCTAAGTTTGACTTTGATAGAGGTCTGTGGCATGCTGCCGCCAAGACTTTCTCAATCAATTGGAAAAACAAAGGCTCTCATCCCTGAAACCCACTTACCCATTGATACGTCATACCAAAACGCATCAAGATCAGTATATAAAATCAGTCTTTGATTACCACAGACATATTGGTAAAGGACTCTGGTGTCATGAAGCGCCAGACCAATGTCAAATGCGCACAATCTGTAGATTTCTCCTGGGGAAGGCACCTGCATTATTTAAGAGGAAACTACATCAGGTCCATGGATTTCAGTTTCTTCTATGTTAAGAATTTCCAATAGTATCATCTGTCACCCCCCCTCAGTGAAACAGAATCAGTCCATCTATCAAAACACAATAGCCATTTTGTTCAGCGAATATAAGGCACAGTAATTTGGTTGACTGCCTCCTCTCAGCCCTTGTCCAAAATACGGATGTTCAAGCCCAACGTTGATGACACTGATCAGAGCACTCTGACAGGGATGACTGCTTCCCTTTCCACTTTTATTAGCGCCTGTATTTAAGTTGTCAACCGAGCACAAGGTTTTTTTTTTTGTTTTTGGCAGGGCAGCTATATCAGTTTCTGTTCACTCACTAATTACAAGACTTGGTGTAGTACATGATTATGCAAGTATACTGTAATTGCATTTGTCATAGAAGGATGATGGCACCACACAAAATGATCGTCTTTTTGTCCTTACTGACTTCTCTTTTAATTTTCGTTTGTCCTTGTGTCCTAATGCACTCTATTTAAAAGGGTTATGGTAAACTGAACTCTTTCAGACACACATCATAATTACGGGTTTATAAACACTGATATTTTTAACAAATTGCCACATGCAATTGTAGTTGCCCTTAAGTGTCCTTAATAAACAGATTATAAGAAGCACAGACACTTCCGGTGCCCTTACACATCGTATTTCATATGGTTTCTTTGGGCATTGTGTTTGATACACATTTAAAATACCAGCTCGGACTTTTGATGATTGCGCTGTGGTGTTTAAGGTCAGTCTTTAATGAGTCGTATGCATGCACCAAAAGGACAAGACCTTAAAACTTTCAATGCAATTACAGCCCCCATTGGAGTTCCCAAATTAGGAAACGAGGCAGCCGTGCTGGTGTGAAATGTGAGTTTTTGGTTTTGCATGAATCTCCGCTGGTCTGTACATGAGTGAGAGAGAATTACAATTTTGGGGTTCTAATTTCTTCTGCTGTTCCATGTTTTCACCCACTAATGAGAAGCAGACACGGCAGGTGATGAAACCACAGTGAAATAGTTGGCTGCAGATTGTTCATTCAGGTCTATCACTCCGCTACTTTTTCAAGAAACATTGCGACGTGAATGAGTAAAAGGCAAGAAAAACAGCCGAACGTTTTTCTTTTCAATACGATGTTTGTAAGTCGTAGTTGTTGTTTGTATGCTTGAACATTGGAAACACTTGAAAATATGTTTAACTGAAAACCTTACCTCAGTTTAACCTCCAAACTCTTATGGCAAGAGCTCTTGTTGGAAAAAAATGTAAGCTCCTGCAAAAAAAAGGTCCATTTCAGAATCAATTTCAGATATTGAGAAAGCATAACCTTCGATTGTGACAGCCTGGGATTTGGGATATCATTTCTGAAGAAAAATGAATTAGAAAAGGAAAATGGCCTGTGAAATATGCAACATGTGGGGGAAGAAGTGCTTGACATGGCTTGCAAGGCACACGGTTCAGTAATCTAAAATATATATATTTTTGTCATCTTGATGGACGGTCATCCTGCTGTGACGATATGATTGGTCACACACACAAAAAAACAAATGAAAAATGAAAGGAGAAAATGAAAAAATAAAATAAAAAAAAGGCTAGCCCATGTTTGGATATTGAATGTCCTTGTTGCAAGACCGCCTGTTTCAGCTATTTCTGGCACCCTGATACATAAACGTCCTCAGTGAAGCAATTTATATTCCAACGCATCCTACATTCAGGTTTTAAGAGAAAAGAGAGAAAAGAAAAAAAAAAGAGCAGGAAAATGACTTGGAGCAAGATCAATTTGAAAAGTAGTGGAATGAAACCTTGAAATTGATTTTATTGCCGTTTCACAGCACGCGTGTGGTCAGTAATTGCCTGGTGGCCATTCAGTCGGAGTCATTTTTTTCGGGGTGCACTGGGGCGGAACATTGTGCTCGTGTATAGATCTGGACATGCCGGGGCAGGTGAGAATAGAGGTCCGTGCTGTCTGCAGCGTACATCTGCCGCAAACACCTGCCACTGCTCCTAGACTGACTCTCTCTCTCTCTCTCTCTCTCTCTCTCTTTCTCTCTCTCTTTCTCTCTCTGTCGCTCTCTCTCTCGCTCTGTATGTCTCTCTGAATTGACAACACAAACACACATACACACACTAACACACTCTCATTTGACAACACTGTCTCTCTCTCTCTCTTTCTCTCTCTCTTTCTCTCGCTCTCTCTGTTCTCTGACAAGCTCTGCTTTTTGATTTTTAGCCAGAGGTATCTAAATTGATAGAGTATTTTTCTCACTGAAAGTAATCAGGATAGATTGAGTTGGGACTTCTTGAAGTTGTGGCTGCTTATTAGGCCTTAGATAGGTTTGTTTGTGCCTTTGGTCATTTATAGAAACAGAATGTATGAGAGAGTACTGAGTATGTTTGGTTTGAAAGATGCATTACTTTGAAAGAAGACGACATATTAAACTACCAGTGATTTTCAGAAGATGAACAGAAAAATAAATTTTATTTTAGTCTTTATAAATGATATGACAGCAATGTAGTGATGTAAACGAAAAGAACCCTTATTTTGATATTATAGTATTACAAAACATTTTTGGGCATTGAACTTGCCTATAGCCGACTACAGCAATGCCAGAACGTGCCTTGTTCAAGTAAAATCAAAAGCAACAATTTCAAAGTCAACCACAGCCCCAAAACCACCCAGCTTCTTCTGTTGCCATTCATGCTGGGAGACGCAGGTGGGGGGGCCTTCAAGGATTTATGTTTTGTGTTAAGTAAGGCTGAAGCTACTCATGTTATCTCACTCTATCAATAGCAAATACATTAGCAATATCCTGGCCTCTGCACGCACACTATTAATTTACTCCGGGCCTGTCCAGACAGGGACAAGAGGACTGTTGGAAACGGGGCGAGGTGTATCTGGTTTCGCTCTCCCCGGCCCTGGCGTCTTCTGTGCTGAGGAGGGAATCAATGGCCCATCGAACGGCAGGAGGAGGAGAGAAAGAGAGAGAGTAAGAGAGAGAAAGAGGGAGAGAGAGAGAGAGAGAGAGGAAGGGAGAGAGGGGCAGGGTAGGGCAGGCAGGCAGCCTGGCTGGGGCTGAAAGACCACCCCTACCTTCACCACCACCTTCACCACCACCACCACCACCACCTTCGCCCTCTAGCCTCCGTCACCCCACCCCAGTTTGGAGTGCGAGGCTCGGATGTCACTGTCACTCTAGAGGCTGAGGCAGGTCCATCGGATCGGAGACGAGGAGATGGAGCGCTAAACTCCGCACTCATGGATCAGTGGGGGAGAGCATCCTCTCCTCTCCTCTCCTCTCCTCTCTCTGGCTGAAGTTGTACTCTCCTTGGCCAGGGTTCAGGAAATATCGGAAATGCTATTCATTCAATATAATTCCTGTGATTGATTTTATGCTACACTGCACACCTTAAGTTTAGGAATCTATGTCATGGACTAGACTTTGACATTGAATGTTAATTAAATCTTTTAGCTGACAAAATCTTTCATAAGGAGAGTCCAAAGTTCTGCTAGAATGATATTTGTTTACATGTGGACAAGCTCTAGCACACTTACCAAGGGTGCTGTCTGTGAAGGATAAGAGAAACCTTTAAGCCTATATGTTTGTGTGTGAGTGGGTGGACAGCTTCTTGAGCATATAACCAGTAGTGCCTGGAAGCCTTTATTTTTTGACACCTCTGTTACCAATGACTTTTCAATCTCTGAGACCTTTTACAATTCCACAAGTGCCTTCATTGTCTCTGGAGGTCAAAATACTGTTATCTTGACAAGGTAACCTTTAGTGGCAGCTATGCAGAGTAGCATATAGAAAAACAAGCTTCAACAGAGAGAAAAGGTCAGACACCATGTAGAAATCATCAGAGGAATCTGGCATTTACAACTCCCACATTTAAACAAAAAATTGTATAGTAGTACCGTTATGCTTTTTAGAAGGAAAAACTCTGTTTACATTGACGTAATTATGTTTTTATGAGGTAGTATTTCAGTGGGTTACTATTGTGACTGCAGGAAGTGTAGAAAATAATAGATACACATAACAATAAAGATAAAAAAAACGTTATGGTTTATTTTCATTCCATTTTTAATGGAAAGACATGCTTTTCATTTCCAGAAATAGTAACCAACCCTACTTTTATCCCATGGTATGACAATTTAAGAACATTTGAGTTTTCAGAAAATCTATTGGTTTTTAAAGAACATTTAAGGGGAAGAGGAAGAAGAATTGATTTTAACTGTTTTAATCTCTTTGATATTTGAACATTTCTGTTTATGTATGGCTCAGATGTTTTTATTGAAAGTCACTTCTAGTACAGGATCCACTTTACATCAATATGTGAGTTTGAGGGAGAGTGCATATTTCAGTGCCTTAAAGCCCCGGGTTTCTTCATTTCAGTTCTGTTCACCTTGTTGTTTTATGTGTACACATACACAAGGCCAGCTTGATGAACACACAGTGTAATAAAAAATAGTCATATGTCATTTATTTAGTGTTTAACTGGCTAACCTTTATTAAAAATGCCTTTAAAAACTCATAGATTTCTTAAGCTGCACTGGCCTATCTCATATCTCATATGCCTCTTTTTGTCGGGCTTCTGACTAAGTGGCCCTTTCTTTTCCACACATGTCACTGAGAAAAAGAGAGAGGCCTTCGTTACCTCTCAGTTGCTCTTTTGTACTCAATGACACTCGCAGAAACCCAGTGAGAAGAGATTAAGACCTTTCTCAATTTTCAGTGGCACATATTCACAGAGTTTGATGCCTGCAATTGCTTAGTAGGCCATCTTGTACTTACTGTAGGTACAGCTGTCCAAAAACATTTATGTACTGTACTCATATGCTGTAGCTACAAACACTACTGGAAAGAATGACTTTCTGGAAAAAAACTACATACATTAAACCCAGCATAAAACTGACATTGCATAAAGATTGTGATGTCTACATTTAGAAGGAGAGAAGATAAGAAGAGGAATAGAAGGCTTTATTTGCTTCCTCTCTCTGCCACAAAAGCGATTACAGATATTGCAGTGTACAAATTCTCTGAATCAACAAAGAAGGACAGCTATTTTAATTAAACCAAACTGTGACTGTATCATTAGTAACCTTTTCATGCCCAATGTTTTCTCCTTACAGTGTGCTCCACATTCACACCGGGTAATTAAGCCGTACATAACAGATTAATTACTCGTATATCTGTCTTGTCAAGTCATTGTTTTTAAATGCCAGCACATTTTATATTGTAATTCCACAGTAAAATGCTGGTAAAACACCAACTGATCTGTGGACAGTATAGGAGAGAATATAGTGGCCTTCAGTGACATAAAACCAAGGCGAAATGAGTCCTGCTTGAGCATCCTCTTTTGAAAGCCCCCGGGGACAGCAGATCATGTTCAGCAGTACAGTGCACTGCAAGAGCAGCGGATGGAGGCCCTTTGGCGTTGACAGCAATCAATAACACCTGGCCTTTTACTTCAGACAGGCTCCAAGTGCTGATCACATAGTCTTCATCAGTGCGCCGTCACACACACACACACACACACACACACACACACACACACACACACACACACACACACACACACACACACACACTCCCTCTGCTCTCTCCCTCCTCCCTCTCTCACTCTTCTTTCTTTTTTAATTGTCTTTTTGGAGAAGAGAGAGAGAGAGAGAGAGAGAGAGTGTTGTGTCGTCAAATGACAGTGTGTTAGTGTGTGTATGTGTGTTTGTGTTGTCAATTCAAAGAAAAAAATAAGAGAGTGTGTGTGTGTGTATGTGTTTGTGTGTGTGTTTGAATGAGTGTGAGAGAGTTAAAAAAGTGTGTGTGTGTGTGAGTGTGAGCAAGATAAAAATGTGCGTGTATGTGTGTGTGCATGTATGTACGAGTGTGAGAGAGATAAAAAGTGTGTGTGTGTGTGTGTGTGTGTGTGTGCCGGTCTACCAGCATGTTGCACTTTAAAAAATTGACATTCAAAGTGGTGTTTTTCTCCTCATAATGCTGCATCTACAAGCATGCTAATTTAAGCATTTGATTCCTTCGAGGAAACCTTTGACTCATTGCACTGCCAGATTCTCCAGCGGTAGCTTTCGAGTAAAAGACACGCACACAGAGCTATGTCTTAGACTGATGACAGCGATATCAGCTTTTGCAGCAGCAGAATCCATTTCCCAACCATAATTAGAACATTTTATGTTAGTCTTTTATTAAATTCTGTCTTGTTGTGTTATTTTCAATTGAGGAATTTTCCCAAACTATCAAATCCAAAAGCAGATTTAAAGAAAACACTCATTTTTGTATGCTGTGATCATCCCCAGTTACTGTATCATGCCGACAGCTCAAGGCCTGGCTGGTGCATTGGTTCCTGTATTAAAACTCTACAATCAAAGAAGAAACTTTCACATCTACAGTCACCAATGCAAAGATTTCAGAAGTTTAATACAACAGCAAAAAGAAAAACAAAGCGTGCAAAGTGCTTCCAAGTGATGTGCATACAATTTTTCAGTTCTCAGACTTTCATCAGTGCAAAAACCAACCCAAACATTTAATGCTAGTCTTTTGTTAAATGCTGTATAACAACAGAAACTTCCTCAACTATAAACTTCAAAAGTAGATTTAAAGAAAGCACACAGTTATGTATGCAGTGAAACTTTGCAAGCAATAAAACGGTGTGATTTGAATAAATACCCTCAGAGCGAGCCCGGTATTAATAATAGATGTATGCGTTTAGGGCACATGCGTAGGATTCTCCATGGCCAGCGTTTCTAGGGAAAAAAAGCAGGAGAAGCTTAGCTTCCTCCTCGTTGGCCCTGTGCCTCGGCTGTGTCTGTTGCCATGCCTGAGGAGTTTAATCTCAATCCTCATTTGCCTCTAATGGTCCGAGGATGACATTGACTTGACAGGCTCAATATATACAGGCAAAACGATACTCGGGAATTAATGAGCAGTTCAATGACCACAATTAGTCATTGGGGTCCCAGGCTGCCCACAGGGAACTTTATCGCCGTGGTATTTAAAATCAGTGGTCTGCGTAAACAACCATTGATTCATCGGCGGCGGCTATTGTGTTACCTGGACCCCACACGATGTTAATCAAAATACTTTAATAAACATGATTGCGAGGTGTAGCATTGCATAGCAATCGCAGATGATTACCTGTGACGTTACAGACCTACAGCCCTGGGGAATATGGGAATGCGAAACCCATTATGGTATCTGGTGCTCCACAGTGGCACTCATGTCTGTCTTCTGAAGACTGTGTGTAATTGTACAGGGTGGTCAAACAATACACAACACATTTTAAATGCTTACATTTTGGATTATAAAAATGATGCAGAGTACCAAACACATTTGTTGTAAAGCTGACATTCAGGATTTTTTTGATACATATGCTAATTTCTCTGGACACCTCTCCTATTTGTTTGTGCTTGTTTCATGTTGTAATTTACACCCAAACTTAGTTGCCAAATCTGTAAAACATGTAGGCTTCAAGTTCAATCTGACCTCACTCGTCATGCCAGTGGGTTTGTAGTGCTTCTGGGTAGTAATTATATATTTGGAGATATTATTAAAAAGTAGGTTGATAGACTGAGATAGAGAGAGCATTTTATTATCACAGCACTCAAATGCATTAAAGCGTGATTCATTTAATATGAAAGACCCTTTTAATATTTTTTCAAAGTTCTTATTTGTGTCAGGGTGACTGCAGAACAGTGAAAGTGTAGTCATCTGGCAGGTTATTAGTGTGTGTGCCAGAGAGACCACGCTCATCTGATAAAGCAGTGTGTGTGTGTGTGTGTGTGTGCGTGTGTGTGTGTGTGTGTGTTTGTTTTCCGCCCCCGTGAGTTTCTTTATATAGTGCCCCTCTCTCGTTCTCGCTCTCTGTCTGAGCAAGCCATGTATACTGTATATGATTCACAGCTTCTCCACCACCACTTGATAAAAATATGATTTTTCTTTCCCCCCCATGACCTGAACTGTATGGAGGAGAGAGTAGGGCTCGCACATATTCTATTTGACATAAAAGTTGGAGAGAGAGGACTATTTTGATCACAGCTAGACAGTGAACATGTGCTCCAACAGGAAGGAGGTGCTTTTAGAATGGTGCTCCGCTCCATGCTGCTCCGTTCCTTAAAGGGCCTGGGGCTGTTCTTTAGCAGTGTTTAATTATTGTAGTTATTTTTAATCATTTACGTGTCAAATTACAAAAAACATTTATCATGTTTTGTATCCACAGTGAAAATGTAAACTTGCATGCTTAAAGCAGAAACTATACAATACTATGCACTACTATATTAAAATAACGTAGATGTAATTTTATGCATGTGAAACATTTTTTGACTTAACATGACATATCTTAATGGGCAATGCATCAAACATGAATGATTGTTTTTTTTCTTGTACTTTCACACTCAAGTGCTTATGTTGACTGCACTCCTGGACATGTGCTTTCCCCCTACACTAGAACATGCTTGAGCATGCTGGGATAGTCTCTCCTGTAATCCTGTTGCCTGCCATGCTCTTTCTGGGGGTTCACTGCCCTCTATCTCTTCCCCAGACATTCATCCTTTTCATGGAGCCCCAACTGTGCTATGTTCTGCATCAGGTAGTCTGTTGGATGCCTAATTTATGGAATACACACAGCAGAGGCTATGAAGGTCTTCTTTGACGGCATCACTTTCACGCGCATACACACACACACACACACACACAAACCTCAATCTACACACACCCCCACACACAGGCATGTGCACACAGGCAAACACACACAGACACACAGGCATACACACATAGGCATATGTACACACAGACACAGACACGCACACACACACACAGACACAAACACACACACACACACACACACACACACACACACACACACACACACACACACACACACACACACACACACACACACACACACACACACAGTCACACACACAAACCAGTGTCCACATACATTACACAAAATAAACAGGTGTACACACATTCACACAGATCTGCACTCACAGACAATAGCCACTCTCACAAGTAGATAAGAGCCTGTGTAGGCCATAATTCATACTCGAACTGTCTGACATTCTTTGTGGAGCGGTGAAGTTGGACTTCCGCTTAAAAACCTTTGTGAAAGCTCAGGCTGTCAGATGACTCCAAGAAGGCACGCTTCCTTTTCACAGGAAATGCGGAGACCAATTCCAACTCGGTTTACCCATAAGACTTTGCTGCTGATTTAGAGTTGCCCAATTTGCTGCCTACACGGAAGGCAAACATACACTGGGGCAAAAAAATACCTTCACACAAAGTCAAACTAACTGGTAATGTTTTTTTTTTTATTATTACCTAATAGTACTTAATAGTACTACCTAATAGTAAGTGTCCCATATCTTCACATGCTTTCCATATCCTCAAAAAAACTGCTACTGTGTCTACTACAGTACTGCAGGTATGGCTACAGAAACCTAGCCTGGTAAACCCGCCCCTCGTACTTCATTTCATTTTGTACAGACGGTCTGGACTGGAATCTCTTGAGGGTAATTCAGTCGGCCCCAGCAAGACCGATCCAATCAGCGAACGGAGGGTGTGTTCGTTAGCCATGACGTTGACCTTGTGTGCTACATTTGAATTGTAGTGCATAGGTAGGCATACGTGACGACCAGCCGTTAGCAATTGGGTAAAGGCAGAGGCACTTGTTTTAAACTTCAGAGTCCACACCTCCAGGAAGAAATTGTTTCTGACGGTGTCTGGTCAAGACCCTCTGTACAAAATGAAATGAAATACGAGGGGCTGGTTTACCAGGCTAACAGAAACCTCTGTGTATGAAAAAATGAATAAATAAATCTGAAAGTTAACTGTAAAAGTAAACACTCAATTTAAAACTCCAGCGTGGTTAATTTTGAGCAATTCTATGGTAGTATTTAGTTTTGACAAATATTTTTAGCTTATAATCCCTCGGATGAATATGTTGCATGGGCACATACAGTGCATACATCACACACACACACACACACACACACACATACTCTCTCTCTCTCTCTCTCTCTCTCTCTCTTTCTGTCTTTCTGTCTCTCTCTCTCTCCTTTTCTCTCGTTCTCTCTCTCTTTCCATCCTCTCTTATCTTGAGAAAACAGTACATTTGGAGCTCGGGGTGTGGTGTTGGAGGAAAGGTCAAGCTGGCTTTGTTGGTTAACATGCTTTAGCCGGGCCGTGACAGTGCCGTGTTGAGGCATGGGGCTGTCAGCGGATTGCCATTGCTGGTGCTAAATGGCATCTCAAGTGATTAGCAGGCTTCGGCTCAGTGCAGATGACAGCGCTAATGGAGACAGGGGTGGAAGGATCGCTCCGTCTTTCTCTCTCCTTCCTAATAGCTCAGCTGTGTGTGTGTGTGTGTGTGTGTGTGATTGTGTGTGTGTATGTGTGTGTGGGCATGAGAGAGAGAGAAGGAGAGAGAGACAGAGAGAGGGAGAGAGAGAGAGAGAGAGACAGAGAGATACAGAGAGAGAGAGAGAGTGTGTGTGTGTGTGTGTGTGTGTGTGTGTGTGTGTGTGTATGTGTGTGGGCTTGAGAGAGAGAGAGAGAGAGAGAGAGGGAGAGAGAGAGAAAGAGAGAGATACAGAGAGAGAGAGAGAGTGTGTGTGTGTGTCTGTCAGCTGTGAGCAAGGTTTGAAAAAAAAAGCAGCATATTGCCTCTCACATGGCTGACATTCCTACAGAAAAGCCTGACTGCTGGGATGGTATTGGCCAGAGAATACTCATCTGCGGTACCTGTCACAACACACGCACATACCCGCCACATTACCATATGCCTTTAACGCACGCTCGTACACCCACATCGCTCCGTGTTTGACAAGACAGGAGGTGATGTTCTTCTCTCTTTTTCCAACCACAGGGCAGCAATGTGCCAGTCTACATGTGTTACATAATCTCTTTGTTTTCTTTTTCTGTCTCAGGGGAGCGTCCATCTTGTTCAGGACTCCAAAAAATAGAAACAAAAAGAAACAAATGCGAACAACAACAACAAAAAAAACTAAAACGATTATTTGGTCAACATTCACATACATGCAGCCACACATGCACTGCAGTTTTCCTGCCACACATTTGCTTGGCTGTGTTTTATTACCTTGTTCCCTGGAGGGATTGACCAGGTACTGCAATGACCCTGTCCAGTGTGTGTGTGTGTGTGTGTGTGGGTGTGCGTGTGTCTGTCCACCTATATGGGGGGCCAGGTTGCCATCTCTGATTGCGCTTGTTTATTTATGTGTTTGCTGAACCTTACATGTGTGTCCTGTCACGCTTGCAGGTAATGTGGTAATGGCCTAGTGGTTAGGGAGTTGGACTTGTTCGAATCCCGCCCTACCCAATCTTGAGCAAGGCATCGAACCCCACACTGCTCCAGGGACTGTAACTGAAACCCTGTAAAAATCTGTAAGTCGCTAAGTAAGAAGATATAAACAAGAGCGTCAGCTAAGTGTAATGTAATGTAGGTAGAATGTTGGAGATTGCATCAAGCACTGAAGTATGAAGTTTAGTGCACCAGGAATGTATTTGATGCATGCAGTTCTGCAATGAGTGCAAAATAAATTACATGCAGGGAAATATGTTTAACTCTAATTAATAGACAGAGCTCAGAGTTACATATATTGTTATACCCTGGTCTCATCAAAAGGTGTAAAATGAATGTCACACCAAACTATTACATGCCACCAGTTATACCTTGCAGTTTTCTAACCCTAACCCTAACCCTAACCCTAACCACCTCTTCAATGTCTTTCAGTGTGTTAAAACTTATCCTCAAATTACGTATAGTCATGTTCTTTAGCCTAAATACGGCATTAAATATATGAATTTGAACTGAATTTGTCCTGATTTTATGTAACTAGTGTTATTACAATGCAGTTTAGTTTTGGTGTGCGCGCACAGCGTTGTTAGCAAGCGCACCTCATCCTCTGCGGTCCGGGACCTCCCACTTTACAATTTAAGCACTGGTAGAGAGGAACATGATAGACTGGTCTGCTCTGTTTGCATTTAGTTTGGTTGCGGGTATGTCGCTGGTATGCGAAGGAATGATCTGGGATTCAGAGCCAAAGCACAATAAACGGCATGCTCTATGAGAGAACAGTGGGGTTATGCAAAGCCACATCAACGATTGCCAATTTTCACACATGGACAGCCATTCAGCATGCACGGGAAAGTGCAGGGTGAAAATGCCATGAGTCTCATAATGGCCTACTTATCGGTCCCACAGGAGATATCTTCCTGTTAACCTTTTCGCAGGAGTCCAGTAATGGAATGGTTCCGAAGCTCCCTCAACTCCACAACATGGCAGTTACTTATACAATACAATTACATACTGTTCTGAGTGGCTGTAAGAGTCATTCATTTCTTTGCCCAACTTAACTGAACTTTCCCACTTCATATGCAGGAGTGAAAGAGAATGGTAAGATGCAGATATGAGAGAAACCTGCATAGAGATTCTGTTTGAGTGAGGGGAAAAAGCTTGGTTCTGTGTAAAATATTAACCAGGATCGCAGACAAAGTAAAATGTGTCAGGACAGTGTGTCTGATTCTCCCTAGGATTGACACATGGTCTTGGCATCTTAAAGCGATACTATGCCACTTTGAGTGCTTTTTCTCAAGAGCTTCCCATAGTATCGCCAAGTAAATGTAAAAATTGTTTCCCCTTTCCCTCACCTTCTGCATGTGTTTTCAACTCAACTGATTAGAGTAACCGACAATTACGAAAGTAGTTATGTCCACTGAGGTAAGTAAAGTCAGACTTTCTTCAGAATTTAACATTATCCTGCTACACCAAATAGTGAACATTTGGACAGAGTCAAAAGAAAGCATTTATTGAAAAAAAATGGTTACTTTAGAAATACAACTTTGTGCTTTGTACCCTCTGTAACATTTAAACCAAAGTTTCAAGTTTCAAAAAATGAGGAGTTTCTTTCTCTGCTTGTGTTTGCTGCTGGGGCCCCTGTGGTCGAGCTCTTAAAGCCACTTGAGTTAAAATTTCTAACTAAAACAGTATTTGCTAATGTAAAACTGTTAGGCATTTTGAATTACATCCACTGTATGAAAAGTGCTATGTAAACAAGGCTTATTATTATTCTGCCCTACATAGCCAAAAGGCAGTAACTAAATATTTTGTCAGAACAGAGTTTCGACTGGATATTGACTTTATAACATCTCCTTTGTCTTGTGACTAAATATCTTGCTTCTTTCTATTAAGAAAGTACATAAACACATCACTACTATTATGTCTACAACATGTTCGACTGGGCAGTACGACCACTTTGAAGGCATTCTGTCTCAGTTTCAATGTTCACGTAGTTACTGCACCTTGCCTTCGCAAGGCAATATTCCTTCCATGTCATGTCTTCCCAACCACTCTGCATGGCAGGGGCATACATTTGCTCTTGACATTGGTGGGGACCTATGATATTTGTTTTGTTTTATTGGTAGTTATTTATTTATTTGGCTCTACAGTCAACAGAAAAAAAATCTCAGCAAGGTTTTCACACTTATCAGTTTTTCTGCTGCAAACAACACTTAAATGTGTACCCCCACCTCTTGACTGAAGACCCCCAGGCAAGCCAGCATCACTTTTGAGAAACACCCACCTACACACACACACACACACACACACACACACACACACACACACACACACACACACACACACACACACACACACAATCACTCACATACTAAAAACACACACACACTGAACATACCACACACACACATACACACACACCACACACACACACACACACACACACACACACACACACACACACACACACACACACACACACACACACACACACATACAGACACACAAACACTCGCACACTAAAAACACACACACACGAGTCATATATATAATTTTTTATGCCACGCTCCCGTTGCTTTGGTTGTGTTTGGCTCACACTTCAAACACTTGTTAATAGAAGCCCTTTTCTCAGATGAGGGCACAAGGGGGCAGGGTTAGTTCCTCCGACACCATCTGTTTGCACCCATCCTAGTGTGTGTGTGTGTGTGTGTGTGTGTGCACGCGCAACCCGCTAACCCGCTCCAGGGACCAGGGAAGGAAGGAAAGCAGGAGAGGAGATGTGGAGGAGAGGGGAGGGATAGATAGAAAGATGCAAGGAGGGGTCTGTGTGACTTTCTGTCTTTCTAGTTATTTGTTTATTTATTTATTTATTTATTTTGTTTGCTTTCAAGTCGCAAGTTTAGTTAACAGGACGTCATTAAAACACCCAACAAATTCTCTCCCTGTGCGCAACCCTTCTCACACATTCGTTTTCTGGGCAGATACTCTCTCTCTCTCTCTCTTTCGCTCTCTCTCCCTCTCTTTCTCTTTCTCTGTCTCTCCCCTCCTCTGCATCTTTCTTTTCTGTCTCCTCTATCTTTGTCTTTGTCTTTCTAGGACACCCAGATCTATCAGAGGTTTGATTTCCACATCATCATCCTTGCAGCTGTGT
>CM050201.1:21252500-21285000 GCA_027475355.1 Coilia nasus | reverse complement strand
TGTGTAGGAGAGAGAGAGAGCAAGAGAGAAACAGAGAGAGAGAGAGACAGAGACAGACAGAGAGAGAGAGAGAGAGAGAGAGAGAGAAAATGTGTGTGTGGGTGTGTGTGTGCATGTCCCATTGACAAGCCACCCGAAAGTGCCCTCTGCGAGGCCGACTCTATTGTTGCTCCAAGCTTCGTGTCTCACGGGGGGAAAATCAAGGTTTGAGGGGTTAGCGAACGTTCACTAGCCAGCTGCCCTTACAGCGCCACGGAAACCAGGGGTGTGTGTGTGTGTGTGTGGTGTGTGTGTGTGTGTGTCTGTGTGTGTGTGTGTGTGTGTGTGTGTTTTTTCCTAACTGTAAACCTGCTGATACCAAGATGAGAATCGAAGGGGTTATGGAGATTTTGAGATTCTGATTCTCAGTGGTACGTATGTTCTCTCTTCACTTACACTTGCCAGTTTTCCTCCCTGTAAAGATCTATCTTTTATCTCACAAGGCAAAATACCAAATGTGACGACGGCATTGACAAATATCTTTGACTACTCACAGCTGTCTGGGCAAGTCAATACAAGTCCATCAGATAATGTTCATCTTCTCATTCAGAGTGGAGGTACATAGAGGGATTCTACCTGCACATTCCATCGCTTCCTTTTGTGATAACCAAGAGAGAATGGCAGTGAAGTCAATGGAGCCTAATCATAACAATCTTCATCCTTACTCCGCTTTCTCTCTCTCTCTCTCTCTCTCTCTCTCTCTCTCTCTCTCTCTCTCTCTCTGTCAATCTGTCTCTTTCTTTTCTCCTGTAGTGATATACTGCATCGATTATTTTCTACCTCATTCAGTTCTTAATTGTATGATGTCTAAGGATGGACAGTCACTTTATAATAATTTTCATGTATTTCTCCCTGGTGCTCTTTTATTTCCCCTTCCTTTGCTGTTTATATATCTACCCATCTGCCCAAATACCCCTCCGTCCCAGAGGCAACATTACTGTATGTCTTGTTTTTCTCTCATGCCGAGCCCTCCACTTCTTACCTTAGGCTTAGCCTTAGTCACCTCCTGCTCCTGGGTCAACCATGGGGAGGCAGTAGAGCCACTCTAAAGCCCAGCTATGCTGTCCTGCACAGGGAGGAGAGAGAGAGAGAGAGAGAGAGAGAGAGAGAGAGAGAGAGAGAGAGAGAGAGAGAGAGAGAAAGAGAGAGAGAGAGAGAGAGAGAGAGAGAGAAAGAAAGAGAGAGAGAGAAACAGAGAAACAGAGAAAGACAGAGAAAGAAACAGAGAATAAGAGAGAGAGAGAGAGAGAAAGAGAGTGGGTGAGAGAGAGAAAGAGAGAGAAAGAGAGAGAGAAAGAGAGAGAGCGAGAAAGAGAGAGAGAGAACCACATTGGGAAGAAAAAAAGAAGATGACAAAAAAAGCCCCTCTTGCCCGTGTCTTTCTACAAGCCCTATGAGAAAAGCTGCTCTGCTCTCCACCCTTAGCAATCCCCTACGGTGTCAAATTTGCAATCTTCACACTTTGTCTGTGAACTCCCCCCAGTTGCCCCTGCACACGCTGAAGCAATCAAAAGAATGAGAAATACCAGTGATGGTGGTGAGGGACGAGGCAGCGGTACTGGTGGTGGAGGTGGTGGGTGGGTGGGTGGGTAGGTGGCAGGCAGCAGTGGTGGTGGTGGTGGTAGTGGCAGTGGTGGTGCAGAATGCCGCAGTCTAAATTCAAAGTGTGTCGAGGGCACAACTCCAACCAATTAGCCCCCAGACACGTAATAGGGTAATGACCCTTGAGATAGTTGCCGGTTCATGCGCCAGTCAACCTTAGGAATTTCATTAGCTAGGACAGACATCTGATATTCAAGGTTAAGAGTGCTGTTTTTTCCCCTCTTCTCTTTTACACTGTAAAGCCTGACTGAAGACTGATACTTTGACTGTTTTTTTTTTTTTTGTTTGGATTAAAAATTCAGTGCAAGGTTTGATGCACCTTTGGGTTAAGGTGATTTTTTTCCAGGTCTATTCTGTTTGAATTCTCTTTTGCAGTTAAATGAGCAAACACTATTTTTATCATGTCTCCTGAATCAAAGCCTGGAAAGAAGCAAAGGCTTATCCAAGGACACCTATGTATACAAGGAAGGTAATTATAATGTAACAGGGCCAAAGTGTAGCCATGAATATATTCAGCCGATGTAACTTAGCTAATGTCACATGTCCTCTCCTTGAGTCATTAACACGCGCGCACACACACACACGGTAAAACACACACACGGAAACACACACACACACACACACACACACACACACACACACACACAGCGAGAGTGAGACAGAGAGGTACCCAAAAGTAACCTCTTCATGTTCGAGTACTTTTGGCAACATTCTCAATCCTTGCATCACTGTTTTCATTATACTGTACGCATTCAAATAGTTTTTTTTATTAAGACAAAATAAGTCCAGGTATAAGATAAAATAACATAATTAAATATGACTTTAAATTTCAGCAAATAAAAATCCTGCCACTAACAGACTCCAGGTTGAAATCTGCTGTCCTCCTGGTGGATGTTTTTGAAGTGCCCTCAGGAAACACATTCTTAGCTGCTCTTTATTACTGGCCTGCCTTACCTCATGGCTGCAGCTTTGCTGTGCGTGTGTTTGAGTGCTTTATCGGATGATCCTGAGGTATTCTTTTCAAAGCACTTTGAGCGGCCGCAGGATTAAACAACACTACTATACAGTACATGTACGCTCCATGTTAAAACCGACTGCCAGACTGTGTTCTTCCTTAAAAAAAAAAAAAAAAAAAAAAAAAACTCTGTGTGTTTTTTTAACAATGCATTTTATTGACATGACCCCTGGCTGGTGGCAGGGTGGCGAGGGATCAGTGGGGCTATAAGTGCGCTGACAGGACGACGGCTTTGTTTGTGGGGAGGAAGATGATGAAGCGTAGCAGATGGCAAGCATATCTCCGCATAAGTCGGTCATCTGAAAGGGAGATTAGTACATTTAAGCCCATTTTTTAATGGCTCTGGCAAGAGATTAAATATGTAAGCTGTTTTATAACACACATTTTCTTTTCGTTTTTTTCTTTCTTTCTTTCTTTTTTAAAAAAGGATGAAGGTTATGAAAAGATGTGTTGTAGGCTTACACATACCGTGTGCATGCAGGTCCATGAGACTAACCAACAACGGAGGTCCTGACAGATTCATAACCTTTGTAACCAAGAGCTGGTACCTGTGACACGGCTTTAACCACAGCTGTAGTTTATCCCTATGCCTCTACGTCTGCTTTGCTAACTTAATAAGCACTTTCCCCCACCAATTTATTCCATGTCTATTCATTTACTACGGAAAGAAATCTTTGCATGGAAGACTAACCCCTTTTACACAGTAGCAGCACCTTCCTAACTTTATGCTTTTGTCATGTTCTTTTCGCATTCAGCCTGGCATTTGTACAGAGGGAATTTCAATGTAGTCAACCGGCTGATGCCTATAAATAAACATATTATCAATTGCCTGCAGCAGCCATTTCAGAGCACAGTGGAAGCCATAGATGTTAATAGCTCTCACTGCCCCTCTCTCTCCCTCTCTCTCTCTCTCTCTCTTTTCTTTCTCTCTGAAGTTTGTGGAGGACAAAGGGAGAAAAAACATTGATAAATATACATGAGACTGTCTTGTTCGGCTGCTGTGGGTCACTTTACTTTGCATTGTTTCTGAAACGGAAGAGGGGGCCCCCTCTTCCAACCTTTTGCTAGCCTTATTTACGTAATCAGCGCTCTCCTCCCGTCCTCCCACCATCCGCTCTACAACTTTTGTGTCTCTCCAGATGCTAATGACCAATGAGAAGCTATGTTTCACTTCCTTAGCTTCTAGCTGACAAGCCGCACAGAGCCTCTTGACAAGCCTTTGACTTTGTACAACTTTTGTACTTTGAACTAGTTAGAGCTGTGTTGAAAACGAGTTACCATCCAACGCTGGCTTCAATGGCTAAATTCAAAGATCATTATAAAAGTGATGTTAGAGCAGCAAATCGAAATGTCTCTTTAACTGGGTCTTCCTGGAATGAGCTAGTTACACAGTTGGTACCGTCGTATACTCTCACTCTCACACTATTTAGGCCTTCTATTCCCATAGGATGATGAAAGGGTTGTTCCGTATTTCTTCATTGCGTGCACATTTATGGAAATTTACAACTGAAAGCTCAAAGCACTGGGTTAGGGAAGTACCAAATGTGATTTATCAAGGCTGATTGGACTGAAACTTCTCAATTTCCTAAAAATCAGCAAAGATAAACATGATTTTCTGTTGGTGTTTATGGCGCATTTTGTAGGTTTTAGTGGCTGAATTGCCACAAACTCAATTCCTCTCCCATTTAAAGCTTGTAAAAGAGCATAAAGGGACATAACATAAAGAGTGCCATAAAAATGTGGAAGCCTCTCTTCAGAACCAGTCGTTAGGTTTGTCCTTTTTGACCCACTGTAGAAATGTTGCAGCAGAACATTGCTGGTCTCTGTGGAAGAGGACCTCTCTTTGTATGGCTACAATGGGCTCATTTTACCTTATAAAACATAACAATTCACACGAGCAAGCAACATTTTCAGATTTAAATTTATTAATTCATTTAATAATCACAAATAATACATTTAACCCTTGTAGACCTCTTAAACGGAAAGTACTGTGCAACTGCCCACAATTCATTTGCTTGTTTTCTTTGTCTCTACCCTAAAAATATGATAAGCGATCTGTTTAGACAGCCACAGACAAGCAGCAGATATTCACTGGCATTTCAAAACCAGCTTACACCAGCAGATCACCAGCTATTGGCCAGTGTCATTTTTATTTAGCTGCAAACAGAGGAGCAGAAAGCAGGAAAAGAATTGACAGCTGGCTGTGCTCATAAGGCAGATGTTACTATGTGTAAAAGGTTCATCATTGGCCTACCTCCTATTGTGTCGTTAAAGCAAAGCCAAAAAATAAATAAAATAAAAAATTGCTGAAATCAGGTTAAGCAACCTGCCATTTACCACAAAGGCCAGCTGTATTTCTGTAGCAGACAAAACTGACTCTCTTTGACCCTGAGATGAGGGCACATTGGGCCTCATGTCCTTAGCATTCAGTTTCTCTTAAAGGGACTGTACACGGTAATTGTTCTCTCAGTAATTAATATTCTGTGCCAATAACACAGTTCATTCCAGAAAAATACTTCATAGGGCAAAATTGTACAATATTGCATCATAACATTTTTTTTCTTTCACAAATTTACATCTGTGTTTACTTCATTGTCTGTTTGTCTATATTTTGAAAAGCACTAAACTACTATGACTCCTTCTAAGTCTACATGGTACATTAACAGTGACAGTTTTGCCATACTTATCACAGCTGCTTTTTGACAGTCAGCTAGTCTTTTAAAATGCATCTCCTTTTTTCACCAGGTACATGACCTTCAGAAAGATGATTGGATTTCTTCTAAATTATTGACCAGGTGTCTAATGAAGTGGAAACATGTGAGGGAATGTATCAAAACAATCAATTTTCATTTTGAAAGTGTTCAGTATTCATATACAATTGAGGGATATGGACAAGATATGAAGACACATTTGTTCTGCATCACTTCTATGTAACTTAGAGCCACAGGCTACTCCAGACCAGCTTACGTCAATGACAAATATCATCCTCCACTGTTAACTCGTATTTCTGGAGTTTCTAGTGTTTGTAAAACAAACAAAAAATATCCTTTGAAACGGCATGTAATCTTCTACTGGTGGTCAGACACGTTGCACTAAGCGGAGAGGCATTTTAACATCCAGAACAAACGTCCCCTGTGGCTGCACATCTACTGATGACCGCACATTCATGTTGATACCGCACCTTATTTTGACAACAGAGGAGCCCCGAGTGCTTCGACAACACAAGCCGGCGGCCAGGCAAGATCTTTGACTTTACTCGTTTGTCACCCGAAGGTTAAATAATATGAAGCATATTAAGTCTAAGCATGCGAACTTTACACACAAATGCCTTAAAGGGTGAAGTAGACATCCCGTGAATCCGGAATCATAATGTCGTGGACTAACACGCTAAATAGCTTGAAATTCCTTTGACTTGAACTGTTGGACTACATGGCCCACAATGCAATTGCATTCTTATTCCATTTTTTAAATCTACCCTCCAGCAACATACAGCTCTGCTATGTTCACTGATTTCATTAGTCCAACATGATATTTTAATGCAAAAGAGAATAATTTCTCGCCCCAATAATTTCTCCAGCTACACAGCACTCGATGTAAAGTTAAGTTACTGAAACTATTATTCTTATCTGCCTTTTTGCCCTGTCATTTTGGACTAACATAACAGGTCACGTTCAGACATTTTGCTTATTATGCATAAGCTATAAGGGTGTAAAGTCGCTGTGTCTGTTTAGTTACAGCACCCAGGACAACTGTATTTGCTCCTAAATCCATCGGGCACTGGACCGTCCCCCTTCTTGATTGACGCTTAAATTGCTGGCATATCATAGTGCAATTTTTACCACAACCAATCGTTGGAGGACCTGGGACGTACCGTCGTTGCCAGTGGATACAACGGGGAGCTTCAAAGAGCTTGTTTACAGAGCCGCAAGAGATTCTGCTCAGAGGGGTTTGCCCGTGAAGGACTGAGCGGAAGCCTCGCCGATGGGATAACGGAATTCCACAGAAACAAGTGTACGCGCGTTTTAAATGGCAGCCGCAGCATAACAAATTAGATCAAGTGTAATGTTTTAACACACGTTAGGAGAGACGCCACTTGTTTCTTTTTATTTTTGAGACTGATCGCTGCTCATTTTGGTGGTGCAGGCTGAGAACGCAGGATATCTTTATCCAACCAGCTCGTGTTTGCCTGGACCAAAAGGTGCCGGACAAAATGGATAACGAAAAGTACCTCCCAGAGCTCTTGGCAGAGAAGGACTCTCTCGATACTTCATTTCAACATGCATTAAGACTTCTGGATCAAGGTAAACCACCCGATTTAGTCTCTTCTGACCGATATATGCCTCAATATCATACGTGCGCCAAAGCGCGCACTTATTGGGAAAAAGCAGGTGTTCAGACTTCCCTTATTAAAAGCAAACAGTCAGCTAGTCAATTATGTGATCTACGGCATATGGAAATAAGCTATTATTGAGCTATACTCTAGTTAAGCTTTGTTGTGTCCAGAAATGCAAGTCAATTTGACCCAAAACTCTGCGTGGTAAACTACCATGTAGGGTGAGTCACTGTTGGACCGTTGATCTAGCTAACTTGGAAATACATGATCTTGTGCCAAACGTCACACACGTGCAGGGAAATAAACAACCAAAAAACAATGTGCTCTATACATTGTGATTTAGCCAAACAAATCAACAGCTCATCAGTTTAATAGTGGACCAATTAGTTTATTCATTTGTGTATTTTTTTCTTTTTAATCGTTTTCTTTGTATTTGTCCTGCAATTACCTTCTAAAGATGTACAGTAGCCAGCTATTATTGACATACTGGATGTTTTTAGGGCAACATCAAATCTGTGTGAGTAAAATTGTTTTGCATAATTACCGGAGGGCGAAGACGTCCTCCAGGTACCCTCCTGCAACACCATATACTGGCAGCTGCGAATTGGAATGTTAGTAAGGGAATCATCACGGACACAGTGGAAGTGCCGGGTTTGGTTTCACGCTTTGAAGAAGTTGCGTTGATCCTAATGCAGTTTGAAAGAAGACAGCGGCATTGTCCACGGTGATTTGAAGACGCTTTAATTAATCCAAGGCAAGAGCCGCGGCACAGTGGTACACTCTGGCTTTGAAGCTGTTCTGACTTTGCCAAATGCCGCTCGACGCATCCGCTATTTCCCCCCTCTCTTCTCGGGAGTACTCCAGAATAGCCAGTCCGTTGAGTGTAGTCCCTTTTCGACTGGAAGAAATTGTCCGCCCTGGATTAGTAACTTATCACAATTGGCAGACCGTTTCATCTGGCCACGTTTGAAATTAAGATGTATGACATGCTCATAGGCTTAGGCATTTTATAAATAGACTAGGCCTCAGTAAGTTTCAAATGCACATTGCACTTCGAATATTGAAAAAAAATGTGCCACCCATTCATCAATGGTTTATTCATTCCTAAAATGTTTTGCTGTAATTGTGCATATATGTCTATTCAATATAGATTACTGCCACACCTACCTTGTCAATTCACTTAATGTTTCAAGTGTTGCATCAATGCCTGTCAAATTTGTGATTTTGTATGTTATGGAGCAACAGCTGCAAATGGCAACAACAGCTAAATAATGCATGGCACCCTGTGTGAATGTGGAATGCATTTTTACTTTGAATCAATGAACCAAAAACAAAAGCAAACTCCGGGAGACATGTTTTCCTTTAGCATGCAGTGGGGTCAGCACGTTCCTCGAATGTTGGCCTTACTTGACATGATCACACACACACACACACACACACACCACACACACACACACACACACACACACACACACACACACACACACACACACACACACACATCCCTCCAACATCTAACACAATCCTTCACAAACTCAGTGACATGATGACACAGTCTACAATTCAGTGTACCCCCTTAAGCGAGTATTAAAAACATGACAGTGCTTTCCCCTTCCCGAGATCCAGACATTACCATTTGAGTGATGGCAAGTATACTTTCAGTGCTGTTTTGGCACTGGAACACAGACTGAATTTATTTATTTATTTATTTACTTGTAGGTGTGATGATTGAGAAGCCAGAACGAATGGCATTTATGAGCAAGCGTGAGTTAATGAGAAAAGAAGAGCCTTTCGCAGTGCAGGGCTTGTAACATCAGGAGGACTCCCTGCCAGAGTCTCTGGCTTCCTCCCATTGTCGGGGGAATTGGTGAGGTGCATTATGCGGGCGAGCTGCAGAGATGAAGGATGAGATTGCTGCCGTTGTTAGCGGAGATTTGTGTCAAGGCATGAAAGCATTGATTCAGGGGACAGTGGTGGTGGTGGGGGAGGGGATGGGGTGGGGTGGGGTGGGGTAGGGCTGTGGTGGATGGGTGGAGGAGAGGATAGGTTGTGTGTGTGTGTTTGTGTGTGTGTGTGTGTGTGTCTGTGTGTGTAAGGGAGGGGTGTTCTGCAGAAGTGAGAAGTGGCCATTATGAATGGGCCTGTGCCAGCTTTATCCGGCCCGAAAGGTGGAATCGCTGGTTGTCGGAGGACAAGATAAGGCAGTGTGTTACTCAGCAGTTTTTTTCCTCAAACCCACCCCACCCCACCCACCGTTCTTCCTTATCAGTTGGGCACTGCCTTCAAAAAAATTGGGTTGGCCTTTTCAGAGAAGTGTGCTCGGGGGAGGAGAAATTTGTCAGACTAAGGGAGCTGATCACAAAAAAAAGAGGGGTGAGGAAAAGGGATTTTTTTGAGTCTCCCTTTGTGCCTTCTCCAAGTCTTTTCTCTCGCCCAGACGCACACCGAGATCATATCAGAAGATTGCGGGGATTACACAATGTATGGGTAGATCCGAATAGATTAATCTCTCGTGGTAGATGATCTGGCCAGTTCTGTCAGTGCGTGGACAAGCTTGAGAAGTCGGCAGAGACTAAGAACGTCTTTGAAAAGATTTGTCTAAATCGGATGGCCAGTCTGTGCTTTAGAAGATATTTCTAATGGAGATACCCACTGTGAATACAACTTTGTGGATACAGCAGGCATCCATATGACTGTATTTGCGAATTGACAGGTTTATTACATTACACTTAGCTAACGGACTAGACTTACAGATATTGACAGGGTTTCAGTTACAGCCCTGGAGCAGTGTGGGGTTAGCCTTGCTCAAGGGCATCTCAACCATGGGTAGGGTGGGGATTCGAACCGGCAACCTTCCGATTGCAAGACCAACTCCCTAACCACTAGGCCACAGCTGCCTATCAGTGAAATTCATTTGTTCTGTTTCGCAGGAGGGAATAACAACTGCAGCCTGTGCCGTGATTTCACTGGACATGTGTGTGATTGCATATTCTCTAGGCCTGAAACGAGTGAAATCGGGCTCTAATAAATACTAATTGCGGTGCCTGTTTACGCCTTGGGCTGGCCAAGGCTGAGCTGCTTTTGTGGTGGTGTGCTTTCATTTATTTGGTTTTTCGCAGTAATCTTTGAAGTATTATCTGCTTTTCACAACAGACAACACTTGATGCTTTTCAGCACAGACTCTTTGCTGTCTGCTGCTTGCTGATGAGTCCTGTTACTTGATTATGCAATTGGCAGGGGGAAGAGGCCTGGTACACACACACACACACACACACACACACACACACACACACACACCAACACACCACGCCAGCGCTGCATTGCAAGGCCACACTTTCGACAAGTGAAGCTTCTCAGTTGCTAATTAACACTGGTGCATACATGCATAATATGAATCTGGTCACTCATTTTGTCATGTTGTTGATTGGAAAAGCTTGAATAATTTGCAGAAACACAGGAAAACAGTTCTGCTTTTAAATCCTTAAGCTGAGCAAAAATATAGCAGCAGGTTAGTCTTTGTACATGTAGCCTGTAAGCGATTTATCATTTTATAAGGTCAGTCAGAATATGGGTTTTGAATGAACTAGTCCTGGTACAAACCTGGAAAGGAATTGATTTTGATATATGCAGGGATACGTAGGTTTGTAATTCTTAGTGTGTGTTTTAAGGGTTCTTGTATGCTGAGCATATAGTCACACTAATGCATATTTCACAGTACAAGTGATAACGGCATATGTGTTCTTGCTCATTTATGTGTATATCTGTCTTGGGAGAATCTGTTAATGAGTGTGTGTGTGTGTGTGTGGTGTGTGTGTGTGTGTGTGTGTGTGTGTGTGTGTGTGTGTGTGTGTGTGTGTGTGTGTGTGTGTGTATGTGTTGCATCATACCATGCTCCCACTACTGTCTCATTCTTGCTGTGTTAGCATCACATCAGCAACTCACCTCTCTCTCTCTTTCTCCCTCTCCCTCTCTCTATCTCTCTCTGTCTCTTTTTTCTCTCTCCCTCTCTCCTTCTCTCTTTCTCTCACTTGCACACATTGTCCAAGTACAGATCGCTAAACAAAGCAGAACGAGATAAAGGAAAAGAGACAAGAAGAAAAAACGGACATCAGTTGCATTCATCGCTGAGTCTTACTGCCTTCCTTTCCTTTCCCTTACCCCCCTTCCCTCTCCTTCTCTTCCTCTCCTCTCCTCTCCTCTCCTCTCCTCTCCTCTCCTCTCCTCTCCTCTCCTCTCCTCTCCTCTCCTCCTCACCTCTCCTGTCCTCTCCTCCCCTCTCCTCTCCTCTCCTCTCCTCTGCTCTCTCCTCGTTCTGCTCTCCTCTCCTCTCCTCTCCTCTCCTCTCCTCTCCTCTCCTCTCCTCTCCTCACCTCTCCTCCCTCCTCTCCTCTCCTCTCCTCCCCTCTTCCTCACCTCTCCTGTCCTCTCCTCTCCTCTCCTCTCCTCTCCTCTCCTCTCCCGTCCTCTCCTCCCCTTCCTTTCCCTGGTAGAGACTGCAACCAGGTGTAGCTTAGCGGATGCTGTGCAGGTGTGTGCTCTAGCCAGCCATCCAGCCAGCCGAAGCTGAGCCGAGTCTCTTGTGCTGTCACTGACGGATGCGGGGGAGAGCGACAGCACAGAGGCTCGTCCTGGGCCCAGGCTTTACGTGTTATCTCTGCCCAGTGCTGGCAGCACGCCTGAAAATGCAGAACGAGTAAGCGAGCGAGCGAACAAGCGAGAGAGCAGAGGGAGGGAGTGAGTGAGTAGACACAGCCCTGGGAGACGTTATCAAAGCCAGAGACACTGGGCAGTACAAGAGAAGACAAGAAATTGAGAGAGGGAGAGGGGGAGAAGGAGAGGGAGAGGGAGAGGGGGAGAGGGAGAGGGAGAGGGGGGGGGGGACTGAGACCGGGGGTAGAGAAAGAGAGTTAGAGTTGAGTAACCACAGATCGTGATAATCATCTGCGGCTCACCAACACGCTGACACTCTGATCTCTTGTGGCCAGGGGAGTGAAGTCAAGAGCCTAAGGGCAAGTGTGTGTGTGTATGTGTGTGTGTGTGTGTGTGTGTGTGTGTGTGTGTGTGTGTGTGTGCGCGTGTGTGTGTGTGTTTGCGTGTCTGTGTGTCAGTGTGTCAATGCCAAAGTCTGAGTTGAGTGTGTGCGTCTGACAGGGAGAAACTTGATTACTTGGTGAGTGTGTAGGCAGAGTGTGTAGGTGTTTGTGCGAATGTTCTTGTGGTTTTTGTGTGTATGTATGTATGTGTTTTCTGTTTATTTTTTCATGGACTATGCGTGCCTTTGCATATGCATTTCTGGTATGTATGTGTGCCTGTGTGTGTACTGTGTTTGTGTGTGTGTATGTGTGTGTGTGTGTATGGGTGTGTATATGTGTATGTGTTTTGTGTTTATTTTGTCATGGACTATGCATGCCTTTGCATATGCATTTCTGGTGTGTGTGTCTGTGTGTGTCTGTGTTTGTGTCTGTGTGTGTGTGCCTGTGTGTGTGTGAGCCTGAGCATGTCTGCTGGTGTGAGGGAGGCTGGAAGCGAGGTGTCAAGAGAAGCTGTGCTAGCAGGGGTGTTGGCAGCCTGGTGTTTCGCGCCTCTCTGCCTCTCCCCCCAGAGACCAGCCACTCAGAGAGAGAAAAAAAGAGAAAAGAAAAAGCGAAAGAACGAGTGAGAGAGTTGCTCTGACGGCCAGCAGCAAACGAAGCGACTGATTGTCAGTAGAGAGCCTCACAGGCAAGGCAAGGCCTAAGTCAACACGACCGCCTCGTTTCGACGTTGCGTGTCTGACTTTACACACAGATCCAGGCAGCAGCCGTCACCTGATGAAGCTGTAACTCAATGCCCGTGCTCACCAGGGGTACAGTTACCCGTGATGAGTCCGGTGGGGAAGCCTGCACTGTGTGTTACAGAACGGGTTAAGACAGGTCATTACATCAAGTCTAAGTGCATCTTTGCAACACGCATAGTTTGCATGTCTGAGTCTTACCTATCAGGGTAAAACAAACAAAAAGCACAACACTGCTTACTGAATGGGTGTAAACCACTTTTAAACGTGAAAACCACAGATAAACAGACGTTTCGGTCAGTCAAACCTTCATTATGAGTCTTGCATACCACCATCTTATATATGGTATTTTCAATAAGGCCTTTTGTGGGTGAATTAGACTCTCTTTTTTAAAGACCACGCACAGTCGTCATGCAGTTGCCTTCATAATGGGGGTCTATTCTAACTTGTTCTGAATGAATTGCCTAGTGCTCAGTGACATATTCGGCACTCATTGATCATTATCTGTAAATGTCTTGTGGACTTGTTGTAATATATGTCAACTTTGGCCTTGCCTGCTGATTCATATTCATCCGGCGGAGCAGATGCAGTCAGGTTTCAGTGGGCTTCCCAGCGAATGTGATAACAATCTCAAAAGCCTGCTGGTATGATTGCTCGATTCAGCACCTCCTTCTAATAAAACCTATTGGCTTGTAAAACATGCAGTGTTCTTCGTTTCGAGTGTGTGTGTGTGTGTGTGTGTGTGTTTGTGTGTGTGTGTGTGTGTGTGTCTGTGTGTGTGTGTTTGTGTGTGTGTGTGTGTGTGTGTGTGTGCATGTGTGTGTATGTGAGTGCGTGTATGTGTGAGTGTGTGTGTTCTACCACTGGGTGGCCGTTTTTTTTTCTTCTGAAAGAACCATGTGGCTCAGCAGTTTTTGCGGGGGCCCTTTAAAAATTTGCAGGTGTTTGGGTAATAGGGCAGTGGTGTGTGTGTGTGTGTGGGGCGGGCGGGGCGATGGCATATGTGTGTTATCCCTCTGTAATCATTTCAACCTTTACACCTCATGAATTTTTAAGCGCCCTGCTTGGCTCTCGCCGCTTGCAAAAGCATGTTTTCCCAAGTAAGTGCCAGAAAGGGAGAAGAAACTTCTAGATCATTCTTTTCAAAACAGGCGCTCGGCCGCTTTGCTTAAGATCACGTACCCTTCGTCTGATTGTCTTGAAGTCCGTGTTTTGCACAGTGGTATTTTTACAGCACCCACCTGTATCAACTCATCTCACCAGCCCCTTACAAACACCAACCATCTCTCTGTCTCTGTCTCTGTCTCTGTATCAACTTCAAGTCATCTCACCAGCCCCTTACAAACACCAACCATCTCTCTGTCTCTGTCTCTGTCTCTCTCTGTATCAACTTCAAGTCATCTTACCAGCCCCTTACAAACACCAACCACCTCTGTCTCTGTCTCTGTCTCTGTCTCTCGCTCTCTCTCTCTCTTTCTCTCTCTGTATCAACTTTAAGTCATCTCACCAGCCCCTTACAAACACCAACCATCTCTGTCTCTGTCTCTGTCTCTGTCTCTGTATCAACTTCAAGTCATCTTACCAGCCCCTTACAAACACCAACCACCTCTGTCTCTGTCTCTGTCTCTGTCTCTCGCTCTCTCTCTCTCTTTCTCTCTCTGTATCAACTTTAAGTCATCTCACCAGCCCCTTACAAACACCAACCATCTCTGTCTCTCTCTCTCACTCTCTCTCTCTCTGTATCAACTTCAAGTCATCTTACCAGCCCCTTACAAACACCAACCACCTCTGTCTCTGTCTCTGTCTCTCTCTCTCTCTCTCTCTCTCTCTCTCTCTTTGTATCAACTTTAAGTCATCTCACCAGCCCCTTACAAACACCAACCATCTCTGTCTCTGTCTCTGTATCAACTTCAAGTCATCTCACCAGCACCTAACATACACCAACCACCTCTGTCTCTGTCTGTCTCTGTCTCTGTCTCTCTCTCTCTCTCTCTCTCTCTCTCTCTGTATCAACTTCAAGTCATCTCACCAGCCCCTAACATACACCAACCATCTCTGTCTCTGTCTCTGTCTCTGTCTCTCTCTCTCTCTCTCTCTCTCTCTCTCTTTCTCTGTATCACTTCAAGTCATCTTACCAGCCCCTTACAAACACCAACCACCTCTGTCTCTGTCTCTGTCTCTGTCTCTCTCTCTCTCTCTCTCTCTCTTTTTCTCTGTATCAACTTCAAGTCATCTCACCAGCCCCTTACAAACACCAACCATCTCTCTCTCTCTCTCTGTCTCTTTCTCTGTCTCTTTCTCTCTTTCACACATCTATTTGCACTTTTTTTTAAAATAGGCACTTTAACTATTATTCTATTTTCTTTTACTTTTGAATGCAGTGGGAAGTTGACCCTATTGTACTTTTAAGATTTGTAATAAAAGGATCTTGAAATATCAAAATTCTCTCTCTTCTTTCTTCCTCTCTCCCAATTTTCAGTTCAATTCTTTCTCTTTCTCTCTCCCCTCTCTCCTCTCCTCTCCTCTCCTCTCCTCTCCCCCTCTCTTCTCTCCTTTCCTCCTTTCCTTTATTGGCCATTCCATCACCTTCTCTCTCTATACTACACATCCCTGCACTATCCTACTTGCCCTCCTCCTCACATCCTCTCCCACCCCCTCTTTGCTCTGCCCTCAGGGGGGGTCCTTCGGCCGCCTTCTGATCCCCCCCCTTCCCCTTCCCCACCCCCACAAACCCACCCACCCACCCACACAAACCCAGCCTTCAATAATGCAGACTCTGCTTGTTTGGAGCTTGCTGGGGAGCCGTGGTGGTGGCCGGGCCCTGCTCTTGGAACTGCACTAATGAGATCATTTAAACCCAGCATGCAGCAGGAACCCCCAGCAGAGGCCGGCGGGGGCTAACCTCAGAGCAGTGGGGTGGTAGTTAAGGACAGAGGCCTGGAACCTGCTCGCCTCTCCTCTCCTCTCCTCTCCTCTCCTCTCCTCTCCTCTCCTCTCCTCTCCTCTCCTCTCCTCTCCTCTCCTCTCCTCTCCCCTCTGCTCTCCTCTCTCCTCTCCTCTCTTCTCCTCTCCTCTCCTCTCCTCTCCCCTCCCCTCTCTCCTCTCCTCTCCTCTCTTCTCCTTTCCTGTCCTCTCCTCCTGCCTTTCAGACCTTCAATTCTCTCTCTCTTGCTCTTTCTCTCTCTCTCTCTCTCTCCCTCTTCCTCTGTTCCCCTCTTCTTCATGTCTTCCTCTTTCCCTCTCTCTTTCTATAATTTTTTTTCTCTCTCTGTCTCTTCCTCTCTCTGTCTCTCACTTTATCTCTCCCCCTCTCTCTCTCTGCCATCTCTCTCCTCTCTCTCTCTCTCCCCACCTCTCTCTCTCTCTCTCTCTCTCTCTCTCTCTCTCTCTCTCTCTCTCTCTCTCTCTCTCTCTCTCTCTCGGGGTCTGGCCTGTCTGTGATGGCAAAGAGGGAAAACCTCCCTCTGGCTCTCTCACCTCAATTATGGATCCATTAATCATCCGCCCATAGGATGCTAATGCAATGTGTGGGGCTGGGTGAGACTGGCTGTGTTTATGTGTGTGTGTGTGTGTGTATGTGTGTTTGTTTGTGTTTGTGTGTGTGTGTGTGTGTGTCTGTGTATTTGTGTGTGTGTGTGTGTGTGTGTGTGTGTGTGTGTCTGTGTATTTGTGTATGTGTGTATGTGTGTTTGTTTGTGTATGTGTGTGTGCCCGTGCTTAGGCCTGCTTGCGTGCTGGTGTGTTTGTGTGTGTGTGTGCTTGCATGCTTGCATGCTTGCATGTGTGTGTGTATGTGTGTGTGTGTGTGCATGTGTGCGTGTATGTATGTGTGTGTGTGTTTGTGTGTGTAAGGATTGGCCGTGGTTAACACACGCAGGGATGGAGGAGATTCAGAGGCCGGGCTCGGAGAGTGGAGTGCTGTTGCCCTAGCTTCAGGGTAAGCCAGAGTGGAGGTTCACCTCCTCAGGGAAATGTTATTTACGAAGGACTGCGACTGAAATTAAATTTGAAAAAAGGAAAGAGGTAGAGAGAGAGGGGTGGGTAGTGGAGTTGGAGTGGGGGCTGAGACAGAAACAGAGAGAGAGAGAGACAGAGAGAGACAGAGAGAGAAAGTAATAGGAGGAGAAAGAAATGGTTGTATGAAATTGGAATTGAGATATATATATATAAAAAAAAGAAAATAGAAAGATGCCAAGGGAGGGGGAAAAAATTGTTCTGTGATGGACGAATATGAAAGGGCATAGGGAGCGATGCTAAAGGAAATGTGATGTAGGAAGCCAATGAAAGACCTTTCCTGTTGGCCAGCCCTTGCCGCCAGCCATGGGGTTTAAGCCACGACAGGTTAGCCCTGCTGAGAATTACATTCCTAAGCACACTTTTTGGCATGGTTGGAGGAAAGAATATTAATAAAAAAAACTTTAGTAAGTGCAACACAGTAGCAAGGGGAGCAAACTGTTTTTTTTTTAAGTCCAGGCAAGACTGGCTGGCTGTGGCATTCAGTCTCAATCTTTTACATTTTCATTTGTTGATTTTCTTCTCTGATCCACTATGAAATGTAGTACAGTATTACAATACTTACATTACTATAATATTGTTCATACTATGATGTACTACAATACTACATTACTATTCCCACTATGAAGTACTGCAATACTACAGTACTATTCATAACTGTAACATAGCCATTGGCAGTTAAAAGGACATAAAAAGGTTGAGGGTTGGTCCCTGCTGGAATAAATTTCCTCTGTCCACTCTCTCCTTTCAAGGAGAATATAGCCACACACTTACACGTTATTTCTTTTTTATTACTTTTATTTCTGAACCCTTTGACCCCATGGACTTTGCCAAGGTTCAGTCAAACCATTACCCATCACTTGTTTTATGAAAAGGGTGCTCTATTTACTCTACCCTACAAAGCCAAAAGCCAGTTACTGCGTATTGTCTAATTGACAACAAACACCTCCTTAACACCTCATTTGTCTTGTCACTAAGGCCCCGTCCACACGACAACGTTCCTGGATTTTTTTCTTGCCGGGTTAAAAAAAAAGTCGCGTCCACACGACATCGGAGCAGTAAATATTTCCGTCCACACGGGAACGTTTTCATTGCGTTTTCATTGCAGAAGGTGCGCTGTCCCAGCTTGAGGGGCATGATCAGAAGCCAATGATTCACTTTAAACATGTAATGTATGTTGATTTTAGCAATGTGGGTTCTAGTTTAGATGGGTCGGATGCAGCGACAGTTGCCCTATTTAAAAAGAATAACGTGAAAAGCGTTTGTTGGGCTGAACTAGCGATGCAGCCTATACAAAAAAATCCTGTAGTTCAATGTCAGAAGGTAGAAACAGTTGCATTACACATAGCTTACACTGCAGACGATTTTTACCCCAAAGTATCCCACAACAACCTGTTTGTAAAAGTTTGACGCTGTTGTGAGATGTCACGTCGTTAAATTGACCCATTTAAGCGATACGGAGCAGAACATGAAAAAATAGAAGGAGCTGCAAATAAACTTGAGACAACTGCGCAATTATTCGCTTAAAACATGCCATATGTTGATTTTAGCAATGCGTGTTGTTACTGAGGGGAGCTGAAAGCAGCGACAGTTGCTCTTTAATTAATTAACAATAATGAAAGCCTATAAGAAGTATTTGTTATAGCCTAGCCATACAGACAGTTTAATGGCAAAGGATAGAAACAATTGCACAACCAGCCTACAGTACAAGCTAATCAAATCACAATTTATTTGACAGCAACCAGTTTGGAAAAGTTTGAAGTTGTTGTTATACGTGCAGCGCAAGGTGAATGGGCGACGACGTCATCGTTTTCAAAAGGTTGCGTTTTGCCTGTCTACACGAAAATGAAACGGCGGCGTTGTCAGACTTTCTCACTTTGGAACCCGTTCTCAAAAGTTATCGTTTTCGGCCACCCAAAATGCCGGCGCCGTGTGGACGGAAGGCCAAAACGCAAACAAACTTTACCGTTTTCACCCGAAAACGTTGTCGTGTGGACGGGCCCTAAATCTCTTGCTTCTTTCTATTAAGGAAGTACATAAAAGCATCGCCGCTCTTATACCTACAACATGTTTGACTGGGCAGTATGAAGACTTTAAAAGCATTTTTGGTTCATGTACTTACTGCACTTAGCCTTTGTAGGGCAGCACTCTCTACCTTCCTCCTCAGCGTAGCTGCAGGGACATAACACCATGGCTGTAGACTACACCTTTGAGGTCTCGTCTCCTGTGTAGACTACACCTTTGAAGTCTCCTCTGTAGACTACACCTTCAAAGTCTCCTCTGTAGACTACACCTTCGAGGTCTCGTCTGTAGACTACACCTTCAAAGTCTCCTCTGCAGACTACACTTTTGAAGTCTCCTCTCTATACTACATCTTCAAAGTCTCCTCTGTATACTACACCTTCGAAGTCTCCTCTGTAGACTACACCGGCACGATCTACTCTCCTAGGTGCTGATGGAGGTGTGAGTATGGGTGTAGGCAGTGGTTAAGTTTGCTTTTGTAAGGAGGGGGAGCAATTCTTTACTCACAGTGGTCAGTATGTTACTCTGTTGTATTACTATAAATACTGTAGCAGAGGGATCTCAGCTCCAGCTGGCTGTATTGCCAAGGTGAGGAGGCAGAACTGAGCTCTGGTAACCTGGCAAACCAGCCCCTCGTACTTCATTTCATTTTGTACAGAGGGTCTGGCAGTGCTGCATTGAAAAACAATTTCTTCCTGGAAGTGTGGACTCTGCTGAAGTTTAAAACAAGTGGCTCTGCCTTTACCCAATCACTAACGTCTGGTTATGCAACCTATGCAATTAGCCTGCCTACGCACTATAATTCAAATGTAGCTCATAAAGTCAATGTCATCTCCCTCTGTTCACTGATTGGCCAGGATTGGCTTGTACCTAACACAGCAATGTCAATGGCAGCATGGCCAGACCCTCTGTACAAAATGCAATGAAGTACGGGGGGCTGGTTTACCAGGCTAGCGCTCTGGAGGGCTTCAGCCCAATTTAAACTCTGGGTGTGGGCGTAGGTGTAGGTGTAGGTGTAGGTGTAGGTGTGGGTGTAGGTGTGGGTGCCATGGGCAGCTCCTCCACAGTTGGAAAGTGCTGATGATGATGGCGTAAAACCACTCCTCACCCCACACCCCCTATACACACACATACACACACACACACACACACACACACACACACACACACACACACACACACACACACACACACACACACACACACCTTCATCCCACCTGAATCCACACTCCCATCAAGGTGGTGCAGTATGGTGAGGAGACACATCCCAGTGGTGAGGTTGCCTGTCCATGAGATGTCAAACCCCAAAGAGGAGATTCTGCTTCAGCAGCAAATCACTTCCCCAGCCTGACTCCATTCCTTCGAATGGGAGAGACATGGGAGTGAGATTGAGTGAGTGAGTGTTTGTGTGTGTGTGTGTGTGAGAGAGAGTGTGTAATGTGTGACACAGAAAGAGGGTGAAAGAAACTGAGACGGAGAGAGTGAGAAGAAAAGAGGGAGAGAAAGGAGCTGATGCCCATCTTCTCACTTTGAAAGGTGTTTCATTTTTTCTCAGCCAGAGCTAGATTCACAGATTCAACAGACTCTGCAGGGAAGCTGGATTCGGAGGCCTGTTAAATGTGTGTGTGTGTATGTGCTCGCTTGTGTGTGTGTGTGTGTGTTTGTGTTTGAGGACTTGTGTTGTGTGTTTGTGTGTGTGTCTGTGTATGTGTATGCATGTCCTTTTGTGTGTTTGTGTGCGAGGACTGTATGAATGTGTTGTGTGTTTGTGTCTGTGTGTGTGTGTGTGTGTGTGTGTGTGTGTGTATGCATTACTGTGTGCGTGTAGAGGACACCTGAGAAACTTACTCTCTCACTACATCTAGAACACACTGTTGTGTTCTACATCCAGGTCAGTAAGGAAAAGCAATGATAGCTCTAAGCCACAAGGCATTTTTGTTTGTAATATTTCATATAGGAGAGGCCCTGTAAAACCTTCTTACTCCAGATCTATACATGCGTATTTGTGTAGCGTATATGTTATAGCGACTTAGCTTTGGGCCTAATTTAATAAATGTGCAGCTCTTGAAAAGAGGCCTCACCTTTGATCTCAACACTCAATGTCCCCTCCCTCGCTGGCTTGCCTCCACCTTCAATCCTTCCCCACAATACAACCCCCCTCCCACCTCCCCCACCCCCTTGCTCTTTCAGCCATCTTTATTTACGGCTAGTTTCGTATGCTCGTCACCTTTTCCCGCTGAGCGGATTGAGGAAGGATTAGCTCCTGTCTCTAGCATCCACACCTCATTCCCCGTACCCATCCCGTTCTGTGTAATCCAGCTCCGTTTAATTATGTTTATCGCAAGGAAGACCCGTGGTGATTCGCCTCGGAGCTGTGTCGAATCCCAGCGGCTGCGCGAAAAACACAAGACGTTTGTGAATCATGTGAAGTGGTGGACTTTTTGCCAGGCTAGGTTTTTCAAATATTCATGAGCCTAGGAGGAAGGAGGAGTAGAAAACTTTCATGTTTACATTGGCAGAGAGGCAACACAACACCATTTATTCTCATGAAATTAGCTATCTCTGCATTGCCTGCGAAACGGATTCCCTACAAAGTAGGATGAGATGCAATATTTTTTAAATCGGGGTTCAGCATGCAGGGCGTGCAACAGGATCTCATGCGCGTCCGGGCCCGGAACTGACAGATCAATTTGTAAGTCAGTTTACACGCGTAACAAATTCAATACTTCAGACGTGCCCTCTTCACCTTGTGCGTCTCCCACCAGCAGTGTCTCTCACTAGATACACAGTGCACACTATGAACAGTGTATTTAAGCCCCCGAATGGCTTCTCTATTCTTAATCCCCTGTTTGCAATACTGAGAGCGCTCTCACCCCCTGTACACCCCCCCAACCCCCACCCCCACCACAATCCCAAATATTATCAGACGTCTCAGTGGATGAAGCTAAATGTAGTTCAAAGGTGTGTACTAGCTTCCTTGTTGGACCATGTAGTTCAGAAATAATAAAAATGTTCTTAAAAGACTTCTCTTTTTCTGTAATGTCTTCCCTGTCATCTTCATCTTCCACACAGATGTTTTTGTTCTGAGATGACTCTAATTTACAGGATGTGCTGAATGTAGCATTAGGAAATAGGGCTGCACAATATGTCGAAAATATAGTGATATCGCAACATACAATATCGTGATATATATATCGCACAACATGGCTTAACTGGAATAAATGAATAGCACATTACTGTAAGCTGTTTCACGCTTCACATATGAAGATACTGTATTTGGGTATTTAAATAGAGTCATTCTGCCCTTGATATCCACCCCGAAGGCTGCACACTGGCTACGGCCTAGCAGTGAAGATTAAGCTTAAAGATGTTAAAACTGTAAATATTTGCGTATTAATCTCAGAACACATCGTCGTCGCAACATTCACCAATGTTACCGCATATCGCACATTTTTCAAATATCGGGCAGCCCTATTGGGAAAGTGATTAGAAGCCTTGAGTGAGTGACGCCTTGACTTTAGGCTATTCATAAAGGACCCATTTTGTGACACAGGACACAGGAAGTGGCTCATGACGATGTCAGTGTAATCGTGTGTGTCAACCACCAGATGTTCCTTTGCCAAACATGGTGACACACACACTCTCTGACACACACACACTCTCACACACGCCGTGGTGTTTACACGTCAGTCTGGGAAATGCACCTCATCAATCCAAGTCCCCTCCCGTATGTCTGTGTATGAGTGTGAGTGTGAGTGTGTGTGTGTGTGTGGAGTGTGAATATGTGTTTGTGTGTGTGTGAGAGAGAAAGAGAGAGAGAGGCTGTGTGTGTGTGTCTGTGTGTGTGTGCGTGTGCGTGTGTGTGTGCATGTGTGTGCCTATGAATGTGTTTGAGTGTGTGTTCATGTGTGTTTGTGAGAGTGTGACTGTGTGTGTGTGTGTTTGTGTATGAGTGTTGTGTGTTTGTGAAAGAGAGCGATACAGACAGAGGAGGGATGGGTCACAGGGGATCGTTTCAAGTCTGAGGATTAGTCCCTTAGACCCAGCCAGTGTCGCCGCTGTATGAATAAATAACAGGATCGGGCTTTGTGCTTTTAGTGCATCCCCTTGCTTCCTGAGAGCAGGGGTGAGAGAGAGTGGGATAGAGAGAGAGTGGGACAGAGAGGGAGAAGAGAGGAAGAAGAGAGAAGGAAATCAGAGCATGGAGTCCGGCAGTGGCTGGATATGAATCTTTAATGGAGAGAGGTAGAGAAATAGGATATCAGTAAATGAAAGTTAAGTGGATTTTCTGGGTTTTTGGAGCAGTGGAAGTTATCCAGTAATGCGCAGCAACACAAAGGCAAAAAAAGAGGGAAAGAGAGAGAGAGAGAGGGACAGAGAGAGATAGAGAGAGAGAGAAAGAGAGTGTGTGAGTGCATGGGACTGCTCAGTCCTCTCCTCTCCACCTCCTGCTGCTGTCATTCCTCCTCTCTCCTCTGTGTTTATTTTCAGTGTTGCTCCTGGTCCCCGGGGCTGATCTAGTTTTCACTGTCATCTCTTCCTCCTTGTTGAGCATCTGTCTAGCAGAGTTCAGATAGCCCTCTGATGAATTTCACTTTTGTTTTTTTTGTGTGTGTGTCACTTTGTTGTGTTTTTTTGTTTTAGCTCTCTGCCATTTAGTATTAATCTCTCACTTCAAGTTGCATGAGAGTCCATTTTCTGATCTGAACTGTTTGTGCTCGTTCTCCCTCCCATTCTCTCTCAGTCTCTCTTTCTCTCCCTCTCTGTTGTTCTATGATATATCATGAGAAGGAGAAAAAAAAGTGGGTGTTCAGTGAGTAGAAAGACGAAGCGTCTGAAGCGCTTTTATCTGCGTCTATGGGGAAGGGCACACACACACTGTTCTTAGGCCTGCTAATGAAACTTAAGTACGTCTCTCGTTTATGCCGACCGCTTGTCTGCCTTAAGTGATCGGGCTCGTTTATGAGTTGACCCACAGCCAGGGTCCCCAGCAGCTTGTTAAAGCCCAGGCTGGCGTTGTACTCAGGGGCTGGCGTTGTGCTCAGGGGCTGGCGTTGTGCTCAGGGACTGGCATTGTGCTCAGGGGGTGGTGGTGGTGGTGGTTGTAGTGGGGGTGGCACTGGTTGTGGAGGGGGTTGGTGGTGGTGATGTCCCTGCATGAGGTGAAGGTGGTGGTTGCAGGCTGCAGGCTTGTTAGAACTGACCTGGCCTAGCCACCCCCCCACTCACCCCCCCACCACACACACACACACACACACACACACACACACACACACACACACACACACACTCCTCAATACACACACACACACACACGCACAGGCACACACACACCCATACACATACATACATACACACACACACACATACACACACACACACACACACACAGGCGTACCCAAGCTTGTTAGAGACTGTGCGGTACAGCTATCCTTGTTCCTCTGTTTGACCCTCTGCACCCATCTTCGTTTTCATCAGCGAAAACATTTCTCCACAGGTGAAGGTTTTTTTTTTCCCTTTTCGCTTTTCTATCTCTCTCTCTCTCTCTCTCTCTCTCTCTCTTTCTCTCTCTTTCCATCTCCCTGTATTACTCTCTCTCTGTCACTTTTTTTCTCCTCCCTCTTTTCAAACACTGCTCTCTCTGGCTCTGTCTCTGTCTCTGTCTCTGTCTCTGTCTCTCTCTCTCTCTCTCTCTGTTTCTCTTGCTCTTTCTTTCTCGCTTCTCCTCTCCCAATGTTTTTTTCCTCTCTGTCTTCGTCTTAAAGCGCCATTAGGTGAGACACCCCGACGGTGTGTGGGCTGCGGAGAAAGCTTTGCTTTGACCGCTGTCATGGCGCGACACCCGTATAGCGGCGGCTAGCACCCGCCACCGCCACCACCGCCCGACGCGGAACGCCGGCGTGTAACCTAGCAACGCAGGGTCATTATTTCTTCAAGAAAGGGCAGTGGCAGCTTTTTTTTTATTTCTCTCGCTCCCATCATGCCTTGCAAGCTGTCATACTAATACCTCCACCGTGACAGTGATGGTGGTCATAGTCTCTCTCTCCCTCTCTCACGCTCTTTCTCTCGCACTCTCTCTCTCTATCTATCTCTGTCTGTCTCTATCTTTCTCTTTCTCTCAATTCCTTTGTCTTCTTCCCTTCCTCTCTTTCTCTCAACTCCTTTGTCTTCTTCCCTTTCTCTCTCTCTCTGTCTCTCTTTCTCTCTCTCTCTCTCTCTTTCTTTCTCTCGCTCACACACAGACAGATTAGACTCAGTGTGTGTAATAGAGAACCTGTGTGGGGGTGAGCAGTGGTGCGAAAGTCAGAGGCGGAGGAATGGAAGTGAAGGGAGGAAGGAATCGAGGATATGGATCGGTGGTCGAGAGAAGCTCTGCAGTGTGTGAGTGAGTGAGTGAGCGAGTGAGCGAGCGAGTGAGTGAGTGAGTGAGTGAGTGAGTGAGTGAGTGAGCGAGCGTGTGAGCGAGCGAGTGAGCGAGCGAGTGTGTGAGCAAGCCCTGGGTTCCTGTTGCAGCCGGATGATGCCCAGGCCTCGGCTCAGAGTCTGTCTGTCTGCTGGGCAAGAGCAGAACAGCAGACAGGCCAGGCAAGAGGTGTGTGTGTGTGTGTGTGTGTGTGGGTGTGTGTGGGTGGAAGGTGTGGGTACCAGCGGCGGTGATAGTGGTGATAGTGGTGAAAGACGTGTGTGTGTATGTGTGTGTGAGTGGGTGTGTGTGTGTGTGTGGGTGTGTGTGTGAGTGGGTGTGAGAAACAGTGTATGGGCATGCTCACCCGTGGTTCTGGCGGTTGTTGTATTGATGAGTTCTTGTCCTGGAGAAGCTGATAAGAAACCAAGAGCCCTGTTGTGACCGGGACAGGAGAGGAGAGGAGAGGAGAGGAGAGGAGGGGGTGGGGAGGAAGAGGAGAGGAGAGAAGAGGAGAGGGAAGGAGAGGAGAGAGAATGAGAGGAGGAGGGAGGGATGGGGAGAGGAGAGGAGAGGAGAGAAGAGGAGGGGGTGGGGAGGAAGAGGGGAGAGGAGAGGAGAGGAAAGGAGAGGAGAGAAGAGGAGGGGGGGAGGAAGAGGGCAGAAGAGAGGAGAGGAGAGGGAAGGAGAGGAGAGAGAATGAGAGGGGGAGGGGAGAGGAGGAGGAGAGGAGGGGTGAAAAGGAGGAAAGGAAAGGAAAGGAAAAGAAAAGAGAGGAGAGGAGGAGAGAGGAGAGGAGAGGAGTGGAGTGGAGAAGGTGGCTGTGGAGGGCCGAGTGGATCGCCTTACCGACCCAGAAACCTGAGCTCCCACCGGGCTCCCGGGCCCTGCAACAGCGGCCTGTCAGATAGCAGCAGGGCCTCCGGAGAGTCACACAGTGAGAGTCACACCGCGGGCAGCACCGGCAGAGGATAACCAGGCAGCATCACACCAGCAGAGCACAGATCTCAGATAGGGGATGGAGAAGGGGGAAGGACAGAAAAGGACCCAAGAACCGGAGAAAGGAGAAGAGCAAGTGAGTGATAAGAGGGAAGAGAGAGAGAGAGACAGAGACAGAGAAAGAGAGAGAGAGAGAGAGACAGAGACAGACAGAGATAGGGAGATGAATAGCAGATTCAGAGTTGAGCATGAACAACGTCTTCAGGCAAAAAAAAAAAAAAAAATGTCGAAAGAAATAGAGGAGAAACAGGAAAAAAAGACATAAAAACACAAACAGCAGCTCCGGGACCGGGAGAAGGCTAGTCTCATTATAAAGAAGCAAGGAGCCAAAATGCATTGATTTATTGGTCAGCGACTTGACTAAACAAAACATGCTAAGCGCTGTGAATGAAGTCGCTAAGCTCCCCTGTGGGGCAATGAGAGGATGCCTGTTTTCTCTTGAATCTCTTTCTCTTGAATGTCATCACTGACATGCCCAACCGGAACCCAATCCTCTGAGCCTCGTCCCTGCACCCCAGAACACACAATTGTCTGTTAAAAGCCACGGGAATGGCTTTTAGCAATGGGAATGAGTGAGGACTGTGTGTGTGTGTGTGTGTGTGTGTGTGTGTGTGTGTGTGTGTGTGTGTGTGTGTGTGTCGTTTCAACCAGTAAGGTAGGGCCTACTTTATTTCATAAAAAGAAAGTCAAAAGTTGTTTTGTGGAGAAACTGAGTGTCTTCACGCCCTTATTCCAGAAGCTTCTGTCTCAACCCCTGCAGCATTCTCTCTGCTGCATGAAATAAAGCTAGCTGACACACCCATGGACATGGGGGGCCAAAACCAGCCAAAACCTCTGTGAGAGTCCATTGACATGAAGGACCTGGGAGTAAATCTGCTGGGTGGCACTGGCGAAGCTCTGAGGACTGACTTCCTCTTTCAGCTGTGTCTGTTTCTTTTTTTTCTTTATTTATTTTTCCTATGGAGGCAGATATTGTGCCAAGGACTCCTGCAAATGGGTTTATCTCCGCTTTTGTCTCTAAAAATAAGGCATGGCGTTATTAATTAATAGCAAACTCTCAGGGTAGATTGCATACTCAGACTGCGGCTGTGTGTGCACATGCACACCACACGCTACACACCCACACACACACACCCACACACACACGGGAGCACAATGAATTCCTAGGTGACGCTCTGTGACAGCAGTTGCTGTTCCTCATTTTAGCATAATTTCCATTTTCTCTCTCTCTTTCTCTCTCTCTCTATCTCATCTTTCTCCCTCTCTCCCTCTCTTCCTCTCTCTCTCTCTGTTGCTCTATCTCTGCCTCTCCACCCACTCTCTCTTTTTCCTTTCAAACATACACACATGCACAACACACCCACACACCACCCACCACACACCACACACACACCCACCCAGAAGTCACTTCTTACCCTCTCTCACAACACAACAGAGCAGAAACCCTCTCGGCGAGCGACGGCAGGCGTCTGCCTAATTATAATATTTATTTAAAGTATCGCGCGACCCATTTTGGGGCCTTCGAAGCGGCCCGTGATTGAGTGAGCCCACAGTTAAAGGCAGGCCCAGGGGAGGCGCAGGTACTTAAACACTCCCGGCCTAACTAGGCGATTATGGCTGCTCCGGCACGGCAGGCTGTGATCAATAGCATAGTCAGTCGCAGAGCTGTGAGCCACCACACTCCTGCCTTCGTCCTCTAACGACGTACAGTACAGTATGTTCTTGGAACAGTGCAAATTAAAGTTGAATGCTGCATGTCCTGGATCTCCTCCAGTGACACAGTTACATACTAGAAGCACACTGGTGTTTGGAAATTCAGTACAGTACATTGGTATTTACCTGCTATAACGACCACAGTAGCGTGTATATGCACTATGTAGATGCTAACGAATGCAGTAAAAATTCCAAAATTACATTACACTTAGCTGACACTTACAGCTTACAGCTATTTTACAGGGTTTCAGTTGAAGTCCCAGGAGCAGTGTGGGGTCAGATGCTTTGCTCAAGGGCATTTCAGTCATGGGTAGGGAGGGATTTGAATCTGTGACTCTCCGATCCCAAGACCAACTCCCTGACCAATAAACCACAGCTGCCCACAATGCAAGTATTGGTAGGTATTTGGAGCATATTTCTTGTTATGAAGGTAAAGATTTATATAGTGGTAGTTAGAAGCTTCCACATGGTTGTTTATTTGCTAACTCAGTACACTCAATAACTTAGTATTTACCTGATGTTTACATGCGCTACATAGATCTTTACAAATCCAATACAAGGTCTCCAACGTAGGTATCGATAAATACTAAATCAAATCAAATATTTGTTGCTGTGATAGGAAAGATTTATATATAGATAGTTGGGTATGGTTTTCATTATTTTCTTTACGTTGGGCTTAGTAGGCTGCAAAAAGGCCTGTTTTGCATTTTGTGCAGAAATTCCCTGAAGGGACATTGCTGAACAATGGCTTGGAGGCAGTGATGGTAAAGCACAAAACATGCTGTGGCATGATGACCTAATGCATTATGGATAAAATATGGATACACTGAAACACATGCACATGAGTGTCACGTAATCATATTTGAATTCATGAGGAGAGGCAATGTGCTTACCCAGAGCGTCACCTTTTACGGTAGCATTAATGATGCTACAGTAGGCATCTCGGCCTCCTCCCTCCACCTCTAACCGCTGTTATGAGGCACATGTGTATGCTTAAGCGGTCATTCTGGGCGAAAGGGGTTTGTAACCCAACTAGCGGGACCGGTCCTCGGCGGAGCGAAACCGATTGCTTTCCCAATAACTCACGGACAAATTGGTCGGCTTGCGGGATCCTGAGTGGGGCCCCCTTGCGTGAAGAATTAATGGCAGAGGCTGCCATTTTAAAACGCTGGTCACGACTTTGCCAAATCGCTCCACCCGCATCCCCAGCCCCACCCTACCATCTGCAGACCCCACACCCCACCCCAAACATGGAGTCTGGCCCTGTGATGTCTGGCGGAAGATGTATGGGGCCAGCCATCCTGCTCGTCTACGATTGGTCATATTGAGTGGGCATTCACTTGGATGCATTTCAGGGGCTTGGCCATGTCCGCCGTATCGATCGGCTCCTTGCAAATTTATGGTTATGCTTCTTCAATTTGCGCAAAAGGCAGAAACATTGTTGTCTCTGGACCAATCAATCACACCTCTGAAGCAGGCCCCGGCTCATCAATAAGTGTCGGTGCACTGTTTGTCCCTTCCTTGGACCCTTATCTGCTCTGGTCAAGCCCAAGGCATGATGGATAAAAAGCATACCCATGCGGTGTATATCACAGGGTTATCAATACCTCATTGACCCTCGGTCGCCTACAATTCAGCGTTCTGAACCAGTGGTTTGACAACCATATATGGAGATCCCATCAGTCCTACAAAAGGCTTTGCACATAATAATGCATAGCTTGCATAGGTGCGGCTTTGAGGTGCAAAGCAGAAATAGAATATATACATGGTTTCAGAAATCATATAATCAGTGTTATTTGTTATGCGCATCTATCAGACAAGCTCAGTTCCCCCTCACTGAGATACTTCAGAGTTAGATACATACACGTCTGTCTGTATTTGTGTGTGTGTGTATATATATCTGTGTGTGTGTGTTTGTGTACGTGGAGAAGTGTGCATATTTTTTGCATGGGTGTGTGTGTGTGTATGTGTATACTTGAAGAGGCGTGTATCTTTTCGCCATGTGTAAGTATATTTGTGTGTGTATGTGTGGGGGAGGAGGTTGAAGAAGGAGGTTGTGTGTGTGTGTGTGTTTGTGTACATGAAGAAGCGTGCATATTTTTTGCATGTGTGTGTGAGTGTATATGCGTGTGTACTTGAAGAAGTGTGTATATTTTTGGCATGTGTAAGTGCATTTGTGTGTGTGTGTGTGTGTGTGTGTGTGTGTGTGTGTGTGTGTGTGTGTGTGTGTGTGTGGAGGGGGAGGGTGTTTGCACAACCCATAGGGAGCTGATAAAAAATTGACGTGTCTGGTCGTTGCTGACAAGCCATACACACACACACACACACATACACACACACACACATACGCACATGTCTGGGTAGAAGTATGTCAACATCAGCAGTCCTGCTGGGCTGTTTGTGCAAAGCCGTGTCACAGGAGAGTGGAGGAGAGAGGTGGAGGCTTGTTGTGAGAATGAAATCATCCACTGGTCTGATGGCTCTGACTGTCGGCGTATTGACAGAACACAGCCCAGTGTGACGGATACCACAGCACACCATACGTCTCTTTATTTTTTTCTTGGGGTGTCAGAAATAGTCTTGAGCTAGTGCTTGGGTGTTTGTCTACAGTACATACAAGTGTGCTTGTGTATGAGTGTGTGTGTGTGTGTGTGGGTGGGTGTGTGCGTGTGTGTGTATGTGTGTTAGGGGGCAGGCAGTGCCTTTGTGAAGCCCCCCGCTCATTCTTCAGCACATTACAGAGCAAAAACCCTCGCACGCTCAGATCCATCACCAGTCAAGCCATACTGCACCTCAGGGAGCGAGTGTGGAGTGGCTGAGGCAATGTTTCAAAACCTTGTTAAATTCATGGCCTGACAAACCACGGCTGTGCACAGCAGAGGGGGTGGGTGGTTGGGGTTGTGCGTATGGTGTGTGTGTGTGTGTGTGGGTGGGTGGGTTATGGGTTGGGAAGGGGTGTCGTAAAAGTTTTATAGAGAGAATCAGCATGCTCTTAAAAACCATGTGTGCCTCATAATTCCCCTCTAAGTGCAGATTTGTTTACCCATTGTTATCTATAACACAATCTCAGCAATCAGTTCGGGCTGTTGGCCATGTTGAAGTAGATCAGACGGGCAGCGATTGGTGATGTAAAATGTCCAACGGGACACATTTGGGCCTTTATGGGCTTCTTGCTGACGATGAGGTGGGTGCACATACTGAATAGCTTAGGGGCAAAAACCATCTAAGTCCATTTTCAGAAATATACAAAAAATATGTTGTTTGAAAAAGACAAGTTACAAGTAACTCAAACTGTCAAACTCCAATTTAAATATTACTATCAAGTAAAACCATATCAAGCCAAAACAATCCAATTGGAGGTGTACTGATAATAAAGTTTATCAAAATGATGTAAATATATTTCTGTATATTCATCGCAAGCAGACAGGGTTTTGCATCTGAACTCTTCATTTGTTGCCTTTATGGAGTTCTTGCTGACGACGAGGAGTGTGTACAGTACATATTTGTTGATGCTAGCATGCCTTTTAGTCTGGAGTAAGTGAGTGCTGAAACCTCGACTGCATCCTGTCATTGGGTTGAGTGAGACACTGATAAATATTGCAGGAGGATTTGGGCTTCGCGACGGGAGATGCCTCGCCTCGCCTCGCCTCGTCTCTGCTCGCACGACAGGCTGGGTAAAGAGAGACGGTTGTCTGATAAAATGGTTTAACAGGGAAGCGTTACACACGATCCGTTACAAACTTGGAGCTTAAGGTCAAGGGTTGTGCACACACAAGGAAAACACGTGTTTGTTATAAAACACACAAATGTACGCACATACAGACACACACACACACATAGAGTACTGTTTCTCTTCATCACATCTCAAATGTTATGTGCATACAAGGAAAACACTTGTTTGTTATAAAACAAATGCACACTTAATGTGCACACACACGCACGCACACACACACCCACACGTACACACACACACACACACACACACACACACATCCTATCTCTGCACACAAACATGTACATACTGTAAATATGTCTTGTCCCAGCCCCACTTGCACACACCTAAAAAATGCTCATACACACACCTAACGTGGATATGTAGACAAAAGCATGATTTTTCTGGGCCTTCATGTGAGCGGTTTGTAATAATGGTGCTGTGTGTAGTTTAATGCCAGTGCGGGCCATGCACAAGATGTGTGGCCTTGCACCACTGCTTCAGTACAAAGAGCCGGGTCTGTGATGGACGTTACACAGAGCCACCTTACACTCGTTGTGTTATGAAGTGTGAAAGCTTAGAATTAACCAGCAAAGTAGTGTGGAAACATTTAACGTGTGTTTGTCTTGAAATAAATACACACAAACATACAGTACATACATAAATACATGTGTCCAATCTATACATACAGTACCACACATACTGAAAAAGACACAAAACACACACACACACACACACACACACACACACACAGTAGGCCGAGGAGTAGGCAAGAATCACTCCAACACACACCACACATCTACAACCCCTGTCCTTTGCATTATTGGATTTACATACACACACACACAAACACACACACACACACACACACACAC
>CM050201.1:21240000-21247500 GCA_027475355.1 Coilia nasus | reverse complement strand
ACACACACACACACACACACACACACACACACACACACACACACACACACACACACGTACAGTACACACACACTGGTCTTGCACACAGTACTCCTCTGCAAACCATTAGTTTATCCAGGAGGCTGTACAGGCAGCACCCAACCTCCTGACTTAATTATTTGCCCACATAATAGCGGCATCGCGACAGTGTGCATGTATTAGCAGTGTCTGCTTTCAAGAGTGAAAATCAATTAAGAGTTTTAAATAGCATATTCAGTACTTTTCATTTTACTTTGTTTTGTCTAGTTTTCCTATATTCTTCACACACACACACAGACACACAGACACACAAACGCACACACACACACACACAGACACACACACAGACACACACAAAAACACACACACACGCAGACACACACACGCAGACACACACACACACACACACACACACACACACACACACACACACACACACACACACAGACCACTTCCCTTCTTGAAGCTAACAGCTTTTAGCAAGCTTTGCACATCAGGGTCGTGTCATTAGGAGGTATGCGCGAATGCATGTTGCTGCCCTATGGCAGAAGCGCACCCTTACTGTATTCTCTATTCCGTCTAATCATTAGCTGCAAACCCTACGCCTTGTTTTCTTTTTTCCTTCAGGTCTTTCCCCCCACATCTTCACCGAGACTTTGTCAACATTCACTTCCCATTTTCTCACTTCTCTTTCTGTCTTCTTTTCACATTCTTTCCTTTCTTTCTTTTCCTTTTTGTGAAATGTATATTACACATGGAGGGCAAATTGCTGGTGTGAAAGAGTGAAGGGTGAAGGTGCCTGCGCGCTCTGCTGTGCAAAAGCTACCCTGATGAATCTCTTCTGACAGGAAAAGCAGGTGTTGTCAAGGGCTTCTCTTCCTCGCTCAGCTCTCCTCAGCCTCTTCTTGCCAGAAGACACATCCTATGGCGCACGCAAACCCTTATTCTGGAGATGGGAGTCCGGGCAAACTTAACGTGTGGAAGGGCAAAGGATGTCTTTGAAAAGCTGTGGCTTGCAGCATGGTGGCTTTGCCTATTTGTGGTGTGTTTGTGTGTGTGTGTGTGTGTGTGTGTGGATAGACAAGCACAATATAATAAATACAGAACTGAATCAGGCACAACTTATAGCAATTGACTGCATAATGACACGATGGCTTGGTTCGGCCATATCGTAATTCTTTTGTTTCTTTTATTGACTGAAAGGTTGTTGGATATATCGCATTTTACGTTCTCTTATTATGAAAATATATGAAGGCTGTCCGTCATGTTGGACAGGTTATGAAATGGCTCGTTTCAGTAATGTCTCCATATATGTTTTACTGTGTTTGCCAATCTGCAGCAACTTCCATGCAATAAGAACAAAGATTTTCATTTCATAGATGTACTGATTGATTCAGGGGTGACTTAAGTCAAGTCAAGTCAAGTCAATTTATTTATATAGCACATTTAAAATCAACAGAAATTGACCCAAAGTGCTTTACAGATAGCATAATAAAGACAGAAAAAAAAACATAAAGGCAACCAATATTAAAATGCCTCACTGCTATTATGATTGAATTTTTCAAATTATGTCTGTCAAAATTATGGACAGTGGGAAAAAAATTGTAAGTCAGCCATGATCCCAATTAGCACGTAAGGAGACTCCACAATGACATGACAATGACAGTGCCACAGACCACAGATGTCTGCCCAGAGCTGTTTGGACCAGAGAGGCTCTCTCCCCCTATTCTCTCTGTCTGTCTCTCTCTGTCTCTCATTTTCTCTGTTTCTCTCTCTTTTATTCTCTCTCTCTCTCCCTCTCTGTCTGCTCTATTATTCTCTATCCCTTCCTCCCTCTGTCTTTTTTTCTTAAGCTCTTATTTTTATTTATTTTTTCTCTGCTGTGGCATGTATAATTGCTCAAATCCTTCTGTAAATTCATTGATTCCATGAATATTGTCAAGAGACAAAAGGTTGTGTGTGTGTGTGTGTGTGTGTGCGCGCGCGCGCGTGTGTGTATGTGTGTGTGTGCGTGTGAGAGAGAGTCTGTGTCTGTGCATGCCCGCTTACATTCCTTGTAAGTTTTTTCTTTTAACAAATACAGTGACAAATGTAGCTGTTATCTAAATCATCATATTATTAGTATCTCAGAGTTTTTGTATTTCATTGCCACTCTTGCAACCTTTTTAGGGCCCGAGCACCAGATGTGCGTAGCGCCGCTGTATGTCACAGAGCCCTGTGGCCAGCATATAGTTTTAGCTACACTCACCACATTTGCTACGTGTGTTGGGCTCACCAACACAACCAACTTCCTTATATACATCCATACAGGTACACACACACACACACACACCTACACACATCCACACACACAAACACACACCTACACAAAAAGGCCCACACACAAAGAAATATGACCACTCAAAAAACACATTAGACATACACATACACTAACAATATGTCCCACACACGCAATGTAAATGTCACATTGAACAACCAAACAACTAAAAACGTTGCACACTGGACCTTTAAGGAATGTTTTTTTGTCACTAAGCTTATCCAATACATCCCCAGATGTAGGAAGGCAGAAAAAAACAACTGATAGACAAAGAGCAAGAGCAGGCCACAGAAGGGCATGGATGTGGTCGTCTGCAAATGAAAGAAAAAAAAAAACAAATCCTTTTAAAAGAGTTTGCTTTCCGATAGAATGCCACTGGCCTTCCACTCTGAGATGTGTCCCCTTTTAGCAAGCTAAGAGATGCCCATTTCTAGAAAAAAAATCCATTAGGACCCATTCTTGCTCCTGATCCTCGAGCCACAAACACAAGACAGTCAATAAAACAAAGTCTGCGAAAAAAAATGTCAAAAGGCAGCCGTCCCTTCAAACGCCCGTGACACAAAGTGATGGCGAACTCGCATTAACCCGTGGCCAAGCGCGGATAGCCGTGATAGCACGCATACTGCAGCCCCTAAAACCAGCACTCAGCACTCACGGTTGAGAGCCGTGGTGGTGGCACTACACAGCGGGGGAAGAGGGCTCTCCTTTCAACAGCAGCGCCACTTCTCCTTCGGCTGAAGTACTTTGTACTTCCTGCATCTTTTTTTTTGGACCATCCTTCCTCTTCATCCACTCCTTCTCTCTCCTTCTCTTTTTTACTAATAGCTTACTCTCCCCTTCTCTCTCACTCCCTATCTGTTTGTCTCTGTGTTTTTCCTAGCAGTATGTGTGTTTTTTTCTCCCACAAACACACGCACACACACATGCATGCACACACGCGCGCACATACACACACACACACACACACACACACACACACACACACACACACACACACACACACACACACACACACACAGAATCTCTGTCTCTCTGTTTCTCTGTTTCTCTGTTTCTCTCTCTCTCTCTGTGTCTCTCTGTCTCTGTCTCTCTCTCTCTCTCTCTCTCTCTCTCTGTCTCTCTGTCTCTCTCTCTCTCTGTCTCTCTGTCTCTGTCTCTGTCTCTCTCTTTCACTGTCCCCCTCTCCACAGGAGTAAAAGCAAGCCGGCATGACACACTCCACTCAAATAGACTGTGAAATCAGTGCCTGCAAGCATGCATTCGTCTGGAGGCAGCCGGTGCTCAGCACAGTCGGGCAGGGAGGCAGATGGGAAAGCTTCCTCTTATTGTTGTTTACGTCTAACTTGGGGGAAGGCGTGGAATGTGGGGACTGAGCAACATGGGAAGACCCCTGAGATTTTTAACTGTCAAACTCTGTGAATGGACCTCAATGCTCTTCTCATTTGCTTCTATCTTCTTTTTTGTACTGTATTTTTAACTGTCGAAGTCTGTGAATGGACCTCAATGCTCTTCTGATTTGCTTCTGTCTTCTTTTTTGTACTGTCGTCCTCCACGACACTTTTTTCGAAACGTTTTTGGGGTTACACTTTATTTTACGGTCCCTGTTACATCAGTGAGGTACAGTGTAACAAAGTGTGTAACAACATGTAACATTATGTTCTTACATTGTACCACAGGGTTAGGGTTAGGGTTAAGGTTAAGGTTAGGGTTATTGTAATGTACGTACAGTGTAAGTACATAATATTACATGTTCTTACATGTAGATACACTACGACAGGAACAGTAAAATAAAGTCTTACTATGGACAGCAGAGAGATGACAGCAAATGAGTGGGAGAAAGAGATATGGAAGAGATTTGGGAACTGATAACAAGCTGGAATGGAACCTGGGTCCCTGGGTTTATGGTATACAGTAGACACCTTGGCCAATGGTGGCACGGTGCTCCTAACCCCTACATTTTATTATTATTATTTTATTGTAATTCTTCCGTCCTATCCTGCATCCAGGTGTTTCTTCCTCTCTCATCAAGCAAGTCTTTTCCTCTGTTGTACAGTATTCCTCTGGTCTTCTTCTCTATCCTCGTTCTTTTGTAACGTGAGGGACACCTTGTGTGTTGGCGTGGCGTTGGCGTGGCAGGGGAGTATGTGGAAGCTGCTTTACAGAGCTCAGGTGACGCTCCAATTTCCTACCCTTCAGTCTGGCCAGGCACTAGGGCACAACATGCTCACATGCCTCGTCACCACCGCACACTACAGAGAGGGGGAGAGAGAGAGAGAGAGAGAGGGAGAGAGAGAGAGAGAGAGAGAATGAGAGAGAGAGAGAGGAAGAGATAGAGAGGGAGAGGGGATGAGAGAGACAGAGGGAATGACAGAGTGAGAATAAGAGAGAGAGAGAATAAGAGAGAGAGAGAGGGGATAAGAGAGAGAGGATGAGAGAGAGAGACAGACAGAGAGAGAAAGATAGAGAGAGAGAGGATGAGAGAGAGAGACAGAGAGAGAGAGAGAGAGAGAGAGAGAGAGAGAGAGAGAGAGAGAGTGAGAGAGAGAGAGAGGAAGAGAGAGAGACAGAGAGAGAGGATGAAAGAGAGAGAGAGAGATACAGAGAGAAGGATAGGTGCATGCGGTGCTGAGTCGACAGCCCCGCTGTGTCCTGAAGTAGTCCATTAATGGTACCTGTACTTTTACTCCCCAGGACACCGGCGACTCTAAATGAAGTCAGCCACATATTCTTCTGCCTGTGTGAGACCCCCCACCCACACACACACACACACACACACACACACACACACACACACACACACACACACACACACACACACACACATACACTCTTACTGCCAGTTACCCGGGCATAGAAGTGCCCATTCCGGCTTCAGAAAGTAAAAGCCATGCCACATATTTGAACCAACCGTTCTCTGAACCAGCTGATCCTACTGAGAACACAGACATAAATCATCAGACAGGTAGATCAGCTAATTGGTGCCATAGCTTGTGTTGACTGCACAGGCAGAAGGACCACATGGCTGGATTTGTACTTTCTGAAGCAGGGACTGACACCTCTGGCCGGCCAGGGGGCCTGACCCAGCACTTTCCGATGTAGTATATATATCCAGAATCAAATTTCTCCTCAAGTGATTTTACCCTCTGCTTTTTTTGTCTTGCTAATATTTCCAAACACAACATCCAGCTCGCAATAAAATAAAATCAATAATTTTTTTTTCGTCTAATCAATGTGGGGAGCGCTTTTTTGTTTATTCTACGATGATGAAGAAGCGCGAGCACGGCAGTGGACATTTGACACCGGGCCAGGAAAAAACCCTAAATAAACGCTTACACACTCTTTCTGCAAATTACATGTAAACAGAAAAGGGGACCTGTTTAATTAGACAGCACTCCGCGCAGCCATCCACCGTGCTAATTACTTTCAGGGGAGAGACAAACAGACGCGATAATCGCCAAACGTGCATCCCTAAACACGCATTAGTGGAGCAGACTCCACTCACACAATGTGGAGAACGTGAGATGGGCAGGGATGGCGGGATAGAGAGAGAGAGAGAGAGAGAGAGAGAGAGAGAGAGAGAGAGAGAGAGAGAGAGAGAGAGAGAGAGAGAGAGAGAGAGAGAGAGAGAAGGAAGGAGAGAGGAAAGGAGGGAGGTAGAAAGAGGACAGTGGTAGATGAGGGCAGAGAAAGGAATTGCAGAAAGAAAGAAACAAAATAAGAGATGGGCAGGGATGGCATGATAGAGAGAGAGAGAGAGAGAGAGAGAGAGTGAGAAGGGAGGAGGGAGGAAGGAAGGAAGGAGAGAGGGAGGGAGAAAGAGGACAGTGGTAGATGAGGGCAGAGAAAGGAATTGCAGAAAGAAAGAAACAAAATAAGAGATGGGCAGGGATGGCATGATAGAGAGAGAGAGAGAGAGAAGGAAGGAGGGAGGGAGAAAGAGGGAGAAAGAGGACAGTGGTAGGTTAGGGCAGAGAAAGGAATTGGAAAAGAGAGAGTGAAATAAAGAGAAAGATGCAGAAAGAGAGTGTGTGAGAAAGCAAATGAGCAAGAGGGAGAGGGAGAGAAAGAAAGACAGAGGGGAGAGAGGAAGAGAGAGGACGAGAAAGAAAAGAAAGGTAAAGAAAGAAAGATAGTGCTGTCAGTGAGAGGGGAGAGAACGAAAGAGAGAAAGAGAGTGCTGTGAGTGAGAGAGAAAGAGAGAGGGAGAGAAACAGAAGATGGAAAGAGAGAGAGAAAGTGAGAGGGGGAGAAGGAGAGAGAAAGAGAGTGCTGTGAGTGAGAGAGAGAGTGCTGTAAGAGACAGAGGAAGAGAGAGGGAGAGAAACAGAAGATGGAAAGAGAGAGAGAGAGAGAGAGAGAGAGAGAGAGAGAGAGAGAGAGAGAGAGAGAGAGAGAGAGAGCGGTGTAAGTTCATGCAGTGAGCAGGAGATGGCCACTGGACAGAGGAAGGAGAGTTGCAGCCCACACACTGTGACTCACCTGCTCCTCTGGGCTGGGGAGAATATGGGCATTTTCTCTATCTGTGTGTGTGTGTGTGTGTGTGTGCGTGTGTGTGTTTGTCTGTGTGTGTGTGTCTGTGTATGTGTGTTTGTGTGTGTGTGTTTGTTGTGTGTGTGAGAGAGAGAGTGAGGGTTTTAAGTGTATGTGGGTGTGTGCATCATTGTTTATGTGTGTGTGTGTGTGTATGTGTGAGAGAGAGTGTGTAAATGTATTCATGTTTGTGTATCTATGATAGTGTGTGCGTGTGTATAGCTTTGTGTATGAGTGTGTGCACGAGCGTGTGTGTACACTTTGTGTGTGTGTCTGTATATAGTTGTGTGTATAAGTGATAATGTGTTTGTGTGTGCATAAGTGTGTGTGTGTGTGCCTGAGCATTTGTGTGTGTGTGTAGTTGTGTGTGGGTGTGTTTCTGTGTCTGTGCAGGCTTGTGTATGTGTCCTACACACTTAGTGTGTGTGTGCCTGATCATTTGTGTGTGTATGTAGTTGTGTGTATGACCGATAATCTGTGTTTGCGCGAGCTTGTGTGCGTGCATGCATGTGTATATAGTTGTGTGTGTGTGTGTGTGTGTTTCTTTGTGTGTACAGTCATGTGTGTGTGTCCTCGTTTACTCGCACACTCCATACTGATGAGCTGTGCCAGACTCAGGAAGACTCTGCCAGACT
>CM050201.1:21205000-21232500 GCA_027475355.1 Coilia nasus | reverse complement strand
CAGCTTTGGGCCTAAGTAAGTAAGGAAGCTGCCGTTGCATTTGGCCCCCTCAGAGTTTAGCATTGATTTGGTGCTTTGATCCATGCACACACCTCTCCCCTTGGGCCAGGTGATGACCCCCGCAGAGTGGAGCCTCACGATCGGGGTGGGGTGGGGAGGTGGTGGGGGTGGAGGGGTGGTCGGGTCAGCACTCCCTGAGCCAGAGGTCTTGGCCGGGGGCCCGCGGAAAGCAACACGGGGCCATCGTTCTCAGCAATTAGACCTGACTGAATTAATGAGGGGCCCTGAGCGGAAAGGTCTATCCCTCTACATTTTCTCCTCCTCTCCTCTCCTCTTCCCGAGTATCAGAGACAGGATCGTTATTAAGAGGCTGTGGATGAAAAGCCACCCTTAATATGGGTGGGCAGCTGTGGCCTCAGGGTTAGGGGGTTGGTTTTGGGACCAGAGGGTCATAGGTTTGATTCCTTTGCCAGTTAGGATTGTTACTGAGAGGCTGCTGGTGAGAAGCTACCCTAAGTATGGGTGGGCAGCTGTGGCCTAATGGTTAGGGTGGTTAGGGTTAGGGTGTTGGTCTTGGGATCAGGAGGTCACGGGTTCGATTCCTGTACCAGTAGGTGAAAAAATGTGGGTGGATGGGGGAGTGAATAACCAGTGCTCTCCTGCACCCTCATCGATGGGATGGATCTAACCCCATGTTGCTCCGGGGGAACTGTCCTTGGACCCAATTCACTGAAAGTCACTCTGGATAAGAGCGTCAGCTTAATGTAAGATTATATACTGTGATTACAGCAGGGGAGGAGGGAGAGATTGACTTGGGGGAATCTTTGTGGAGGGCCAGCTAAATGTAATGTTATATATACTGTGATTACGGCAGAGGGGGGGGAGTGAGAGATAGACTCGGGGGCCTGTTTGTGGAGGGTCAGCTAAATGTAATGTTACATATACTGTGATTACGGCAGGGGAGGAGGGAGAGATTGACTTGGGGGAATCTTTGTGGAGGGCCAGCTAAATGTAATGTTATATATACTGTGATTACGGCAGAGGGGGAGGAGTGAGAGATAGACTCGGGGGGCTCTTTGTGGAGGGTCAGCTAAATGTAATGTTACATATACTGTGATTAAGGCAGAGGGGGAGGAGGGAGAGATGGACTTGGGGGAATCTTTGTGGAGGGCCAGCTAAATGTAATGCTATATATACTGTGATTAAGGCAGAGGGGGAGGAGGGAGAGATAGACTCGGGGGGCCTCTTTGTGGAGAGACAGCGGTGGAAACGAGAGAGCTTTTCTGGACCGACTTCTTTCTCTCTCTTGGCCTGGGGGATGAAGGATGGCCGTGTGAGAGCTACCATCTGCCCCTCCGGTTCCCCACTAGATGTTTGGATGCTGAGGCAGAGTGCTGTGGCTTAGGGGGCCGGCGGACAGTTTCGGCTTACTCAGGAGAGAGCCTCCCCAATCCATCAGGTGCCTGGCCTGTTTCAGCATGTGTGCAGGAGAGCCAAGCTGGCCAGTGCTCCATCTTCCATCTTTGTCTCTGTCTAGCTGTCATTCTTTCTCTCTCTCTCTCCCTCTCTCTCTCTCTCTCTCTCTCTATGTCCTTTTTTTCTTTTTCTGTTATTGTTTCCAACACCCTCTTTCCTGCCCTCCTTTTGTCACCCTTCCTATTTCTCCTACTCATTTTCCCTCTTTCTCTTGTCTTTCTTGCTCTTTCCCTCCCCCTACCCCCCACCTCCCCCCCTTCTCCCCTCTGTCCCCCCTCTCTCTGTCTCTCTCTCTCTTTCTCCCTCTCTCTCTGTTTCTCTCTCTCTCTCTCTCTCTCTGTCTCTCTCTCCGTCTCTCTCTCTCTCTCTCTCTCTCTCTCTATCTATGCCTGCCTTTGTCTGCCAGCATCTTTCACACCCACCCTCCCTACCCTTCTCCATACACCCCCTTTCTCATTTTTTTCTCCCTTCCTTTTACATTCTCTGTCCATCCATCCATCCTTTCTTTCCGTCTCATCCTGCCGTGTTGCTCAGATGTGTTGGCAGGCTGCACGGAGTGCTCCCAGAGGCTGTGTGTGTGTGTGTGTGTGTGTGTGTGTGTGGGAAGGGGAGAGGGTATGGTGGGTGGTTGGGGTGGTTGGGGGGGGGGTTGTCTTTGCAGCAGTAATATGCAGTGAATCAGCATTGAAATGCACGCGCCTTTGCAGAGTGGTGCCAAGGAGTCAATGAGTTTATTGAGCCTGTACTCATGCCTCACAGAGCTTATAGCATGAAATAGATTGCACTACAAATTAGGCAAATACGTGACAGTTATCTGCTGTGACAACTCTTTATGAGTAGCATCAGTGCTTGGTGACTTGGATGCAGAAGGCTTGCCATAGTACTATACACTAAACTATAGGACTATAATGTGACCTTGGGTGTTTTCGAAAGGCTCTGTGTAACACATTAAATGTATTATTGTTATTATAATACTAAACTATATCTACATACAGTAGTTTCTTTGTAATACATACATAATATTCTTTTCATGTAAGGGAAATGTATAAGCACTTTAGACTTCCCATTAACGTGCTTCGGTAGCAGCACACACACACACACACACACACGCGTGCGCGCACACACACACACACACACACACACACACACACACACACACGCACGCACACACACACCATATTGTATCTCTGCTCATCCGCATGTACAGTACAATTATGTATTGTACTGGCATGCACATTATTACCGGAGAACATATGGAGCCTTGCTCGGCAGGTGCCTTTGGGTCGAAGCAGATTTGTAATGCAGCGATGTCCGCTTTTTAACGAGCTATTTCTCGGAGGTTATTAGCCCTCCGAGTCTGTGGTCTGTGGCCCCCAGAGGACAGATTGTGTGTTGTTTTAATGAAGCAGAGAAGCAGCGTGCCTGGTTTCCTGGATATCGATGTGCTTGTGTCTTATGAGTTTAATTGACCCCCACCCCTCAACACACACACACACACACACACACACACACACACACACACACACACACACACACACACACACTTCTAGGACATTGTATGCACACCAATAGTCCTATATTTAGAGTCCAACCCCTTCCACACACACACCCATCCACACACAGGCACGCACACACACACGTACACACACACACACACACACACACACACACACACACACACACACACGCACGCACACACACACACACACACACAGTTACCAATGCCTTATCATCAGAAAGTGAAAAGTGGCTAGAAAACCAATAGATGGCTTTGATCTGACTTAGCGGGCCCAGAAACAGGAGAGCCAGTGGATCGGGTTCTTGCGTGTCCAGAGCTATCGCTTACCGTAAGAGGAGACGCTCTCTCTCGCCGGACCCTGAATGGTGCAGCAAAGTGCAGTGGGCACCAGATTACCATGCCAAATTATACCCCCAACACCCGGTTCATGCGAGTTCATTACGGGCTTTCATTACGGGCCACATTCAAAGGCTACATTTACTACTTGGAGGAATCCATGAATGGTAAAAAAAAACAGGACCTTCAGTGTAGTCGGTGTGTACGATCTGGCAGCAGCGGAAAAAGTCTAGAAGCAGTTCAATTCACGGAGGGTGTGCCATTCAAGTATCCCTCTTAGGAGTGCTGCAGGTCAGTGCTGTCTGTGGGTGTGAGCGTGTGTGTGGAGAGAGAGAGAGAGAGAGAGAGAGAGACAGTGTGTGTGTGTGTGTTTGTGTGTGTGTGTGGAAAGAGAGAGAGACGGAGTGTGTGTGTGTGTGTGTGTGTGTGTTAGTGGAAAAAGAGAGAGACAGTGTGTGTGTGTGTGTGTCTGTGTGTGTGTGGAAAAAGAGAGAGACAGAGTGTGTGTGTGAAAGAGAGAGACGGAGTGTGTGTGTGTGTATTAGTGGAAAAAGAGAGAGACAGTGTATGTGGAGAGAGAGACAGAGTGTGTGTGTCTATGGAGAGAGAGAGACAGAGAGAGAGAGAGACAGAGTGTGTGTGTGTGTGTGTGTGCATGTGTGTGTGTGTGTGTGTGGCGAGAGAGAGACAGAGTGTGTGTGTTTTTCTAAACCTCAAGCGTCTCTTTCATGCAGCACAGTCCTATTTCCCTAAACCTCAAGCGTCTCTTTCATGCAGCACATTCCTATTTCCTTTTTAAGCCAGTAACGGCCATGTGGATGTGTCAGCTCGTGTTGGCTTTCTCGGGGCTCAGTCATTTATTTTTGAAAGGCACGCATTAAGTTTTTAATAAGAGCCCTTTGTAGCCTTAGATTGACATGGTCCGGGGGAAGCCACTTCTAGAAAACCACAGCTATTGACCAAAATGAACCGATGTTAGGCACTTGAACCACTCGCTGTGAGTACCTGATTTTCCTGGTACTATGACTACCATAAAATGCACATGAGTATGGAAAAAAACAGCCCACTTTATACACACAAGAGCCTGTTACAGTTAATATCATGAGTTTTTAAAATCTTAATGAAGTGCCCACAGCCCATCAACTCGTTGACTTTGCTAACGAGGTCAGATATCCTCAGACGAGGATATCCTCTCCCGACCAACCAGACTATGGCAGAAAATGATGGCAAAGAAAAATGACTCCAGTCCCCAGTATTAATATTTGATCATTAAGAAATCATTTTTAATCTCATATTTTAATTACATTTTTGACACTTCATTAAGGGCAAACCTGTAAACCTCATTATAAATTCTGCTCAACTATTAAATCGGCTCTTATGGGTAATTTAAAAGTTTCAATCATACATTTCATATAAATGAAATAGTTTCACTCGCAATTGACTGGTTACATTTGTAGTAAATTTGCATGAAAAAAATGTGAAAAATGGCGCCAGCATGATGTCTCCCCTCAACGCGACACCACCCACTTGGAAGGAAAAAAAATAGCTGCAATTTTTTTATGCACATGAAAAGCAAAGCGTACATCAATAAATTGTTACTTACGCACATCAATATAAACGAGGCGTTGAGAGCCGGATGCATATGTAGGAGGCTGGATTAATGATCTCTGTCTTGAGTCTTCTACTGCCACACACACACATACACATACACACACAGACACACACACACACACACACACACACACACACACATACACAAACAGACACAGACATACACACAAACAAACACACACACACACACACACACACACACAGACACACACACACACACACACACACACACACACACACACACACACACACACACACACATCACGCAGCCATCACAAGCTGAGAGTGAAGACCCAGAATCTTGTCCTGTGTGATTGGAAGAATTTGATCAATCCACTCATGCTTACAGTAAATTACACTTATTTAATTGTAACCCAGTTCAGGTTTATGACATTGACAGTAAAGCGGTAGGCTGTGAGTTCACAGACTCAGTGCAGCCAACATGCATGCTAGGGGTGCTACGGTTTCGGATTGTATTCGAATCCGTTCGGTTCGTTTAGCACGGTTCGGTTCATTCTGTAGATCGGATCGGATTTCGGATACGTGAGATATTAAACTTGCTTGTTCAATAGAAAGTCATTGCTTATGCATTCTGTGTAGCGTACGACGCGCAAGGGTGTTTAAGACCCGGGGGAATGGTTTCTCTTCAGTACCGCCTTCAAAGACGCAAGAGCCAATGAGAATTTCCCCGAGCTTGCCTTCAACCTATCAGCGCTCCGACACAGACGCTGGGGAAGAGACACGTGTATGCGAGACAAACTTTTGAGCGCAGAAAACATGGCAAGTGTAGGAGAAGATACGAGACCCAAGTTTGAAGAGGCAACATCGTCTCTGAAATGAAATGAAAAAAGTTTCAGCGTAGAATATGATGACCAAGGAAACAAGACGGTAAACAAGCAACGCACGGTCTACAAACACTGCTCCGCATCGTTCTTGTATTCATCAGGCTCCACTTCAAACATGGCAGCACACTTACGCCGCAACCACCCGACTATAAATATAAGCGGAGCAAAACGTAAAGATACTTCCTCTTCAACCAAAATACAGACAACTATTGCAACAGCCTTCCAACAGCAGTACTCGGTCAATTTAGACAGACATAAACGCATTACACACGGAATTGGCGTGTTCATTGCCAAAGATATGCAGCCATACTCTGTTGTTTCCATGTGTTGGATCCATATTCCAAGTGTTCCACGTTTATAGTAAAACTCTTTTGATTTCATCAGTGCCTTGTATTTCAAATTTTTATACTGATTGGTGCACCATGTTTTCAAATAGATAGAGCAAGGAACCTACTGTTTGTTAGAGCACAGACAATTTAACTGATATTTTCCCAACTGTGGGGTGTACAGCCTGCCAGAAGGGGGTGCGTGAGTCATGGTGGATGTATGACCCTTCCAGTATAGTATTTTATTTACTATAGTGAACGTGTTTGAGCACAGCACTAATCGAATTATTTAATGTTTATTAACACTGTAGTAAAAACACATGTATCTGCCCTTGCTTATTTCACTTTGCACACCCCCAGTGGTGCACACACCACAGTTTGGAAAACCCTGCTGCATCCGAACCGTATCCGAAACCGTGGCCCACAAATCGTGGACCGAACCGAACCGTGGACACACTGATCCGTTGCACCCCTAATGCATGCACTACTTAACCTAGTTGAATATACCTGTAATACTGTATTGTGTTGAATATACCTATAATACGATAATGAATAATACCTTTGCTTACATCAACATGTCATACATGTTTTATTATTTAGAAAAGACAATTGTGCAGACTTGAGTTTTCTGTGACCTTAATGTATATAAACGGGTCTTATTTTATTAACCTGCAGTGGCCCTGAAGCCATTACCATTGTGAATCATACAGGCATATACATGCCTCATTATGTCCTGATCACTCTGTCTGCTGCCGTTTTTCACTGTTTGTGTTTCAGTTTTTTATGGGATGCGAATGTAGACGGGAAATTTTGTCTGTCTAATTTCCCTGCTGATTGCTTGTCTGGAGGTGATTCGAGGTTCATTCGTAAGATTGCAGTAGTTTGTCATGGTCTGTTCCCTTGAAATAAGGAAAGAGGGAGAGAGAGAGAGAGAGAGAGAGAGATGGAGAGAGAGAGAGAGTTGGAGAGAGAGAGAGAGAAAGAGATAGAAAAGAGAATCTACTTTCATTTCTCAGCCAACATCTGAAAAAGGTATGACCCAAATTTAGTCAAGACACTTTTTCAATTGGTCTGGTGGGCCTTGTTTGGCTCTTCCTCTGCCTCAGCATACGGTACCTACTCATCAGACTCCCCCCAGGCCTACATAACACACTGCTCTACCAGACAAAAAAATCACGAGGCGGAAACCGAGAAACTGATTTCCAAGAAAGCCCAAAAAAGTATTACAGAGTTTACATTCACTGTGCATGAGAAATATGAGGTTATTCTCTCAGGTCTTGTCATATGGACATGACCGTACGACTAATAGGAAACATTACTAAAGACAACAGATATATAGAGCATGTACAATGTTTGAATACAAAGCATAAGGCAGAGTTGATTTGAGTTAGTAATACCTCTTACTTAATACTTCATATGAGTTAGTAATCAGTTATACAGACTATGACATATTTTACACACAATCTGGCATTTGTTTCATTGTCTTTAGCTTACCACAGTTGGGTTGTCACATAGCGACGTCACAGACACCGTGAAGCCCGTTTGCTGCATGGTGACAGATACCAGTCAGACTCGTGATGTAATGTGGTGCTCATCTGCAAGGGATGTTAATTTGTATATATCCGTAAGACACCCCAATGATGGGGATTGGAAATTGAAAATGAAGAGTTATAATGACTATCAACGAATTAATGAACCACGCGCCTCCGCAGAAGCAGTCGTCTTCCTCTGCTGCTTGTTGTCGGCTTAGGCGCATTTTTTTAATTCAGAGACACTGCCGAAGCCTTGATGGAGTCTTAAACTTTAATAATGGCCCTTTGAAACATTGGGCGCTCCGCCGTAATGACGGACCTGCCAGCCCGTGTCTTCAAACAAGTATCTCGTAACGATGCCCTTGCAGCCGATGCCCAACGGCCGTCCTTTTTGTGCCGCTTTTGAGTCGGAATCGCTAATCACCGCCAAGAGTGACACCGCGACGGACCGCGTCCTGCGGAACTGGATAGAGTTTTGGCTACATGAACATGATTATAGACGTGCCCATGAACGTTGGCCAGGTGTGATTCATGGCATCGGGAAAGGGGTGTGTATTCAGGGTCATGCAAACAGCACCTCCGAGTTGTTAAAAGATGATGAAGGGGTACCAACCACAGGGATGAGCTGAGGCCAATTTTTTCTCTCTTTCTCCCTATCTGTCTCCCTATCTCTCTTTCTCTCTCTGTTTCTCTCTGTTTCTCTCTCTCTCTCTCTCTCTCTCTCTCTCTCTCTCTCTCTCTCTCTCTCTCTCTCTCTCTCTCTCTCTCTCCAGCACTATCTCTCCATGGCAAGATCTGTGTAGGATTTCTCCCTCGTATTTTAAATGGTTTGTAGAGAGGTTTTTTTTCTTCTTTTTTTCACGTGTAGAGGTCATGTCGGCCTTGGTGTGCCGTAAATCATTGTTGTTTCGGGATGTTGTTTACAGTGTAACCACAGTCTCCCAGCATCCCCTTAATAGAGAGCTCGGCAGAGTGCGCCCGACTGGAGATCAGAAAAACGCCCGCCGAAACGTCATAGCCGAACGAGTGTGTGGACTCTTGACATGTGTGACGCTCATCGTCTCGACACCTCTCTCAGCGAGGGGTCTGCCCGACTACCTGCTTCGAAGAAGAAGAAAAAAAAAACGAGAGCGAAGAGGCGAAATAGAAAAAAAGAATGAAGTCAAGAAAGAGAGAGAGAGAGAAAGAGATAGATAGAGAGAGAAAGAGAGAGAGAGAGAGAGAGACAATTTTACAGCACAAATCCTTGAAGGTCACTCGCACTCAGCCCAAGTGGTGTCGGCAGCAGACTCCCTGAAATACAGCGTTGCTTAAGAGGGATATTACGGGAGTGTTGTTGAGGAGTGACCTTGATTCAAACTGAAATGAAACTGATTGATTGAGTGTGTAGTCAGGGACAACCGTGACCTTCTGCCAGCTGTGTTCGCCATTTGCTTAAGATCCGTGCAGCCACTAAAAAAGAAAATCAGTGATAGGCCCTTGACAGGCATTAACGCGTCAGAGAGAGAGAGACTCCATATCGGATGGTCTTGTGCAGCCAACTCTTCTCTCTCGTCACCCTCACACACACACACACACACACACCCACACCCACACACACACACCCAAACACACACGTCTTCAGGACCTAGCACCAGTGGCACTGTCTCCGGGCGTATATTAGTGTATCATCACCTGGGAACACAGAGTGCTCCATTTCAATTAGGCTATTGATTTTTCTCTTTCTTGGAATGTTTGATGCTTAGTACCATGAAAAGCTCTCGGTGTAATTCAATAGATCTCGTTGCCGGAGTGACTGGCTCAAAACGCAAAAAAAAAAAAAAAAATAGAGAAGATAAAAAAAGGGAAAGAGAATCACACTGGTGGCCTTCAGAAGGACAAGCCTCTGGACTTACTGAGTCTATTAGAAGGGCTTGAATAATTTATTTGCTGTTCAGAAGAGAGGGAAGCCAAACTTAATACACAGTGACAAACGCAGGCATAACAATGTTGATCTAGTGTTGTACTTTATTGCTTTGAAAATTTTATTGGAGCAAGCTCTTACGTGACCTGTGTATTCATCTCCGCTCTGCTTGCCTAGTTTTTTTTTCGGAAGTTGTCAGATAGCAATCGCCTGTCCGGGCTATTTGAGAGCCAACAACATTTCGGATTGCCATGACAGTTTTACCCACTTTCCTGAAACTGATTATCAGTGAGCCAGTCTTCCCGAAGCAGGGCAACAGCAAAACGTTTTTGTTTTTTAGTTTTTTTTTTTGCATAGGAAATCAAGCTCAGATCACCGGCACTGATTGCAGTGACAAATCTGTGTATCCGTTCAGTGCGTGATTTTGCCTTCGCCTTCAACTCCAATTCTCTCCTTTCTCTCTTGAGGCTCAGCTTCACGCTGTGTCCAAAAAACCCTAATGGACAAATTAGAGCTCTAAAAATACCGCAATGGTTTCGCAGGTCACTTGAGTCCCTCTGAGTCCCATTGGGGTGCACAGAATGCTTTTGTGACCTTGCGACAGCAAAGTGGCTCTCTGGCTGCAAGCAAGGGTACCTCTTCTCACCTCGGCCGAGGGAGTGGTTGGAGGCGGGTAGGGGAGGAAAAGGAGGATGGTGGTGGGGGTTGCAGTTGGAAGGGGACGGAGCGAGTTCTCACGCGATATTTGCCCCCTCCTTTCAGTTCCACCCCTCCCTCTCTATTCTGTCTTCTCCTAATGCCATCGGATTTTTCCCCATCCTCCTTCCGCCTTCCTCCTCCTCCTCCCCCTCCTCCCTTGTCTTCTCCTCACCTCCCTAATGCCGAAGTGGCGTGGCGGCATGTCTCCTCTGGGTCGGATGCGTTGCATGTCTCCTCTGGGTCGGATGCGTTGCATGTCTTCGCTGGGAGAAGGGGATGAATAATGTACGTAGGTACGCCCTGTGCTTTGGTGTCCACGCATGTGCTTCTCACCAGAGGCCTGCGATGGCGGCGGGACTCCCTCTGGATCTGCTGGATACGGTGCAAAAGGAAGCGGCAAAAGCATTTGGCATGGGTCTAAATTTGAGATTTTTGCAGGCGTGAGAGGGAATAGAGAGATTTGTTCACGGGTGCAAGACAGAATTTGTTCACTGGACTCTGGACACTGCAAAGTATCCATTTGTACTGAATAAATTTAAACAATTAAAAATATAATTTTGTTTGTTTCCGGCCCACTGGTGAGGAATAACATATGTGGTAGGCGACCTAACCTGCTGATATTTTTGTCATGCACTGAGGTTGGAATGCACGCAGACCGACGCCCCAAATTTTACTCATAGATATTTTCACTATGTTTCACTCATTTTGACTGTGAAATGTTTTTATTGAGACTGTCTTCATAATTTTTAATTCAGGTCTATTGCCTAGTTAAAAAACATTGTTGGCTGTATTTTTGTGTAAAACTGGTTAGCCAAATCAACCCTTAGATAAAAGCCATCTTTAATTCGTGGCAGGAGTCATGTCCAGGCTCTCAGTTTCATACAGTAAATGCCTGTATGTCAGTTAGGCAACAAATATATTCGGAACCTTATTTAATTTTTACAAGCCAAGATATTATCATTTAAAAAAGCTATTTTTGGCCCACCCTATAGTCCACTAGCCTTGCTTGCGAGATTCAACGGGTGGGAGTGGGACAAAATATTACACATTTGAGCAGGAGTGGGCAGGAACAGGACAGGAACATGCAGAAAGGGGATGAAAAATCAGTCCCACGCAGACCTCTACTTCTTATCTCCTTCTAAAAGAGCAGAGCTGGGCTGAAGCTGGAGATGAAAAGACTTTTTTTGCACCTCCCCACCTCCAGGATCTGATGTCTGCACTCAGCGATTCAGTTTGATCAAAATAAACTTTTGCCCTCAGGCATATATCTATATATGTATATTTAAGACCTGTCTGCATTCCCTCTTGCTGAATTAATCATGGCAGTGATTTCAAGAAGCTTATCGTGTTTATTATGTGCCATTAGCTGTGCATTTTTTAAGAACACCAGGTGAAAAGAGTCTTCTGTCTTTGTGATGTGTGTTCAAACCCGTCCAGCTGTACATGGAAGCTTGAGGTGTGTGTGTGTGTGTGTGGGTGGTGTTGGGGGGGGATTCCAACCTACTGTAGATACCTTTTGGCAATGTGTGTGTGCTGTTGTGATGTATTGGCTGGTGCGGAGTATCCCTTCCTGTGGTGACTATGTGCTTGTGAAAATCCCAGGCAAAGGTCCTTGTTTAATCTTCAGAACCGAGTAGGCATGTAGATGGTGTGTGGCATTATGTACATGAGAAACCTGTGACTGCACTGTGAAATCACTGTAATTACTTACTATTTAATGAATCTGTTTGATCCTATGTTCCTATAAGACCCTTTATGATAGCAGCTAGAGATGGTGCCCTCTCCAAAGTGCACGTGTTATAGTACATGTCTTTGGTCTGACCAGAAGTTGGGGTGATTTTTAATTGACACAGGATGCCGAACTGGTATGCAACAAAAAAAAAAAAAAAAAGATAACTAAATGACGACACATCGACCATTTACGGGCTGTGATGATTCAGTGCCTTTTTTTATAACGCAACCTGAGATGAATCCCGGATAATAGTGCACATTACCACTCCTGCTCGGCTTTCCTTCTCCTCACCAGACCCTCCCCTTTTATGCACAGACTAATGACAATTTTATGGGAAACTTCATTAGGGCCAGGAGATGGCAAGGGCTGATAAACAGTGTCTCCAGTTATATGACGAACTCACCCACCTACCCACCCACCCACCCAACTCACCCCGACTCATGCAACCTCCAGAGCCTGGAAGTGCATGTCCATGAAATCTGCACATTGGACAGCTTTCAGGTGCTGCCCAATGCAGCCGTTGATTAATGCTGGAGAAAATGGCGTTTTTTAATAATCGCACGTTAATGTTTTCTACCCTAACACACAACCTGTGCAGGTTATTTTCACCGCGCTCCACACTGCATCCTCTCTTTCATTTACATGCGATTCCTCATCTGTTTTTTTTTTTCTTTCTCATCATCCCTTCTTTCTTTCTTGTTTGTCCTTTTTCAGTGCATATTTATGCCGGTTTGTTGGTATGCTGTCTGTCTTAGCGTGCTGAAGAGCATCAGCATGCAGGAGTGATAGAGCAGGGAAATTGCAGGCTGTAATGCAAAAGTCGACCACACAAAGACAGCAATTTATTTAAGACGTAATGTGACAAGAATTAGACACCGAAGCTGTCAGATGGGATGGGAAGAGAGAGAGGGAGAAAGAGAGTGTTTGCATGTGTGTGTGTGTCTGTGCATGTACATGTGTGTGTATCTGTGTGTGTGTGAGAGTGTGTGTGTGTGTGTGAGTCTGTGTGTGTGTGTGTGTGTTTGTGTGTGTGTGTGGTGTCTGTCTGTCTATATACATTTGTATGTGTGTGTGTGTGTGTGTGTGTGTGTGTGTATGTGTGTGTGTGTATGTCTGTTCACATCTGTCTGCCTGAGCCTCCCCAGCTGCATCTTTAATCAGCCACCTTCAAAGTGCAGTAACTGGAGTGAGAGGAGGGGTCGGGGTAGGGGGTAGGGGGTAGGGGGTAGGTGTGTGTGTGTGTGTGTGTGTGTGTGTGTGTGTGTGGTAGTATAATGCAGAGTAGTGGTGGGTAGGGGGACACAGCCCTAACACGGTTGGAGGGTGGAGTTGTAGTGGTGGTCTGGGAGGATTGTGTGTATGTGTGTGTGTGTGTGTGTGTGTGTGTATGTGTGTGGGTGTAGGTGTGTGTATGTGTGTGGTTGTATGGAGTAGCGGTGGGTAGGGGGACACGGCCCTAACAGGGTTGGAGGGTGGAGTTGTAGTGGTGGTCTGGGAGGGTTGTGTGTGTGAGTGTCTGTGTGTGTGTGTGTGTGGTGGTAGAATAGCTGATGGAGACATCAAGTGTGCACACCAGCAGAGCAGCGGTTAGGTACCCACGGCCCCTCCCCTCCCCTCCCTTCCCCTCCTCTCCCTTCCTCTCCCCTCCCATCCACTCCCCTCCCTCTCTACCACCTCCTCTTCCCTCTCCACCCCTCCCCTCCCCTCCCCTCCTCTCCCCTCCCTCTCTACCACCTCCACTGGCCCCTGGTCTCAGCCTCCCAGGCTGAGCTTGTCCTAGCACATCCCTGCAGATTGTGTTTTGTCCTGTTTGCTCAAAACACGCTGGCCTTTGATCCGCCGGAGGTCTATATTTATATTGATATTGACATTACGAGGGAAATGAATAGACTCGCTCTGCCGGTAACTGCCAACAGTGCAGCAGTCAGGGCTGCTAATGCATTGTTCTGAGGCAAAAAACAGACTACACTGCATTATACATGCAGAATCCTATTAACCCATATAGCTTTTGTGTGTGTGTGTGTGTGTGTGTTTGTGTGTGGATTATTAGCATGGCAACCTGGGTTTTTGGCTGATGGTGACAGTGTGGGCACATGTGTGTGTGTGTGTTTGTGTGTGTGCGTGTGTGTGTGTGTGTGTGTGTGTGGCTGCATCTGCAGACTTGGTGCTTAATTGGCACTGGTGAATCCCCAGATATTATGGAGCCGCTTCCTGACATTAATTTCAGACTTGAGCAAAATGTTGTTTTTTTTTTTTTTTGCACTAAACAAACTGATTGCGTGATGTATGCAAGTCTAGCACAAACAGCAGAAACCACATGGAGTGTTATTTTTTCTTTCTTAAATATGTTTTCTTTGAGAATATCATTACATTTTCATACCAGTTCTCACCGTTCGTTATTTATTTTAATGTCAAACCAGCATATGTAAACAACAGCTATACAAGGTAAAAAATGGAAATGTTATTGAGCAATATATTCAAACAATATATGAATACATTATTGTGTACACACTACCACTCTGCCTCAAGTGATGACCTAGTTTTCATTATTTTCAGAATTACAGAATGAAAATAATCTCCATCCATTTCCCGCAAGACACTTATTTATGTATTCATGTGTGCCTGAAACAGCTGGTGAAAACAATTTATTTCACATCTTCCTATCAGTGAAACTGTTGGTAGTGTACCTTAGATTGGCTCTGCATCTAAGTAAACAAGACACACAGAGAGACAGAGTGGTGGGGAGTGGAAAAAAGAGAATGAGAGAGAGAGAGAAAGAGAAAGAGAGAGACAGTGAGAGATATGTATAGAAAGTGGTGAGAATGGGAAAGAGAGAATGAGAGAGAGAGAGAGAGAGAGAGAGAGAGAGAGAGAAATTGTTATTGCCATCCCTGTTTCATTGCTGTGATTTCTGAAGGTTGCCTTAAGGCCTTTTAGGTATCTCTAGTGGAAGCTATTGGTACATATAGTCCTCTATAGTGCTATTGTCCTGAACATGGTCTTTATCAGCATAAGCAGTAACCCACGCTCACTTAAGTACAAATCATAGCAGCCAATGTCACGGGTCACACTGGAACTATCTTCATGTCCTAAATGCCGGGTTTAGTGTCCCAGCATGAGCAAGCACAAACCATAGCAGTCAATGTCACAAGTCACACTGGAACTATTTCTGGGTCCTAAATGCCAGGTTTAGTTTTCCATCAGAGGTAACCCACACTAAAGTACAAACCATTGAAGCCAATGCCACAGGTGACATTGGAACTATCTACGGGTCCTAAATGCCAGGTTTAGTGTCCCAACAGAACAGCTTGTACTCCCAGGCAGGGCACATGTCAGCTACCAACATGGCCGCCTCAATTAGGATGAGTTTGACCTTGTAGACAGCAGCGAATCTTAATCAAAGAGGCTTCACGCAGAAAACGTTCCGTGACAGCCGGGATGTTAGCCGACCACACTGTTTGCTTTTTGATTTGATTTTCCTTAAGAGAAAAAAAAGTAAGACTTACTCACCCAAACACAGCAGGCACTCTGAAATAGTCAGACTATATAATGGAGCAGTTACCAGGCAACCCTTCCTAAAGACCAATGAAACGAAAGGAAAGGGTGATCAGAGGCCATGTTACATTGCTAGCACTGGTGGGTGGCTAGGAAGGAGGTACCATAGAATCACTGGCAGAGAAAAAAAAACATTCTCCTCTCTCCCAGCCTTATTTTTTACTCCAGCCTGTGGAAACAGACCGATTCCTGGTGAGGAGGTTGTCTCAGGAAAGAAAATGAGATTATTCTGTGCCACATCTTTCATTACATATTTCGGTGATGTATTGGTTGGGGATCAGACTAAGACCCAATTATTTTGGTAATGCACACTTGTCAGTGATGGAGGGTGGCAATAATCCATGCCGAGAGGTGCGCTACATATGAGCCTCTCTATTTGTTTTGCTGATGAGACAATACGAAGTAAATAAACTCATGCAAGCATCCCTGCCAAGTTTTTTTTTTTTTTTCTTTTTGTACTTTGGATCCCTGTATAAGTCCTCCCTTTTATTCTCTCCTTCTCTCCTCCTCTCATTCTCTCACTCTCTCTCTTGCTCTTTGTTTTCCCTCTTGGAGCATTAAAACACAGAAATGCTAATAGGCCATTTATTACAGTTAGCAAACTCCACAAATGAGCGGCTCTGATTGTAAATAAGTCATTGATAACCACAGTGTCCCTTAAGTGACAAAAAGTACTAAAAAACAGAGAAATAGGAACATGAACAATTAAAACATTTTTTTTTTTTTATCAAAACTTTCATAATGTAAACATATGACATCTTTAGTTACTGTATTCCTTTGTGCAAGTTTGCATTTTGGCTTTGTTTATTTTTTAATTGTGTTAATTAGTCAGTTTGTTAATCAGGGTATTTAGAAAGAAGCACCTCACACATGCCCCTAAAGTGGGTGATTTATAAAGGCTGTTGAAGCAATGTTGACGTGGGATGACCACGGGTCAGTGAACTGTTTGCCCCCCCCCCCAAGCAAACAGTATTTAGGATGACTCATGCTGTAAACCCAACACTCAACACAACACACACTGACTGAGCTGATGCAAAAAAAGGTGGGCACAAGTGCTTTGTGTGTGTGTGTGTGTCTGCGGGGGTCCGTAAATACGTTTGAGTGGCAAAGTGTGTGTCTGTGTGTGTGTGTGTGTGCGTGTGTGTATGTTTGTGTGAGTGTGTGTGTTTCAGTGTGTGTTTTAGTGTTTCATATACAGGCAAAGAGAAAGAGAGAGCAGGCAGGTACATTGTTTGTGTGTGTGTGTGTGTGTGTGTGTGTGTGTGTGTGTGTGTGTGTGTGTGTGTGTGTGTGTGTGTGTGTGTGTGTGTTATGCTGTGCTGTGTGTGACTAAGGCTAGAGTCAGGCGGGTGCACTGTGTCACTGAAAGGGCTAAACGTCTGAAGGGAAGTAGAAAAAGAAAAGAGAGAGAGAGAGCGAGAAAAAGAGAGAGAGAGAGACAGAGGGAGAGAGGGAGAGACTGCACCCAGAGAGCATTGAAAGAGAGAGAGAGAGATAGAGATAGCTAGAGATGGAGAGAGGGAGAGCCTCTGCACCGAGAGAGCATGGGAGAGAGAGAGAGAGAAAGAGAGAGAGAGAGAAAGAGAGAGAGATAGAGTTAGCGAGAGATGGAGAGAGGCAGAGCCTCTGCACCCAAAGAGCATGGGAGAGAGAGAGAGAGAAAGAGAGAGAGAGAGAGAGAGAGAGATAGAGTTAGCGAGAGATGGAGAGAGCATGGGAGCATGGGAGAGAGAGAGAGAAAGAGAGAGAGATAGAGATGGCGAGGGAGGGAGAAAGGGAGAGACTCTGCACCCAGAGAGCGTGGCTCCCTAATCCGGAGCGTTATCTCCTGCTCCGTAATCCGCCCCTGGCACGGTTTAGGCCTGGCTCGTTACCCCACAGCAGAGAGCTGAGCTGGCATGGATCGCCGGGCTACAAGGCGAGAGAGAGGGAGAGAGAGAGAGAAGGAGAGAAAGAGAGGATGGATGGAGAGATGGAGGGAAAGAGAAGAGGGAGGGAGGGAGAGATAGGAAGGGGGAGGGAGAGAGAGGTCGGAGCAGGGAGAATGTAATCTCCAGATTAGGGCCGAGACGAATTCCTGTCGCCCGCCTGACCTTGTCCAGGCAGCAGAGGAGCCAGAGTGAAATTGAGATTTCTGGCCAGTGTGTGTGTGTGTGTGTGTGTTTGTGTGCGTGAGTGTGTGTGTTTGTGTGTGTGTTTATGTTTGTGTGTTTGTGTGTTTGTTTTTATGTGTGTGTGAGTACCTATGTATTTGATCAAGTGTTCGCGCATGTGTGTATGTGTGTGTGTGTGTGTGTGTGTGTGTGGGCGCGTGCGTGTGTTTGTGAGTGTTTGTGTGTGTGTTTATGTTTGTGTGTGTGTGTTTGTGTTTGTGTGTTTGTGTGTTTTTGTGTGTATGTTTTTGATCAAGTGTTCACGTGTGGCCATGTTGGAATTGTTGTGTCGCTTGAATGTGTTGACACACACACACACACGCACCCACAGACAAACACACCGCAATCCTCGCTTTCTCTCTCAGCCGACACACAACACTGAGGGAACACGCCGTCGATGCGGATCCCTGTTGCTGAAAAGGCCCACACTTAGTCTCCTGAATAACTGCTCTCAGATTCTCTGCAGCGTCGCGAGCCTGAGCCATCTGCAAGAAGAGAAGAGAGGAGGAGAAGAGAGGTATACAGAGACAGGAAGTGGGGAGGTAACCCCACACAGCATCGGCAAACAGCATCGGCGCCCCGACAGACCGCGGTTTTTCGTTTCCAAATTACCAACACGGGCGTCACACAAAGCACAGCATTCAGTGAGAGAGAAAGACAAAACAGAAAAGAGGCGAGGAGAGGAGAGGAGAGGAGAGGAGGAGAATGAGAGGAGAGAAGAAAAGAAGAGGAAGATATCCGCGGCAATTGATATGTAAATTAATATTGATGCTCGGGCGTCACATGAAATTGATTTAACTGCCGCTTTCAGATCAACATCTGTCTGAAAAGGAAGAATGGAAATAAGGGTGGGGGGGGAGAGGGGGGACCTCCAACTGGGTCTGCCACAGAACCTGGCTCTATTTAATGGATGTTTTAATTCATTACTACACTACAGACTAAAAAAAAAGACAAGAGAGACAGAGAGAGAGAGAGAGAGAGAATATATAACAGCGAACGAAGGGCTGTTTCTATCAAGACACGCGCCTGTGCGACGACTCGTAAATATTTTGCCACGGCTCAACTGTCCTCGCCTTGCTGTGACCCTTGGTGACCTTTGGCAGAGTCGGGAGAAATAACCTCGCTGAAGTGTGTAGTGTAACTCGACAGATAGATAGGGGACCGCGAATGGGACTGGCAGCTAGAATCCACCCAGTAATGCTCACGTCAGGCTCCCAAGCAGTTCAACTGGAAGGACAGCATCAGTGTGTGTATGGTTTACTTCCTAGGGAACCCCTCCCGCTAATAAAAAATGTATACCATCATGGCCCGTACTGTAACTCACCCTCGGATAAAAAAACGCATTAGCTAAATAAATAAATGTAATGTTAAGTACATTCTCGGGAGACGGCGTAGTAGCCCGCTTGCTGAGCATTAAGAATGGGAAGAGTGCATTTCCTCCGCCTCGTCATTACGGTCTGTGGCTAAGTGGGAAGGACTGTGCTGATGTTGTGTCTGTGGATTCTGGGGGAGAGAGAGAGAGAGAGAGAGAGAGAGAGAGAGAGGCAGGGAGGAAAAGACAGAGGTAAAGGGGTGTATTTGCCTAGTGTGGAAGAGGGGAGGGAGAGAGAAGGAGAGAGAGAGGGAAGAGAAAGAGGGAGTGTGGGAGGAGGGGAAAAGAGAGAGATAAAGGGGTGCAGAGAGAGAGAGAAAGAGAGAATAAGAGATATAGAAGGGTCGCCCGTGTCTTTGTTTAGAGTAGGGTACGGCTGCTACATGACACTTCCTACACCACAGCGACACACCTGAGACATCTCCCATCACAACTGTCTGGATGTCTGTTGTCATGGGGATCTGTGAACACTTTCATGGCAGGTGTTTTTTTTTTAGAGTACAATGAAAATGTACACACACACACACACACACACACACATACAGAAATGAAGGAGGAAGGTGGGGTGACATTGCAAGATAGCAGCAGGTAACCTGTAGTTCTGACTCACCATCCTTCTAAGCCCTTTCTGCTTTCTGATTTCAGAGAAGCACTTTCAATTGGCCAGTGAGGTGAAAAAAAAAACTTTGGGCACATATTCTTGTTTTACTCTGTTATTCTCTTTGTAGAAGTATGTGAAGGATTGCTTAGAATTTTTAAGCTGACACTTAATCACCAGTGTGAGTGTTTTTTAGACATCAACAACAGCAGCAATCGACATTATTAGCGCCATACCTTAGAGGCTGTTTTTTTCTAATAAAGGTGCTAATTGCAAAGCCTGTCAGTCTAGACGAGACTGAATGCATTTTCTCAGCCTGTTTTCAAGAGCAATTATTGGGCTTTGCGATCGCCTCATGCCCTCTCCTAAAACTCTCTCTTTTAAAACTATAAAACGGGATGGGAGAAATCGCTATAGATTGATGGACGTTGAGTTGAGATGCATCCTACAAAGCATTTCCCAAGGCCTGGTGGACCTGAGTCTGCCTTTTTAACATGCTACAACAGCAGGTTTTAGTGCCAGGAAGGGAGGAGGGAGGGAGGGATGTGTTATGCGCCCTGGCCCTCGGGTCCCTAACTGTAGTTTGACAAATAGAGAGGGGAATCCACCATGAGAGAAGGTCGGGCATTATCTTTTCTGCTTGGTTAAACTCCAAAGCGCTCAGGCGGCTGGAGTCAATTTCATTAAAACGGCGACTCGTTACACGTGAGCCGTGAGCGCTGCCTTTTTCTTTTTTTTTTCTTTTTTCTTTCCTTTCCTTTCCTCTGTCCTCGAAGATGCCGAGCCAGAGAAGCGTAGTAATGCTTTTCGTAATGCTTAGCTCAGGGAACAGCGCGAGCAATTTGTATCACCACTCCTGTGATGTGTAAATTTCTTGCCACCTGACATAATTTACCCTGACAAAGGTATGCGTTTTCTAGACTTGATAGGCTGCTCTTTTATATAAACAGAGACATCTCTGTCTTTTGTTTGCCGTTTTCTCCTTTTTTTCTTCCTTCCTTCATTCCTTCGCTCACAGTTGCTGCACAAAGCAAAATAATCACAAATAAACGGGACGGGGAGGGGTAAAGAAAGAAATAAAAACACGCAAGCGGACACACGCACATGCACACGTTCCCTCGCTCCCCTGAAAACACCTCTTTTTGTCCTTCAGTTTGAAGTGTCCACCATTCGTCAAGAAGCTTGTCATGTGTGTCGGCTGCTGCCCCGCTGCTTGTTGCCCTGGTGAATGTCTCCGAAGGCCTCCGAAAAACACCTCACCCCCTCGACCCACCAGAGCTGCCCCAGTGCCTCACACTCAGCCACATTTTTCATTTGGTTGTTTGTATTTATTTATTTGTCTACCACATTATTTATCAGTCCTGTAAACGTAGCCTCTTAGCGGTGACCGTATCACCAGCGCTACGACTTCCTGTGACTGAAAAGAACAAAGCTACAACATTACTACGACATTATAGAAAGTCTTTAGTTACACATTACAACTTGGTCATTGCCATTCTACAAACAACAACAAAGTTATAATAGGCGGTGCATCTTAAAGGGTTAAACAGCAAGGGCCTGAAGGAGATTTGCCCAAGTTACCAGTTACCAGTCCTCACATGAACCTTGCCTCAGTTTATCTTCGTTCATCGCTCTTTAGCCCTTTCAGCAACAAAGCGCTGCTCTGTTCGAGGCAATTTGCTTTTCCTGTTTCGTGAAGCCGTCCAAAAGCTCATTGCAAGCGCAGTAAGACATATCAGATAATGCCATCAATAGGGACCTGGCCGTTCAGTTCGGGGTTACTTCATTTGGGTTAACGCCACTGGGGTGTTTAATCATTACAGGCATCAAGTTGGACGGTGTCAGGTGTACCGCAATGCTCTTTATATCCTCCAGGAGAGAAGACAAAACAGAGTATTCAAATACCCATATTTTTCTGTTGTTTTAGGGGGGAATCAGCAAAGTTTTCTGATCAGCGCACTTACCAAAAAAAGGATTAACATTTTTCTTTTTTTGTCGTCTTAAAATTCCCTTTTCTTCAGAGGGCTGTTGGACAGGTTCCGCACTGTGTGCTATCTAACATGATAGCATTGGAGAGAGAGAGAGAGAGAGAGAGAGAGAGGAGGTAGAGAGAGTGAAGGAGAGGCGTAGAGAGTAAGTGAGGGAGAGGGGTAGAGAGAGGGAAAAAGAAAGAGGGAAAGAAAGAGAGAGAGAGCAAAAGAGAGAGGGAGAGGGGTAGAGAGAGAGTGAAAAAGAGGGGTAGAGAGAGTGAGGGAGAGAGCAAAAGAGAGAGAGATAGAGGGGTAGAGAGAGAGTGAGAGACAGAGAGAGCAAAAGAGACAGAGAGAGGGGTAAAGAGAGAGTGAGGGAGAGAGGGGTAAAGAGAGAGTGAGGGAGAGGGGTAGAGAGAGAGAGAGCAAAAGAGAGAGACATAGAGGGGTAGAGAGAGAGTGAAGGAGAGGGGTAGAGAGAAAGTGAGGGAGAAGGGGAGAGAGAGAGAGCAAAAGAGAGAGGGATAGAGAGAGAGAGTGAGGGAGAGGGGGTGGAAGAAGTAAAATGAGAGGAGTTAATGATCTGACTCCCCTCCCAAGCCCACAGCTCCATATCTGGATGTCTTACCAGGGCCTTAATCCTTGAAATCTGCACGGCTTATGAATTTTGAACACTGGGATCCGAACCGGCAGGCCCCTCCTCCAAGCTATTCGGTTTCCAGTGGTGACTTGGCCAACTGCAAGTGTATATACATACAAGTATCACACACTCGCGCGCGCACACACACACACATGAACATGCACACACACACACGCACACACACACACACACACACACACACACACACACATACACAAACACACACACACAGGCACGCACATACAGGCACGCATGCTCGCTTGAATGCACACACACACACACACACACACACACACACACATACCCTGCTGAGTGCTGGAGTCATTATGTAATGCATCTTGAATATGTGTGAAGACAGCATTGGGATCAGCACATATGGCAGCTGAATAAGAAGGCATAACCTCATCCAACAACCACGAGTTGAAAAGGGGTCAAGGTAGCACCCACGAAGATGTAGACAGTTTTTAATGAAAACCAGTGCCAACATCATGTTTTTCTGGATAAACTTGATGTAGTCGGTCTTGTTATGTGTATTCTTTATTTTTTTCTCTTTTTTTGTCATTTTATTTTTAGTGTCTTTATTGTGGGGCCTTAAGAGGTGGAAGGAAAATGACCCCTGATTTACAGATTTTTTATTATCTTTGTTAATGCTAGTACTTCAGCGGTATTACAACTTAAGCGATATGACTCAGTCCTCAGATGAAGTACTCAGTGCAGCACCAAAGCGTGAGTCTTACCTCTACATGGGCCAGTGAGACTGGACTGAGGGGGAAAAAAGAAAAAAAAGAGCCCTCTCCTCCAGCACGGGTGTGTGGCTTTGCATAAATATTAATCTTGGCTTTTCCCAGAAAGAGCACAGAGTCTCTGCCCCCCTCTGGGACGTGTCAGACTGCTGCAGATAGTGCGGATTAGTCATCCCTTTTTTTCAGCGGCTAACGGAAACTATCAAAGGCAATCTTGTACAGGATTCCCACAGCCTGATGTTGTCTGGCCACCCAAAAAGCTTTTCAACACGTCTTTCTTTTTTCCCCTCCCGCTTTCTAATTCTTCCTCCTAGAGATCCCTACACGCTAATGCTTGCACATAGTTTAATTGCCTGCATAATCAGCCTGGACTCATCAAAAACGTGTAGAATGTCACGGAAAATTCCTTAAGTCTTTTTGTGTATTATTTCAACACTTTTTTTTGCATTTTCGTGTGCCATTTCATGCCACTAGTTATACCTTGCAATTTTCGCATTGACCAGAAGGTAACAGCTAACGTTGTTAGCCTGCGTATCGTTTTAACATTCCAAGCATTCTAAGGGAATAACCATAACCTAAACCCAAAAACCTAACCCTAACCCTTCTCTTCAATGTCTTTTTAGTGTTAAAACATATCTACAAGTTACTTATAGTCATGTAATTCTTCTGTATGAACAATTACATATCAGTGTATAGTGTGTAACATGACGAAGATGCTAAAGAAGTGGAGTGCCGTTCTACGCAATCCCATGAGATCACGTAGCCGTAACAGGTTTGCTAACAGTGGGCTTAACCTAGCGGGAAGTAGGCTGTGCACTGAGGCCTGGTACACGGAGAACAGCCCAGTCTCCCCCCACTATGACGGAGTGCCTGTGTGTGTGTTAAAGTGCTTACAGCTACAGGCATAGTCTGGTGTGGCCCTGCCTCATGAAAGATGTGTCCCTAATTTTACTTTCGAATGGCTAAACGTTGGCTGACTGGCTGACAGAAAGATGACTGGCTGGCTTACTGAAGCAGATGAGATAGAATAACCATCTTTCATGTTCAAATGTTTACTTTGCTGTTTTAGAATGGATAACACCTTCCTAACTCCCTTTTTATCAACACCAGCTTTCCCTTTCGAAATCCAGAACAACTGTATGTATACAATACATACACCTCCATACTAACTGAACACGACTTAGCTGAAGATAAAGGATTTTTTTTTATGTATAAGGACTAACACAACAGGATTTTGAATTAAAAGAGGTATCGATCGACACTGCACTGAAAATGTGTATATATTTTCAAATTGCAATCTGTTTTCCGATTCGCTGCGTAGCGTTTGTTTGTCATTATCATTATCATTGGGATGCACAGTCATTTCCACAGGCAAAGATCCATCACTAATAACCAGACAGGGTCGGCCTTTCTGTGGCGCACCCAAAAAGGGGTGTGTGCTGTGGGGCTGCTCAATATATGTCTGGCAGGCCCCAAAGCTAACAAGTCTAACACCTGTGTCTGTGTTCTGGCGAGCTAAATTGCAATCTAATAACCAATGGCATGGTCCCCTGACAGACTGTCAGTGCTTCTCATCCAATAGGTGAAGATAAAGGCCTATGATATGATTATGAGCATGGCCAATTAAATTACAGCATGACCGAGAGAGCCCATTTCACTGTCGAGTGAGCACTAGGAAGATGCTTGCACTGGTGTCAACAACCAAACCTCAAGGCCATTATTCCTGCTAATCAGACGCTTATGGAACCACAGACATCTTTTTGTCCTCGCAATCACCTTTCTGAGGGGTGTTTGATTTTGTCATTCACTTTTTTGTGTGTGATTAACACTCTGGTTCTCTTTCTCTGTCTCTGTCTCTGTCTCTCTCTCTCTCTCTCTCTCTCTCTCTCCCTCTCTATGTCTCTATCTATCTCTTTGTCCTCTTTTACAGAAATCGACAAAGTTCAAAAAGATGACGGAAAAGAAGACGAGAAGTTCATCGATGTCGTCATCAACAAGAACATGAAGCTCGGACAAAAAGTGTTGATACCTGTCAAACAGTTCCCAAAAGTAAGCACTTTGTGGCCACAGTCATAAAACTTTTGTGTTTTTACCTTTTATTAACCGTTCTGGTTTCACCTTTGGATTAAGTTACTGCTGAACTTTTTCTGCCATCTTCAGCTTCTCTATCTTTTCATCTGTCTCTCTTTTAATGTGATCTGTGTGGCCATCCAGGTGGCCTTGACCCTGTACCCAGACCACCTGTGCACCTGTTGCAGTCTGCTGCTTAGTCACTTCAAAGCAAAAGCTACCCTTGACGTGATCTTCACCCACATGCACAAAGCAGATGTCGTGTCGCATAGAACATAGTAGACACGGTGGACACACATCTCCATCTCCTGCTTTTTCTCTCAACTATTTCTTTCGTGTGTCTGCGTGACCGCGTATTCCCAACACAAGGACCACACACACACACAAACACACACACACACACACGCACACACATGCACACGTACGTAAGCATACACATGCATGTGAGTGTGCATACATACACACACTTTCTTACACACTCACGACATATATGTAGATGTACAAAGTACACACACACACACACACACACACACCCACAAGGCATACTTCCCTTCACTAAAGTAGAGGTCGCATTGACCTTGGTGATTGGTGCACACATGGACACGTACACACTCACTCACACACACACACACATCACACACACACACACACACACACACACACACACACACACACACACACACACACACACACAATACACACACAGTGTTGGCCATGGTGTTGCTTACAGTGGGTTTACAGATGCTCTTCTCGTACTCCTACAGCACTCTCCCCAGTAGGCTCTCACTGACACACACACACACACACACACACACACACACGCTGTGTTAACCATAATGTTGGATCTTACAGAGACTCTCCTTGTCTTTCTATAGCACCCCCCCCCACACCACACCAGTAGGCTCTTGCAGGAGCCACGGCCTGTCTTTGTCAAGGTGCATTTACACACGCACATAGACAAACACACACACAACACACACACACACACATACACACAGATCTTACAGAGACTCTCCTTGTCTTTCTGTAGCACCCCGCATCACACCAGTAGGCTCTTGCAGGAGCCACGGCCTGTCTTTGTCAAGGTGCATTTACACCGAGGCTGATTTGCAGACAACAACGTCTTAATGGATTCCGTTGTTTGCTCACCTGCTTTGCTACTCGACCTCTTCATCTCTCCTCTCCTCTCCTCTCCTCCCATCCCCCTCCTCTCCTCTCCTCTCCTCTCCTCTCCTCTCCTCTCCTCTCCTCTCTTCTCCTCTCTCCTCTCCCATCCCCTTCCTCTCCTCTCCTCTCCTCTCCTCTCCTCTCCTCTCCTCTCCTCTCCTCTACTCTACTCTACTCTACTCTACTCTACTCTACTCTACTCTACTCCTCCTCTCCTTTACTCTTCTCTCCTCCCATCCCCCTCCTCTCCTCTCCTCTCCTCTCCTCTCCTCTCCTCCCTTCTCCTCTCCTCTCCTCTTCTCCCATCCACCTCACTTTAGTCAGGTGTTCGAGTTGCTGCTGGAAGAAGCGAAACGAGAAAAAAAAAAAAAGAAAAAAGACTACAACAGCTAGATGAAAAGAGGCAAGCCTTCAGGTGGAGTGGAAGGCTATATCGCACACAAAGGGGGGAGGAAGCAGCAGCACAGTGGGGGGGGGGTAAAAGAATGAAAGAAAAAAAAAGAAAGAAGAAAACAACTGGGTGCTGACGGCTTTGTACATAATCCATTCTGAAAAGTTTGTGTTCTCCTGCCTCATTCTGTGGAGTTTTTATAATTTACAAGTGGGGAATAGGGAGGTTGGAGAGAGAGAAAAAAATAGAGAGAGAGGGAGAGGGAGAGGGAGAAGAAGAAGAGAAGGGGAGAGATACAGAGCTTGCATTCCTTGACAGGGAGTCAAGTGTTGTGGTGAAGGGCATGCAGAGAGAATGGAGCGAGGTTGGGGTTGGAGGGATGACCTTGTTATGAGGAGGGGAACGGGGCTGATGGCGAAGTGCTAATGTGTGCTAGAGGGGGGGGACGTAGACTGATGGAGGTTTGGAGGGTGTGGGGGGGGGGGGGGGGCGGGGGGGGGGGGGGGGGGGGGGGGGGCGTGTTGAGGCGAAGACAAGAGAGTGGAGCCACCATGGTGCTCCCTCTGGGAGGGTGACCCAGAGGCGAGAGCGACATACACACACACACACACACATACAGACACACACATACACAGACACACACAAACTGACGCATGCAGAAACACACACATGCAGCACAGATGCACACACCAACAGACACACACACACACACAATGCACTGGCACATGCAGAAACACAAACACATATGTGCACAGATGCAGACACACACACACACACACACACAGAAACACACTGTACGCTCACTCTTGTGTCTGTGTGTGTTGTCAGCATCATGCCCCCAACTCACACACTCTCAGCTGCA
>CM050201.1:21185000-21190000 GCA_027475355.1 Coilia nasus | reverse complement strand
AAGCGTAGCTAAGCTGCTGTCGCCTGAATGCTCCAGGCAGTGACAGCCAGAGGCTCTCCTGGTTTTGCTGTTAGGATCTCACTTTGTGTGTCAGGGTGTGTGTGTGTGATATGTGTGTGTGTGTGTGTGTGTGTGTCAGGGTGTGTGTGTGTGTGATATGTGTGTGTGTGTGTTTATGTGTGTCAGGGTATGTGTGCGTGTGTGTGTGTGTGTGTGTGTGTGTGTTTATGTGTGTCAGGGTGTGTGTGTGTGTGTGATATGTGTGTGTGTGTGTGTGTGGTGTGTGTGAGTGAGTGTGAGTGTGTGTGTGTGTGTGTGTGAGTGTGTGTGTGTGTGTGTGTGTATGTGTGTGTGTTTGTATGTCACCCACAGGCTCTCCTGGTTTTCCTGTTAGAATTTGACTTTATGTGTGTTTGTGTGTGTGTGTGTGTGTGTGTGTGAGTGTGTGTGTGTCTGTGTGTATGTGTGTAGATTTGTGTGTGATTGTGTGCGCATGCATTTTTGCCTGTGTGTGCATGCATGTGTGTTTGTGTGTGAACCTAATGTGTGTTTGTGTGTGAATCTAGAACCTAACTTTGTGCAATCATGTGTGTATTTATGTGTATGTGTGTGCGTGTGTGTGCATGTGTGAATGTGTGTGAGCGTGTCTATGTGTGTATTTATGTGTGTGCGTATGTGTCTCTCTGAGTGTTTATGTGTGTGTATTTATGTGTGTGTGTGTGTGTGTGTGTGTGTGTGTGTGTGTGTGTATGTGTGTGTGTGTATTCTTCCCTTCCAGGAGTCGAGGAGGAGTGCCTCCTCCGCAGGCGGCAGTGCCCCGTGGCGTGGCGCCCAGAGGGGCTCCCCCTAGCCGGGTGCCCACCAGCAGAGGCAGGGGGGGCCCAGCACAGCGGGCGCGAGGAGCACCCCCACCCGCCGGGTACCGCCCCCCGCCCCCCATCGTACAGGATTCATACGGGGAGTATGTAAGTAGCCATGCTCCGCTCACTGCAACAGATACATCAACAACATATCACTCTGGGCACTGATTCACACAGTTCATACATACATATTGCTCAGAATGAGTACACACACACACACTTACCTCTTTTCCACCAGGAACATTCTAGTTTTGATACCAGTGCTTGACTAGAACTAGCTTAGCATTAGCACTGGCACTGGCACCAGAACAGTCCTGGTACATCAAATACATATACATCAACAACATATCACTCCAGGCACTAATTCACACAGTCCATATATAACACATAGTGCTCAAAATGAATACACGCACACACACACACACACACACACACACACACACACACACACCACACACACACACACACATACACACACACACACACACACACACACACACACTACCTCTTTTCTACCAGGACCGTTCTGATGCCACTACCAGTGCTAATGTTGAGCTAGTTCTGGTCAAGCACCAACACCGACACGCATTTCCTAAGGTTTCAGAACCAAGCACTGTGACATTATGGTTCCAACTTTGGGACCAGCAACTTCAGGGAGCCGGGCCGGTGCCAGCTTTCTGGCACCAGCGCCTATCACTTTTCAGTAGGAACAAGCAGGACCAGTTCCAGATTGGGCATCGACACTGGCACTGTGGCGTGGAAATGAGCTGAATGTGGCCATGCACAATTCACAATAACAAACACATGTGTGAACTGATACCCACAGTCCATTCACACACACACACACACACACACACACAGACACACACACACACACACACGCACACACTGACACACTCACACAGGGCTCACAATGTGTACACACACACTGTTGCACACAAAACACAAACATGTGTAAAAGACACACGATCCCTACATACAAACAAGGCTCAAAGTGCATACACACCCAATGCGCACTTCATCAGTCAGCAAAGTAAAAGCTCTCACTTTAATGGAATGCTTTTATTTAAATTGCACATAATATGTTGTCTTCATGTCACTCTATGGGGCTTTAGTGTATCTGAAGACTTTTCTCCAAAAGTAAGCCAGATTCCATAGGCATTTGGATTGATTGATTTGCATTGATTTATACATACAGTGGCACCTTTGAACATTAAAATGCTGACTGTATCTCACATTTGTCACATATTCAGGGTCTGATAATGGCTGATTTGGGAACAGCCTTTTTGGAAACACAGTTACTTCTCGGCCCCTCCTGGGGAGATGTTGTCACACAGGCACAGCAGGTGTAAATGGAGGGGCAGGCAGACAGCGGGTGTAAATGGGGGAGGGGACAGACAGCACTCTCACCTGAGGTGAGGAGAGGAGAGGTGTACAGGGAGAGGTTTGGGAGTCATGGTGTGTGTGTGTGTGTGTGTGTGTGTGTGTGTGTGTGTGTGTGTGTGTGTGTGTGTGTGTGTGTGTGTGTGTGTGTGTGTGTGAGAGAGAGTGTGTGTCGATGGCACGTCTGGGATGTGTTATAAATCTCGCATAGGCTTGTGGCACACAAGCAGCTGGAGGAATGGGGTGCTACATGTACCAGCCGTCATCGAATAAACCTGGGCACACCTGTGCAGTTACATCAGATACACCTGTGCACCACTGGAGCCCTTATGGTCCCTGTCTACAGAACATATGTGTTCACTCTGTCTGCTGCCTCAATTCTACCCCTATCTATCTATCTATCTATCTATCTATCTATCTATCTATCTATCTATCTATCTATCTATCTATCTATCTATCTATCTATCTATCTATCTATCTATCTATCTATCTATCTATCTATCTGCCTATCTGTCTATCTTTCTATCTATCTATCTATCTATCTATCTATCTATCTATCTATCTATCTATCTATCTATCTATCTATCTATCTATCTATCTATCTATCTATCTATCTATCTATCTATCTATCTATCTAATCTGCCTGTCTTTCTGTCTGATTATCTGTCTCTCTGTGTTTATTTCTCTCTCCATCTGTCTTACCATCCCTCTAGCTCTGTCTTTACACAATGTTTTTGGCTGGGGACAATAAAAGCAGAAATGTACTGAGGGGTCATGTCAACCTCCACTTACCTCCCCTGTGTCCCACTGTCTGTCTGTGTGCCCAGTGTGAAATTGCCCCTGTCACACACACGTTCAGGTTTGCCCTCAGAACACGTTGTGTCGCTGATAAGAGAGAAAGTGTGGCCTGGTGTTTTTGCTGTCTGTTTGTGGCTCAGTTTGAAGACATGCACTGTGGTGACTCAGTGGGGTCTTATCTATATGTGCTTTTCTTAAATTGAGTTTGACCATAAAGGCCAGCCTTCAGCAAAAAGATCCACGACAAGACTGTCTGCAGCGTTCTAAAAAACTGGCAACTCCTTTGCAACTCGCTGTTTTACAGTTTTTCTCAGTCGCTTTGGTGCTTTTCTCACATCAGTATTTACATTTGCACAGCAGTTAGTGCATTTCTCAAAACAATTAGTGCAAACTGCAAAACCTAGTAGATAACCTGCAAAAGCATGTCACTTGCTCAAAATGGATAGTCCATTCCTCAAAAGCAAGTACTCATGTCAATGAAACTGCCAGTGTCACCAAAATGAGAAGTCTTGACACCATGGTTTATGAACAAGATAGTCAAATGGCTTTGTCATGTTTTCATTATGACAGTTTATTCTCTCAGTGTTTTACAATGCAAAAAAGGTCGAACTCTGTGACACGGCCTGAAAATGCTCAAGACAGCACTATACACTACTTGTACAGCCATTTGAAAACTACAGTAAAGTTACACATTGCTGAAGTTAGGGGAGTAGGTGAGTACAAGACACTGAATACTGTACGTATGTTTCACATTTTTACTGTATATGGTCTTTGCAATTCTACAGCATTGGGAAAAAGAAAAATACACTACACTCACTTATTTAGAACAAACATAAGTAACACCCTTTTGGTACAGCTGTGCACAAATGTGAACAAGCACAATCGGTGATGGCAACCTGGTCCCCCATGTGGATGGACAGGGTCATTGCATGCGGACAGACACACAGACATACACACACACACGGAGAGGGTCATTGCAATACCTGGTCAGTTCCCTCCAGGGTACCAGGTAACAATATAACAGTACATATTGTAACTGAACATAGGTAAATCATTCTGGCACATCCAGACGTTCCTGTCTGTCTGGCCATATATTTTCATCTACATCACAACAGATATCCCTTGCAATGCAGCGAGAAAAATATCTCCTGGAGTGGCGAATCCACCCTCTGCATGACTCTGCTGTGATGTTGTCACATGCTGCATCCATGGCTGCTAGCAGGCACATGTAGATGCCGGTCATAAACCTTCCTCCTCCAGGCAGAGAAAATCTCCTCTATCGGATTAAGGAATGGGGAGTAGGTAGGTAGATATTCAACCAGCATCCTGTCATGTGCTGCAAACCACTGTCTGACCAGATGTGAGTGGTGAAAACAGACATTATCCCACACAACAACATACTTGTTGAGTTAGCCCCCACTCCTTTCATTCTCAGGGACTATGTCCCCGTAAAGAGTGTCTAGAAAAGTCAGCAGATGTTGTGTATTATATGGACCAAGACAGCTGAAGTTCACCTGAGAGCAATTGTTCAATGTAGAAGACATTTTCAGCAAACAATGGTAAAAAAAGGTATAACATTTGGTTGACAGATAACTAGTTCAACAATGTTGTATGTAATGAGTTAAGCAATGAAATGAAGACTATTAGTTTCAATGGGAATGACTATTCAACATCCATAAGTATAGTTAATTTTAACTGACATGACATAAGCAAATGATAATATTATAAAACAACATTGTATTATATGAAAGCAACTGATACATGTCCAAAAGCATTTGCAATTTGTTCAGAGGAAGGAGAAATTGCTACTATGATGTGCACAAATGACTAAATGTTGTGGAGGTTGAACTAATAGTTATGAGAATTTTCATTCTGATCTGAGAAAAACACCAAAGCGACTGAGAAAAACTGTAAAACTGGCCAATCACACCGCTGCAACAACTTGCAATGTCTACCTAA
>CM050201.1:21172500-21177500 GCA_027475355.1 Coilia nasus | reverse complement strand
TACTGTTCACTAACCCTGTGTAAACATGTGCTTGTATGCGTTTGCAGACTTCCTCGTAAATCAACCAAAGCTTTTCATGTGTTCAAAGGGGAAAGCTGATGTGCTTTTGATGATTTTTTAATGTTAATCTCAATGCTACTGATGATGAGAATGATTATCTTTGAACTTCTCATTTAAACAAGCCAAACAAAGTTTCTACCCACCAAACCAAAAATTTGGGTTCCTCGTTATATTTTGTTTGTTTGTCGACACAAGCACAATAATCCCCAGAAGGATTAAAGATTAGAAGACCAATATTTTGAAATAATGGTGTTTTTCCACTGATCAGACATTAAGCTCCATAGTAATGAGGTTGTGTGGAATGGATGTGAAGCCTTAGTTCATTCGTTTTATTTTTGGACTCTTATTTATTCATAAAATATATTTCTCACCCATCACTAAGTCTCAGGGCTAGCGCCTTGGCGTGTGCGCAAATAGAGGGCAGTTAGAATTAGCACTGGGGAACGCGCGGAGGATAGAAAGTGCCATGTGGGGTCATTGGCTTTTTTCATGTCGAACACAAGTCCCATTTACGCTAAATTAGGATGCGCCGCCTTACTCCCTCTTTGATGTCCGCCATAGTCAGGCAGACGAGGATTAGGGTTATGGAGAGGCAAGGAGAATGGAGGGAAGAGAAGGGAAGAGTGGAGAGAAGAGAGGAGGAGAGGAGAGGAGAGAAGAGGGGGTGGCAAAAAATGGGAGGAAAGCAAACACAAGGTCAGGGAGGTAAAAGAGAGAAGCTATGAAGTGGAGAGGAAGAGAGGAAGAGAGGAATCACTGACAAGAGAAAACAGAACAGAGACTAAAAGAGTGGAGAGGGTGGAGAATTACTCTGACAGTGAACTGAGATCTGACAATAAACAATGACAAACAGGGAAACACACTTTATCTCTGTAACAGCATGTTCGTATTTATGTACATGTGTTATTTTGTGCGTTTTGTGATATTTAACAGTTTATGAATCATATATCATAGTCTAATATTTTACACATAGACTTCTTTATAGTACACAGTACTGTGCAAAAGTCTTAGGCAGGTGTGAAAAAATGCTGTCAACTAGGAATGCCTTCAAAAATGGAAGTGTTAATCATTTATGTTCATCAATTAACAAAATGCAGTGACTGAACAAAAGAGAAACCTAAATCAAATCAATATTTGGTGTGACCACCCTTTGCCTTTAAAAGAGCATCAATTCTTCTAGGTCTATTGCATAGAGTTTTTGAAGGAACTTGGCTGGTAGCTGGCACCACACATCTAGTACTAGCACAGATCTTCTGTGGATGTATGCTTCCTGACATATTATGTATGTGTTTCACTCTGTAAGGTCCATGCGATAGAGTGATTGACACTGACAATAGCAGGCAGCCAGAACTAATGAATGTAAACTCAAAAGAACTCACCGCAGATGGGCAGGCCAAAAATGGCTCAGTACTCAATAGCTAGAAAATGTGCACACCATGAGCTTATTATAAAATATACAAACACAACCAATCACTTCTCTTTTCTTCCAGCAGTGAACAATTATTTAATGTTGTGCAAGTTATTAGCATCATCCAAAACACTAGACTACTGTACTGTATGTTTTTAAAAGCAGTCTTTACTGCTGACGGTTTGAAATAGCTAGCTCCATTAGATCATAAACAGGAATAGAGATTGGACAGAAGCATGTTGCTGATTCAGAGGCAGTTGTTGCTGTTTCAGTAGTGCACTTCTTCAGCTCTCTCTCTCTCTCTCTCCCTCTCTCTCTCTCTCTCTCTTTCTCTCTCCCTTTCTCTCTCCCTCTCTCTCTCTCTCTCTCTTTCTCTCTCCCTTTCTCTCTCCCTCTCTCTCTCTCTTTCTCTCTCCCTTTCTCTCTCCCTTTCTCTCTCTCTCTTTCTCCCTCGCCCTCTCTCTCTATATCGCTCTCTTTATCTGTCTATTTGTCCATGTCTCTTTCTCTTATGTACTTCCTTGTCCTCTTTCTCTCTATCTCTCTCTCTCTCTCTCTCTCTCTCTCTCTCTCTCTCTCTCTCTCTCTCTCTCACGCCACCTGCTCAGTGTTGTTTCACTACACCACTACACACTCCTCTACTAATCTACTGCAAGGCTGCACTCTTTTTTTCCTGGGAAATGGGCTTTTAATATATGATGAGGTTCGGGCGACTATATTAACCTTTCTCGACGTGTGCAGTTCGGAGGGCTGTGTTGAGTTGTCGAATATTCTGAGGAAATTGCCATTAGCAGCAACCACTTGACCCTGATTGATTGGGCTCTCAGCGTAGAGGGAGACTGCGAGTCCACTTCACTACGCCGAACTCCTTGTGGCAGTGCGGAGAGAGCGAGATACAGAGTGTGATGTCAAATCACCGGAGACTCATAGAGCTTATTGCTAACAAGGTCCCATTTACAATACAGGAAGCACAACACACAAATGACTGGGCATGTATAGTCATATATCATGACTGGGCTTACAGTTGGCAGGCTAATTCGTCATATCTTTAGCTCACTATTGTAACCTTTGCATAAATCAGTATCTTTAAATGCATACATACAAGAGGATAATCTGTTTATGCTGCTTATCCTCAACCTGACACTCTGTTTTTTTTTTCTAACTGTTCACAGGACTATGACGACGGGTATGGAACAGCGTATGACGAACAAGGATATGACTCGTATGACAACAGCTACAGCAATCAAGGTCAAAAGTAAGTAACTTCGTTCACAAGTCGTTTGTTCACCAAACTTAAATGTGCTCCTGTCACCAAAACTGAGAAAGTTTTACCCGCTCATAAGCGAACATTGCTGAGTCGTGTGATCCTTCCAGAAGAAATGTTGCAGTGAACTTTCAAGCTGTCAGACTGCCAGAAGAGAGCACTTCAGTGTCATTCTGGAAATGTATTTGACTATTATATGTCTGAAATGGCTCCCAAATGTAAGGCTTTTACTGATCTACTGACAGACGCAGGGACATGGCAAGGAGGGAAAATGAACCATAAAATTGTACTCAATAATATGTGAAACATTTGGCTTTCTTAGGGAAATGTTTTGTTGTCAAGCTGTGCTTTGTCCTCCTATGTACAGACTACATACAAAATCACTATAGACACAAAAAAGCAGCTCATATGGCTTTAGGTGTTTAGGCAGGTTGTCGTGACTGCTGATGAGGCTTACAGATTGTTTGCCCGCAGACAAATGTAGTAGCTGTTGGTTAGGAGCTTTATATTTTATGGAAGGAAATGGTATTTTGAAGATTGTTCACATGTGCAGTTGAATTTTAGATAAAAAAGTCTCCTTTCTCCAAGTAATCTCTGGTAGCCTCATAGGACCTCCAGAAAAGCAGATCAGTGCTTCCTGTTGACTTATTTACTTTCATCTCTTGAACGTTTGATTGATCATCTCTTCGTATTTAAACAGCAGGTTGTGCAAACAGGGAACTGGCTTTTATAGTAAACCCAAAGATACTTGCTGAATAGTAAGGACAAAGATACTTACTGAATTTAGTTTAGATGTGTAGAAAGAGCTTGAACCTTTGTGGTGATTCCGATTCATTCCTTAAAGTATCTATGAGAAGGTACATACTGACATACATTATCTTCTGTTTTTTTTCCACAATATTGTAACATAACATTTTGGATGTTTAATTGTACTTTACATTACATTGTTAAAATGAAATCATTCAGGAAGCAGCTGACGGGGTTTTTAATGAGACGACATGCAGCTACTCATGTACTCATTTCCTGTCGAGCGTCTTAATGTCCTAACGCCACATGTCCTTTTCTACAAACAAGGGCAGCATGAATGGTCACGCTGACTTCATGCTTGAAGCCATTGAAAGGCTTATATGCAGAAATATGCACAGTGCAGGGTTATTGCATGTAAATGAAAGCCTGCCGTATCATTGGGAGACCTACCAAATGGAGGGGGTAAAATGTGACTAATGGATGGGCCTGGCTGGGGACTTTTATTGTTGCGCGAGTGGTGCACCACGTTGAGCGCATCATATCCTGTGCCATGATCTGAACAGCGCACAGCAAGGCAGCATCATGGAGACATTTATAACAGAGGGCCTTTCTGCTGAAAATAATTCAGAGAGACCAAACCTATTGTGCAGGGTTTTTATGTTTTTAGCTTTAGACCTTATGTTCATGTTCACTCTGGAAACTTTTCAAGTTCGTTGGTTTTGTCATTTTCTTTTTCTTTGAAGTGACCAGCCATTGTTTTGTATTCATTTGTGAAGCTCTTTATCCAAAAACAAGAGACAATTTGTATCGCTCCCTATGCATTTGGATAAAATAGTTTTGTATTGTTTTGTATTGTGTTCAATTCATTGTTTAGATAGAATTGCAAAGCGCAAATGTAACATTCAAATCATGAGATTCCTCCATAGTATCAAGCAGAGTGCTGCTTTTTCTTTCTGTTGTTTCCTCTCAACCTCTCCACCTCTCCTCTATCTGCTTCTCTCTTTCTATCCTCCTGTCTGTCTCTATCCTTCCCTCCCACCCACACTGTAATTGTGGAGGAGTTTTTGTGATGCTAAATGTAGCATATTGATTTCCCCTACGCCCAGAGAGCGATCAGCCTCGTTGTCATGTGCTACTGCCGGTCAAAGGCTCTCTGTTCTTTTTTTGCCTGTTTGCTTGTTTGCTGGGACCACACTTGTTTTTTTTTTCCCCTTTTCTCTTCATCAATCTCGTCTCTGTCACCATTCCGTTTATTCACCCTCGTCAAACCATTTCACCCCCTGCCTCCCACCTCCCCTACCGGCCCCAAGTCTTCAACCAATCACCCCACCCCTGCACCCCCCCATTCAGCCCCTCCACCCACTACCAATCACTGTGACCTCTGTGGTGTGTGGTGGAGAGAGAGGCAGGGTTGTTGTTGCACTTAAGGTGTCAAAAATGCATTAGAGTCCTCTGTAAATACCAGGCCAACGATAGAAGGGGTGGTAAGAGGCAGAGGAGTGGCCATTCAGCATTCTGTTT
>CM050201.1:21160000-21167500 GCA_027475355.1 Coilia nasus | reverse complement strand
GAGGCCTCCTGCTCCAGAGGCACCCGCTTTGGCCTGCTTCCCTCCACTCACATGCCTGCGTTTCTTCTTTATTTTATTTATTTTATATTTTATTTACCTGTGTACGTATTTGCCCTCCCCTTATCCTTCACTTCTCTCTATTCCTCTCTCTTTCTTTTCTTCTTCTTCTTCCTCTTCTTCTTCTTCTTCTTCTTCTTCTTCTCGTTTCTCTTCTTTTTCCTTTTCTTCTAATTCTTCTTTTCCTGTTAATTTCTCTCTCTCTCTCTCTCTCTCTCTCTCTCTCTCTCTCTCTCCTTTCCTCAGTGTTGTTTCACTACACACTCCTCCAAACTACTGCAAGGCCGCACTCTCTGCTCTTCCCTGTCTCATAGGTTACCCAGTGACTGACACACTGATCAGGCATACATGTGTTCTATATGCACTCTGTCCACAGGCAGCGAATGGTAGAGGGGGGTGAGTGTGCTGAAATGCTGTAGGCCCACAGACCATGTGGCTGCAGGTCTATACAGTGAACTTACAGTACAGGGCACCATGCCTTTCTCTCTCTGCGACACATTGTCAATTTATTTACATAGCATTTAAGCATATAGCATATAGAATTAAAAAACAACAGAAGTCGACCCAAAAGTACTTTACAGACAACAAAAGGTAATGATAACACATTTACTGTAATATTTAATAACAGTATTTTCTGTTCACATGGCCCTAAGTTGCAGTAATGCAGTAATACAGTTTCATTGTATGATCTCTTTGAAAGGACTAACCCCAGCTAAGATGATCAATGGGTTGTTTTTTTTTTAATGAAATAGATGATTGAACACAATAAAAAAATAATAAATAAAAGGCCAAGGGGAAGGGAAAAAAATATGGCGAGGGAAAAAAAGAATAGATGAGCGATAAGATCAGTCACCTGATCACAACCTGGATTTAAAAGATACCACAGTGTGGCGAGGTGTCCCTTTGTGCCAATGCAGCCAGCTTTCCTACTATCAAATAAATGTTAGCATTTGTCAGTGTGTGTGTGTGTGTGTGTGTGTGTGGGCTTGTGACTGTGACTGTGCCTGAGCGAATGTGGGTCAGTTCTGCTAACAAAGTGTGAGAGTGGATTTAAGGATGGACCTGTGTGCTAAACAGTACATGCACACACACAATGACACACAACACACACACACTACGCACGCACACACACACACATACACCGATGCACACAACACAACACACACACACGACTAACAAGAGTCCCTATTTAGCGTTCCTGAGACAGCGGCAACACCGGCCCTCTTTTAATGAGAGCACAATGGCCAGCATCCACGAGCCTCTCAAAACTGCCTTAGCAACACTTTCATACATTCATATTCACCGCATGGCAGGAGGCTTTGCCCTTTGCTGTTGCCCTTTCAGTGGAAGGCATTTTTAACATCCCGTGAAGACAAAACACTGTAATTGTGCCTCATGAACAACTGTCAACTGCCTCGCAAGGTTATTTTCACATAATGCATCTCTGTCATGTGCCTGAATGTGTGCTGTACTGTTCTGTTCTGTTGTTTTTTTGTCACACAGAGGGTTGAGACTATTTGTTGAATGTGAACCTGCCTGTCTATAGATTTTCCTTTTGTGTCTGTGTGGAGGGTGGGAGGGGTATCAGTGTGTGTGTGTGTGTGTGTGTGTGTGTGTGTGTGTGTGTGTGTGTGTCTATGTATACCAGGACTGTGCACATTGTATCTTACTTTGTAATTCTGCATCCTTTTCGCTACCTCAATTAAACATTAAACTTTATTAAAGGTGTACTTCCACGAAAAAACGTTTAGTACTTGCTCTTTTGAAATATGATAGGTCACCCTGAGTTGCATATGCATGCTGCATATAAAAATGTTTTTCTACCCCCATTTTCTATATCAGTCAAAAGAAGACAATAAGCGGGGAAAACGACCCAATGCGAAAAGGACCTGCAGCGTGACGTAGACGTGCAAATGCATATAAGAGAAACTGATCGAATGGGTTTTAAATGATGTTAGCCTGTGACTGACTCGCATAAGATTAGCAGGCTAGTTGAATGACTGAACTGCATTTAGCCGGGCACTTGCACTGTTTTGTCATGCAAATATTACCATTCTGAAACGGTCAGGAAGCGACTGTGCTTGTGCCATCTCTCCTTCCTCTTCGGATTCAGGATCAAACACATAAGGCTGTATCTCCGAAGACATTCTGTGTGCAGTTTTAGCGCTGTCAAGTTGACTTTTCCCCTTTACCTTACTCTGCTATCAAGTTGACTGTGGGGCAAAGGAAGCTGCAGGGGAGCGTGTCACGCCTCTGATGAAATCGTGTCGTTCTCCCGGCCCCACCCTCTCCACTAAACTAAAACAGCCTAAAACAGAAGCACTAGAATTTTTTTTTCATCAAAACCAGCGCACAGGACAATTACTAATACTAGAGAACACAGCAAAATTAATGAAAAAACGATGGAAGTACACCTTTAAGAACTAAATAGAAATTCAACTTAGTCAGTTTCAACTCTATTCTGCATGTTGTACAGCCCTGAGATGTGTAGAACTATAGTGGACTGTGACCATGCATGTGTGCATGTAATGTTGTGAAAGGAGTTTCATGGAGAGGCATTTATTAAACAAGCCCACTGATTCTCCTCAATCAGGCTGACTAGTGGATTACTGGGTGTTTCATCATTGGCTGCTCCAGCAAACACTAGGCCGAAACTCTGGGAGCGATGTAGAGGATACCTCCCAGACAAACTAAGAGACTTTTTTGTATTTCTGTGCCATTCTTGCCTGGATTGTGACAGACAGACACGTCGTGACAGTCCGATTTTACTGTGAATAGCTTTACGCCTGCTTGGTTGAAAATGTTTGCCTTTTTCATTTTGAAACAAAGAGGTGACCAAAAAATGTTGTACCCCCCAGCCCCACACACACACATACACACACACAAACACACACACACATACACAAACACACAAAACACATAAAAAAGAGACAATGATGACCATTATCGATTTCAGTTATGAAATGTGTGTTTGTGTATGCGTGCATGCATGCATGTGTGGGTGTGTGTGCTGCTAAGAGACCATGTATAAAAGACTCACAAAAACTACTAAATTCACTGAATAGAGCCAAATATTGTCCCCAGAATCAGCTGATAGTTTGAATTGCACACAAACCCCACCCACACACACACACACACATACACATGCACCCACACACGCACACACACACAGAATGCACTTGGCATACATAACAGTCACAATCGTGAGTGTCCTTCTAAAGGAATCGTAGGCAGAAGAAAAAGTTGGCATCCTTGGAAAGAGAGATATTTTTCTCCTGAACCAGAAATAGGAGGCAGGTGCCATCCAGCGGGGCAAGTGGGGCAAGGGGTGTGTCTGTGTCTGTGTTTGTGTGTGTGTTTTGTGTGAATGTGTATGGGGGGGGTGGTCCAGGTGTGGCACTTAAGGAAGCTCTGGCTCTCAGTCCTGGTAGGGAAGGCCATGTGTTTGGATAATGAGGAGGAAGTTATCACCTGAAGGTGAATGCAGTTCACAGTAAAAGGCAGTTAGGCAGAAAAAAAGAGTTTGTATGTGTGTGTGTTTGTGGGGAGGGGTGTATATGTGTTTGACAGTGGGAGAGAGAATGAGCATGTGTGCTTTTGTGCATATGAATGTCAGTGCGAGTGTGTGTGTGTGTGTGTGTGTGTGTGTGTGTGCGAGTGTGTGTGTGTGTGTGTGTGTGTGTGTGTTCGTGTGTGTGTGTGTGTTCGTGTGTGTTTGTGTATGTGTGTGTGTGTGTTCGTGTGTGTGTGTGTCTAAGCAGCTGCAGCATGCCCTGCATGACCTGCAGCTGGTTCGGTCCTCTGTGGTGGCTGGTACTTAGCAAGTTTATTTCACCACTGACACCTGTGGGACCAGCCCTCCCTCAGACACACACACACACACACACACACACACACACACACACACACACACACACACACACACACACACACACACACACACACACACACTCTCTCTCTGTCTCTCTCTCACACACACACACACACACACTGTCTCACTCTCTCTCTCTCTCTCTCTCACACACACATACACACACACTCTCTCTCTCTCTCTCTCTCTCTCTCTCTCTCTCTCTCTCTCTCGCTCTCTCTCTCTGCCCCTCTCTGTCTCTCTCTCTTTCACAAACACACACACACACACATACACACACACCCTTTTCCACCACTGTCCTTTTCAGCCGACTCCCACTGGACCAGTGTTGCAGTGACAGACCCGGTGAAGCTGACTTCAGGTCCAAACACACAGTACCGGAGACAAGGACACAGCAGAGAGTGGTCTAGTTAGAGTAGCCATCACACACCAGATGAATGGATAGATGGATGGATGGAGGGCTGGAAGGATGAATGGAATGATTGATGGACGGATGAACGAGTTGATAGATGGATTTGATGGACAGATGTTCAGGAGACACGTACTGTAGGGAGATTTGCCAACAAAAGCCATCCATACTGTGCAGCATAGCTGCAGGTAATTAATGGGCCTTAAATATGCAGACGCCCTGACTAAGCTAAGAGGGGATTACAGCCACTGACACATTTGTGTGCGATTAGGAGGAGATGATACAGGTGACTGAGTACTATAAGATTCACTCGCTGAAAAGACACGTTTGGGCAAACATTAGGACTGATTATGTGAAATGATGTGAAATTGCAGAGAGACGGAGGTTTTTTTCTATATGTATCGCCATCATTTGTTAATGGAAATTTTATTATTAATCATGAGGATTTTTACATTATTACTACTATCTGTAATTTGGGGGTATACACATTATTAGCTTTTTATCAGTTTTTTTTAGTGACAGGGACATTAAAAAGCAGTTTTCTTTTGCCCTTTTTCTGTATTGAACACAGCCTCTGTGATTCTCATGCCAGCATCAGACAGAACAGTGTCACAAGGATGTCTCAGGTGCATTCGCAGTCACTGTGAACGCTCATCCATGGCTCAAAACTCACACTTTTGTCCTCTGCCCCAATTTCCTCAGTCTTTCTCTTTTCCTCTCTGCCCCAATTTCCTCAGTCTTTCTCTTTTCCTCTTTTTCTCTGTTCTGTGTTTTTTTCCCTCCCCCCTCGTCGATGATGTATTTTTAGACTGCCAGGTTAACTTCTGGATTCCAGAGGTTGGGTAACTGTAGTCACAGCTCTCTGTCTGTCTGCCTGTCTGTATGTCTGTCTGTCTGTCTGTCTGTCTGTTTGTCTTTCTCTCTTTGTCTGTCTGTTCTGTTTCTCTCTCTCTCTCTCTCTCTCTCTCTCTCTCTCTCTCTCTCTCTGCCTTTCTCTCTCTCTCTCTCTCTCTCTCTCTCTCTCTCTCTCTCTCTCTCTCTCTCTCTTTCTCTCTCTCTTTTTCTCTCTTTCTCTCTCTTTCTCTCTCTCTCTCTATCTCTCTTTCTCTCTCTCTCTCTATCTCTCTTTCTCTCTCTCTCTCTCTCTCTCTCTCTCTCTCTCTCTCTCTCTCTCTCTCTCTCTCTCTCTCTCTCTCTCTCTCTCTCTGCCTTTCTCTCAGTCTTTCTGTTTTTCAATCTGCTCTTTGTCTGAGTTAGTCTCTAGTCTCCATTAATCGGTGCTTCACTGGCGCACTGTAGTCATGCCCAAACAGAAACCACTCTTTTAATTTAGTTTGTTAACAGGTTCGCCATTTAGTGGCAAAGCAACACAAAAATATCTGCTTCGTGCACATCAGTCAATAACAAGGCTTTTTTTTCCACTCGCTAAAGTAGTGTCCTAACAACATGTTTTTTTTAATGAAAGCTGGTTTATTTTGGTCAAAAGACAACAACAACAACATTAACCGACAAGTACCTGGCCCTAATAGCCTTGGCCCAATTAGCGACGGGTTCTGCCTCTCGCTGTGGTCTCTACCCCTGCAGTGTCAGTCACCTTGCTCTGACCTCTACTGTAGTGGCCTACGGTCTATAGTCTGAGAGCCCGCAGCTCCACTCAGCCTTATTAGATTTGCACTCGACACTGTAACGTATGCACACACTGCTGTGGGTGTCAGCTGTAGCAATCATAATAGGGCTATGAAATAGTAATGAATGCGATCGCCACTTTGTGTGCTACAAAGGTTAATATAATTGGAGTAGTGATACATAAGACTGTTGAATATGAATTACGAGACGGCAGTGGAGAGAAAGATGTATCTCTCTCTCTCCTCCTCGCTCTCTCTTTGTTTTCTCTCTCTCTCCCTCTCTCTCCCTCTCTCTCGCATTTTCACTTTTTCTTTCTGTCTGTTTTTTTTTCTCTCACTCTTTCTCTTTTTGTCTCTTGCTTTGTTGTTCTCTCTATTTGTGTATCTTTTTATCAATCAGCTTGTCAGTGTCTCCCTGCTTCTTTTGTAAAATAATGTATCCAGTCAACCGATGACTGACTTGTAAAAGAGGCTTCCTTTATTTACTTACTTATTTATTTATTTATTTATTTATTTATTTATTTTCTCCTTTCTAATCACCATGACATCAGATGGCTAACTGGGAGGGTGATGACTGCCAATCAGCTACCATACAATCAGGCTGCTGGTTGTTGATTGGTAACGCTCATTTCGGACGGTCGGTCTGCAATCGCCACAACAGCTAAATGTCCTTTTGTGTCGCTCCTATTTGCAGCCATTGTGGCTTAGAGGGAAGAGGCAGCCGTCAATCAGTGTGTAAATGTTCACCTTACCTTACATGGGGTTGAACATTTCCTTCTTTTTTTTGGGGCTGTGTACAAGAAATCAAGACTCTGGAGTGTGCCAATCTCGGGCAGAATTGTAGGACGTTTTATGTGACCTCATTTGAATCAAAATCAAAGAATTTCGGCTGTGGCTGGGAAAAAAAATATTCTGATTCTGTGCTGCCGTCACATGTGACAGAGAGCGAGAGAGAGAGAGAGAAAGAGATGGAGAGAGAGGTGGAGAAAGACAGAGACATGGTCACTGACAGGGACAGAGAGAGACAGAGACAGACAGGGACAGGGACAGAGACAGAGAGTTGATGTGGAAGAAAGGTAGAAAGAAGAAACATACTAGCATAGGTGAAGCTGACCTGGCTAGTTTGACGAGGTTGAGTGTGAGAGAGAGAGAGGGAGAGGGAGAGAGAGAGGATGAGGTAGAAAGTGAGAGAAAAAGACAAGGACAAATAGACAGATAAAGAGAGAGTGATAAAGAGAGAGAGGGAGAGAGAGAGAGAAAGAGAGAGAGCTGAGGGAGTGCACTACTGCAACAGCAACAACTGCTTCTGAATCAGCAGCATGCTCCTGTCCAACCTCTATTCCTGTTTATGATCTATGATGAAGGGAAGATACATACAGAAACAGAGTCAGACCAGCTGAGAGAGATGAATAAAACAACCTGACGGACCAACAGCCAGTCAGATGGAGAGACGGACAGTAAGGTAGCGACAGGAAGATAAATAACACACTTACCTGCAAACACTCTTAACTGATTGTGGCAGACAGAAAGACAGACAG
>CM050201.1:21125000-21157500 GCA_027475355.1 Coilia nasus | reverse complement strand
CATTTTGTTATTCTGAACGTGGCTGTGCAGTTTTCCATTTGTGTAAATGATCGACTTGTGTGTCTGTAAAAGCTGGTGCTTAACCGTGCCACCTGTGTCAGCGCAGGCAGAGCCAAACCGGTAATAAGTGTGTTAAATACACGCTTGGCCATTTTTGACCCACCACTCAGCTCACTCGTTTTTCTGTTGTGTTTTAATACCTCTCCATCGTCCTCTTTTCATTCAGTACCCCTCTGCTTCAGCCTGGTGAAACAGCCCCTCCTACTTCATTTCATTTTGTACAGAGAGTCTGGCCTTGCTGCCGTTGAAATGTATGTATGTGGACTGCGTGAATCCTAGCCAATCAGCGAAAAGAGGGAGTGTTTGTGAGCGATGATGTTGACTTTGTGTGCTACATTCGAATTGTTGTGCGTAGGAAGGATAATTGCATATGTGACGACCAGACGTTAGCGATTGGGTAAGGAAGAGCCACTTGTTTTAAACTTCAGCAGAGTCCACACTTCCAGCAAGAAATCATTTCTCAATGCAGCAAGTCCAGACCCTCTGTGCAAAATTAAATGAAGTACGAGGGGCTGCTTTACCAGGCTACCAATGCTTCACATTCTCCAGTTTCTCTCCTTGTCTTGCACACTCACACACACTCTTTCTCTTTTATTCTCTTCTCACTTTTGGTCTTCAACTCTATTGCCCAACTTTCAGAAGTTAGTCATTAATGATGTTAGCAGCACCTGTGCAACTCTGAGGTAACATCAAAGTTGTGAAAACACCTCACAGAGGGTGAAGTTTTACTGGAGTCTTTCTTTGCAGAATAACAATAGACCTCACAGGCTAAGGAAGAAGAGTATGAATGATGAACTACGGGCAGGATGATGTGTGCGGAAAAACTGAATAAAATCGTGTTTTTGCTGTGCTTTAATAATAATAATAATAATAATAATAATAACAATAATAATAATAATAATAATAATAATAATAATAATAATAATAATAATAATAATAATAATAATAATAACAATGATAATCACCATCATCATCATTATCTTCTTCATTTATATAGCACTTTTGATACAAAGTATGTAGCTAAAACTATTTGACAGTTTGTTAAAAAAGACAAATTGTACTTCACACAGTGCCGTGAATGGAGACTTTAAATAAAGAGGTGTTCAACCCTGAGCTCAATAAATCAGGCTTTGAGTCCCCTGCTTGTTCTGTCACTTTTACTGAAGCTACGCGATAAATGATTGTACATTAGAACAGAAGAAAGACACATTTGTACCAGCGTAAAAGCGTAAAACATGTCTGCATTCAGGGACGAGAATGTGGCCCTGAATGAAACAGAAATATCTTCTGTAGTTGCGCCTCTCTCTTCACGACAAGAATATTTCCCTCATCGCATTTTTTTATTTTTTTTTCCCCTGCTTGCTTTTGTGTTAGTAATCACACCCGGCGTGGAAGTTGTTTTCTTCGTCTCTCTGTGTCAGCCGGTGGAGTTCATTTCCTCATTGACTCTCCTTTCATTCTTGATTTCCCATCCTCCTCTCTGCCTCTCTGGCTCTCCGCCTCTCTCTGTTTCTCGTCTGAAATGGCAATGTCACAGCAGCGGCCCTCAGACGGGTCCGGCACCTGCCAAAGCAGCCCAGGCAAGCCGGTTACCGTGGGAGATTGCGTGAGTGACAGGCGGAGGGAAGAAGGGGACTCAGCTGTTGAAAGGGGGATAGTGGAGTGGGGTGGGGGGGGGGGGGGGGGGGGTGACACGTCAGATCGCCATGGCAGCCATATGATGAATTGCCTCTCCGCTCCTGAGTGATAGCAGCAATGGCAAAGGATGCCAGTGGATTGTACTGTCACAGGCCACTCAGTACTGGGAGAATGAAAAAAGGAGAGAGCGAGAGAGAGAGAGAGTGAGAGAGAGAGGGAGGGATAGAGAGACAGAGCAACAGAGAACGACGTATATATATATATAGAGAGAGATGGCGAAGGATGCCACTGGATTATGCTGTCAGAGGCCACTCAGTACTGGGAAAATGAGAAAGGAGAGGAGAGAAAGAGAGAAAAAGAGAGAGCGATAGAGAGAGAGCAATACAGAAAGAGAGAGAGAGATAGAGAGCAATGTATGTGTGTGTGTATATATATATATAGGGAGAGAGATGGCAAAGTATACCACTGGATTATGCTGTCAGATGCCACTCAGTACTGGGAGAATGAGAAAGGGGAGGAGAGGGAGAGAGAGAGGCATAGAGAGCGATATAGAGAGAAAGAGAGAGCAATACAGAGAGAGAGCGATGAATATATATATATATATATATATATATAGGGAGAGAGATGGCGAAGGATGCCACTGCATTCTGCTGTCAGAGGCCGCTCAGTACTGGGAGAATGAGAGGGAAAGAAGGGGGGAATGGAGAGGAGAGGGAAAGAGAGAGAGAGCGATAGAGAGAAGAAGAGGAGCCGGTTGAAATAAACAAAGTGGAAGGGGCTGGAAAACAATATTAAATGGAAGGCAGTGAAACACAATGCAGAAAAGTTTTTTCCACCATGATGCTATTTAGGGGCACCTTCCCCAGTCTGGATCCGAATGCAAGGATGTAACCAGGATGGCTGACGAGGAGGAGTTTACCAAAATAGCGGGAAACTGTCATGCATTGTTAATGTGATTGTGTGTGCTTGCTATGTCTTTGTGTTTGAGCTTTGAGAGAGATAACGCCAGATACTGTGTGTGTGTGTGTGTGTGTGTGTGTGTGTGTGTGTGTGTGTGTGTGTGTGTGTGTGTGTGTGTGTGTGTGTGTGTGTGTGTGTGTGTGTGTGTCTGCGTGTGATAGAGAGAAAATGAGCGAGAAAGAATAAAGGAATGAAATCTAATGACATTTGGTGAGGTGTGTGTGTGTGTGGTGTGTGTTCTGTAAGCGAGAGAAACACAAAATGAAACAGCGTGTGTGTGTGTGACAGAGAGAGAGAGAGGAGAGATTGTGATCTTAGTTCATCTTTTGCTCAAAAGCTCACAGCCAGGTTTCCCTAGAAACCTCAGTGTGTGTGTGTGTGTGTGTGTGTGTGTGTGTGTGTGTGTGTGTGTGTGTGTGCGTGTTTGGTGTGTGTGTGTGTATTACACATGCTCTGTGTCGTTCTCTCACCTCAGCAGAGAAGCTATCAGTTACTCTCTTCCCTTCTTATGTTGGTGCTATTTAACAATTATCTGACTGATCTCCTGAGACCCATTAGTTGGGCTCCTGCTTTGTTCTTCTCAGGAACTGCAGTGGCACTGTCGCACCCATACGATCCACCACAGAGATCTCTCATTGCCATACGATCCACCATGGAGATCTCTTATTGCCATACGATTCACCATAGAGATCTCTCATTGCCATAAGATCCACCATAGAGATCTCTCATTGCCATACTATCCACCATAGAGATCTCTCATTGCCATATGATTCACCATAGAGATCTCTCATTTCCATACGATTCACCATAGAGATCTCTCATTGCCATACTATCCACCATAGAGATCTCTCATTGCCATAGAATTCACCATAGAGATCTCTCATTGCCATACTATTCACCACAGAGATCTCTCATTGCCATGCGATCCACCATAGAGATCTGTCATTGCCATACGATCCACCATAGAGATCTTTCATTGCCATTCGATCCACCATAGAGATCTCTCATTGCCTTGCGATCCACCATAGAGATCTTTCATTGCCATGCGATCCACCATAGAGATCTCTTATTGCCATCACACTTTGCCTTGTTTGCTGTTTCACATCAGATGCAGACATCTGAAATGGCAGCGTTGTGATAATGAGGTCTGCACCTGACAGAAACACTCACACACCCTCACAGCCAACCTTCCATCGTTTCATTTATTTAGGAGCACCTTCCCCCCATCTGGATCCATATGCAAGGATGTAACCAGGATGGCTGATGAGAAAGAGCTCATCAAAAATAGTGGGAAACTGCCATGCATTGTTAATTTGTGTGTATGCCTGCCTGTATCTTTGTCTTTGAGATCTGAGAAAGATAAAGTCAGATACTGTGTGTTGAAGTGGGAATGTTGTGATAATGAGTTCTGCTCCTGAAAAGCTCACACACCCTCACAGCCAACGAGAGCACAGGTGCATTTATCTTCAGGTTAAACCACTTACTATAACATGTACAGGGCATGCAGAGTGGACCAAAAAGAAAATGGCTATATTTCTTCAATCACTGAGGGTGTAGAAAGGGATAGAGAACACACTGAGCACTGTTTCCACCTTTAAAATAAGTGTGAAGCAGGACGTGAATTTGTCACCTTGTGAGGAAGCATGTGGCAACTTTTTTCATGGGTAGTTCTTTTCAAATACACCTGATTGTCATCTTGAATTGAGCTGTCATAGCGATGGAAAGACAACTGAATGAGCATACGTTATGGTTGTATAACTGAATCAGAGGCTTGACCATTACACAGGAACTGTATTGACATTGTATTCAAATACATAAGGTACTTTAAATACATAAGATACTTTAAATACAAAAGCTACTTTCATTTAGAGTGGAGCTCTACTCTTCTACTCTTCTTGGAGGGCTTTACAAGATTATAGAGTGTTTCTATGGCAATGTAAGTGTTTCTATGGCAATGTAAGTGATTGTATGGAAATGTAATTGTTTCTATGGCAATCTAAGTGTTTCTGTGGCAATCTAAGTGTTTCTATGAGATTGTGCCCATTCATGTATGAGTCTCACGCTAAGCCCATTGTAGCTAGGAGGGTGCCCTATGCATATACTGTATATATTTCTATCAGTATGTTCGCTGCCTGTTACAAAGTTGAGCTGAATTAAATTTCCCTTACCTTTTCAGTGTGTTTATTTTACTAATATGTGTGCACCTGGTATTATTGGCTTCAGTGAGATCAGTTTTATTATATTTTGATTACTCCAAGTGTCAGTACTGGCTTTTCTACAGTGATGAAATGTACAGTATGACGGTAATGCAGTATGTTTCCTGTCTTATTATCTCTGTGTTTCTCTCTCTCTCTCTCTCTCTCTCTCCACAGCTCAGACGACTACTACGAATACGGGCACAGCGGCAGTGGGGAGTCATACGACTCATACGGTGAGTTCCTCCTCCGACCGCCTCGTAACCGGATTAAAACGATTAGTCCGTCCGCATTACGCACGGATTTGCGTGTTATTAGCTCCCATCCTGTCGCGGCGGCCTGTTTCTCTCACACAGACGGCGCTCCTGTTATCTCCCGCGATCGGAGCCGTCATGGCCGTTTGACTGATAGCAAGATGCAGAGAAGTATTGTTGCGCTCTACAGTAGATTTAAGCAGTTAGTTCAGGTGCGTGAAACCAAAAGAAGTCCAAGTCAAGTACAAGTGGCTCGCACACTGAAGAGGGAGACACGAGGTCTACAAAGGAGTTTCTTTTATTAAAATGGTAGGAGCAGAGCAGACGTTTCAGCAGTGCTATCCTCAATGCTCTCAGTGCTCAACTTTGACTGATAGCAGAATTCCCAGGTCTTAACTTCTCACCATCAATGCAGATCTCACCCACAGATCCCTGACACACCATTGCACACATGCCGCCCTCCACACAACACGTAGAGAGACACATTAGCATGTGCTCTAGTGATGACATTCGGCAACGTGTCATATCAGGTTGGCATGATGAGGAATAATGAGGTTGAAATCAAAAGTCAAAATGTATACAGCAAACCTTTTCTTGCAGCACATAAATGAAGTGGCAGTCATGCAGAGTCATGCATGTACATAATTTTACACTGTCTCTGTGCAGGAGTTGAGAAAATATGTTTGATGTGGTGTTGGCTAATTATAATATAAGTCAGAGCAAAGAACTTGTGAAGGTGTTAAATCTTCAGGCATTCTTTTTTATGTGAGACGGTGTTGCTGTGCTTTTGTGAAATCCAAAAGAGCAAGCACCAGTTTGTTTCCTTGTAGACTCCTGTTTATAAAAATCACTGTCAGATAATAACAACATAGTGAACTGACTATACTAGTATTGCAGGAACTGTAATTGCAGATAATTATTGTGGGTGATTAATTTGATTTTATTTTTTAATATATGCTTAGTTTGTCACAGTGCTGTGTGTGGCTCAATTGTCAACACAAATTAAAGCGTTAATTAATAATCCTGATTTACAGATGCAGAGAGCATCTCTCATTAGCACCTGAAACTGGATCTGTAGAAATTGGCATTGTTGCATGGATAATTTGTTCAGATTTCAATTGGACAGAGATGAACAAGTGGAAAAAAACATGAAATAGACTGGTGTTTCAGTTAAGTCCTTCAGTTTCACCATGCTCACTGAATGATACACTGAATGAATCCAGGACAGCATTCACCAGTCAGGTTCAGTATCATGAAGGCACACAATAAGTTAAAAAAAAAAATCCTAAAGTTATTTTTTTGGGGGTTTTGTGCCATTAAAGGAATAGGAAAGTAAAGAATGACATGAACCATCGGAACCGGGAAATGGCCTCAAGCTACACTGGAAACTGAGTCCCTGATATGTGCGTTTTCGCCAACTGCACCATGGCACCCACCACAAAGTTCATTTTTAATAGAAACATAGTAGTTAAGGAGTCTATCATTCTTATACTCTCTCAAACACACACCCTCCCTCTACCTTTCACCCTCTATCACTCTGACTCTGTTACTGTCTTTCTCTCCCTCCTTCTTGTCTTTTCTCGTTCTGACACTCATGCTCTCTCTCTCTCTCTCTCTCTCTCTCTCTCTCTCTCTCTCTCTCTCTCTCTCTCTCTCTCTCTCTCGGCAGACACTGCACTCTCTCACCACAGATGCAGACGAACACCTGTTTACATGCTCTGCTGGGAGGTCTTGGGAGAATGCAGGCTGGCGGTTCAAAAGAGAGTCACCAGATTAGCGGGGCTGATGTTGGGCATCCTTCTGTCTTTGTACTCAGTGTTGCCCTGGTCAAGCCTCGCTTTAAAGTGACAGTTAGGCTTAGGGAGGCCAAATGTAATTGAAGGCTATTGGTGAACGCGTCCATGTGCAAGAGAGGGTGTCTTGAGGGATTAAGAACACACACACACACACTTATACACACTCACATTCACGCAAACACACCAACACACTGACACACACAGTCTTAGTCACACATCTTTTCATCCACCACCATTACCCCAACACACTCATACAGACACACACACACACATTAGGCTGCAGCCTTAGCAGCCTCTGTCCAGGCCGAGTCTCGGCTGATTTGTTGGAGATCACACAAAAGGCCGCCATCGAGCGGGCCCCTAAAGATTGGGACAGACGGGGAGCTAATGGTGATTGTAACCTTTCATCTGGAGTGTCGGCTTGGCACGCATCTCCTTTTAAGTGGCGCGTTTGATCCGATCGCTCTCCAGCCAACCCAAATGGTCCCTTCTTCCAACTCGCTTCAAGGGCAAGTGTGTGTGTATGTGTGTGTGTGTGTAAGGAGGGGGAGGTCTTCAGCCTCCCACTGAGACAGAACCCAGGGGAGTGCCGTCAGTTCATTTCGTTTGTCAGTCAGAGGAGCCGCTGAGAAAATAAACACCTTTGTAAAGGGCGCCCATTTTGTGTTCATTGCTTGGTCAACTCTGGGAAGATTAAACAAATATTTGGTGTCTGTTGAGTGTATTTCATGTGTTTTAAAGCATTTCAAAGGCAAGAGAGAGAGAGACAAAGACAGAGAGAGAGGACAAGGAGGAATAGAAAATCAAGACAGAAGAATCGAAAAAAATACTTGTCTGATCCCATATGAAAGAGAATGTGTTGTAGCTAATTTTGTAAACCGCTTTGATAGCAGTTGGACAATTTACAGTGTTCAAGGAGAGCAATTATTCTATTGTAAACATTAAAAACTCCATTCTGACAACGTTTGTTGACCTCATCCACAGGCCAGGAAGAGTGGACAAACAACCGCAGCAAGGCCCCCCCAGCACGGAGCACCAAAGGAGTGTACCGGGAACAGCCGTACAGCAGATACTGACCCCCCCCCCCCCCACAAACACACACACACACACACACTGACCCCTCCTCTCCACCCCCTACTCCCCCCCGCCACCCCCACCCACATCCTGCAGAGACAGCTGCAAGGGTAACCCCCAAGTAATGGATTTTCTATGGACTTACCCCCCCAGCAGCCCTCCTTTGTAGACTAAAAGTGACAAAAACGAAAAACAAAAATGACAACAAAAAAGATGAAACTGAGGAGGAGAGAGAGTGATGAGCCACCGTGATTGTAAACTCAATTGACCCCCCCCCCCCCCCCCCCCTTCAGAAAGGCTTTTGGAGGATGCTGATGAAACATAATGACCATTACTTATGCCCGAGAAGGACAGAGAGAGGACCACTGTACAAGTAGATGAGTAAGCAAGTAAGCTCTTGATTCTTTTATGGTAAATAATACTATACAGTTATTGGGACGAGGTTAGACAGGGGGGTTACATTTCTTTTTAAGGTGTTACTTATTTAGCCTAGGGAGTAACATGATACGGTATGTACAGTAGACGATGTCTCTATTTCCCTTGCTACTGGGTGACTGGTTTTCAATGTGTCCCTTGTAAATCCCAGAGGCGGACAATCCGGCTTGAGAAAGTAAAAATCCTGCCACATCTTCCTTCTGTCTGTACTCCTAACACAGGTTATGTGACTAATTAGCTCATCTACCTGGCTGAAGAGTTATACTAATTGGGATTGGCTGGTTCAGTGAATCGGCTGGAACAAATATGTGGTAGGACTTTTACTCTCTAAACCCGGGATGTCCGCCTCTGGTAAATTCTACTTTAACGAGCTGTCTAGAGGAACGTAAGAAGTGGAATCATGATGCACATATTGTTGTAATCTTTTTCCTTTTTTTTGTAATTGAAAGTACTTCTGAATTAAGGGGCTTATAGAGGCATGTCTTGAAATCATGTTGCAGAATTGTTTTTACTTTTGTTTTTACTAAGAGAACAAAAAAGACCAAAAAAAAAAAATCTTCACGTTGTGTAAATGTTTTTGATTTTGTGTTCAGCATTCCTCCCATTAATCATCCACATAGTAGCAAACTTTTTTTCCCTCTCTGTTGGTAAAACAGAAGGTAATTCATCTACATAGGTGCTTCAGTATATTTTTGTGTCTTCTTCTCCTGATAGATTCCTTTCTGTCAGGAATAGAATAGAAAAGCTGACTCATAAATGCAAGCTGAACCACATTCTGATAATACTCAATTTCCCATAAAAATGTAAAAAAAAGACAAAAAACATCAGTGTAATTCAGGTAAAGCTTTTAGTCCTGAGCTATAATTAGGAATATTGTCATTGTCCGCTTGTGTAAGCCCTTTAATCCCTACTATTTGGTTGATGCTATAATAAAATTTTTGAAAGAATATCCATGTGTTTCAGAGACACCTGTGTTTTTAATGCTCATTTTTAAGGCAAAGCGCAATAATTTAAACTAATGCATAATACACCACTAACTACTGTTTAAAAAATGGATTCGGAATCTTGTTCTAGTACATGTATTTACACAGCAGACTTTTAAAGACAATGTAAAATTGCATAAAATCCAATATAAAGAGAGCTTTAACAGCATGCAAAGCTGTTTCCATGAAGTTAAAAAATGAATCCAGAGTTGAGGCAGATAATGTAGTCATCCTTTTTATCTACAGCAATATGATTAATTTATCTAATCAATTCTTAATGCTGCTCAGTATTACCCATGTGATTTAAATAGAGCACCAGTCTTGTTGGAGACTGTGAGAGATGAGACATTTAGATAGCCCAGAATGTATGATGCATATCTTTTATATTTAATATATTTTTCACTTGCTTTTTGTGCTCGTATCTGTAACTTGTAGTCAGATGTAGATGTTCAGAGGGCACACAACCAAACCAACCCAACTTCTAAACAGTTGTGGTTCTATGGCTTCCACAATCCTCAAGAATTCTATATGTTCTTCTCTATGTAATTCTATGGCATTAAGAGATGTCTGTTATTGGCCATAGAAGGAGTCATACAAGCTACTGTTTTCTGACACGCATAATTTACATGTGTGCTTCATTTTAGGATTAATCAGTGCTCCCATAACATTATAAGACATATACAGTATACAGTACTCAAATGTTATTTCTTCTAATGTACCTTTTTGAGGTTTGTTTTATGTTCCTTTTGGAGGACAATCGGGTTTGGAAGGAGAAGGGGAGGACTTCCTCGTTTTTTCTGTTGTTGTTTTGCTCTCTCTCCCTACCTTTGGTCATGTGACCTCTCCCAGTGTTCTAAAGGGCCCCGCCCACCCCCCCACTCTAAATGACCCTCGTTGACCTCCGCAGAGAGAGGATGGCAGTAGCTGTTTAAAAAGACCTCCGTTTGACAAGGTAACCAAACCTAACCCGCTTAACTACATTCTTAATGAAGCTCTAAGGATACAATAAACATAAACACAAGTTCAAATAAGGAAATGTTACTAATAAGATGACTACATTACTTCATTACCTTTTTTCATTAAAAGTTAAAAAAGAAGAAAAGGGCTAAAAATGATAAGAAAATAACCACCCCTTTATATGGTATGACTGGGGCATAATTAGATACGATTAAACCTGGTAAAAAGAATTATAAATAGTTGTAATATTCTCTTAACTTCCTCACGTACAATAACATTACTATAAGCCAGTGATAAACTGTTCCATAGCCCTATTAAAAGACTGAATGGCTTTTTAAAGGACAGAACTTGCTAAAAGTGTAAAATTCTATCAGATATCTCCATGCTATTAATGGCATCTTCTGCTGATGTTGTGCTTATTGTTATGCCCTGCGCAGGGATCGATACATTTCTTATTAAATCCGGTCTTCTCCTCTTTTCTAGGGCAACATACCGTATACTGATTCGCCCTCCCTGACACTGGGTGTCCAGTCCTCACAGTCCTTTTATGGGTAAGTTTAAGTTTCATCAGGAAAATACTGTTGCCGAGATAAACACAATTTATGTGGTGGAAAAGAATCTGTGCCTTAAGCAAGCTGCATCTCCTGATTTCAATTTAAATCCAGGCATTGGACTGATAGAACACCTTGGTCGGAAATAGCCACGATTTGTACATGTTATTCGAAAACATGTCCACTCAGGCTTGGTTACTTCTGTCTCCTAGTGCAGCAATATAGTAATAAACCCTTTATTTTATATCATAGTAAATACATATTTCACATTTCTTCAGTTGATATGAGTTCAAATTGGACAGTCCTCTGGTTCCATATATCTTTCAAGGTACCATCTCATCTTTTTCCACAATAAGAGCATGAACCTTGAAGAAACAGTAAACATCCATAACGTCTCTACTTTTAGTGCCCCCTCCACACACGCACGCACACACACACACACACACACACGCACACATACACACACACACACACACATACACACCTACCACCACCATCGGCCTCCATCTCCGTCTCCGTCTTCATCTCCCCTGCACATTTTCCCCTTCAAAGCACACCCGTGCGGCCATTTAGTGGTCAGGGGACAGAAATGTGATCTCTCTGTCCATACCATCACCCTTCAGCATGGCGGCACAAACACACTGATTGTCCCTTTAAGGTCCTCTCCAATTACTTTGCTCTCCTTCAAAGTAGGCACTCAACGGCACCATCAGCTAGTCGGCCCACCCCCCAACCCCCCCCTCTAAAAACACCTCTGCTCGCATCTATGAGTCATCCCCTACAGCAATCTTTTTGGGAGAAGACCACAAATCTGGTGAACTGCCAAGGAAAACAACAATAGCAAAAAAAAAAAACACTCAAAATACCTTGTGACCTCAGTAATGTTTGCCTATTTTAGCAACTGTACTTGTTATACCTTGTACACACTAAAGCCATGGTATGTTTATAAAGGGCTCATATAACCCTTATGTAGACAGTATACAGTGTCATTAATGTTCATATGTGTCATGTCGTGTTTATAAAGGGCTCATGTTACCCTTATGTAGACACCAAAGCCATGTCATGTTTATAAAGAGCTTATGTCACCCTTATGTAGACACCAAAGCCATGTCGTTTTTATAAAGGGCTCATATCACCCTTATGTACAGTAGACAACAAAGCCACGCCACGCAGCATGGCACCACTGTGCAGGCTGTAGGATGACGGCGCCCTTTTAAGACTCCTGCCGCCAAAGTCCTGTAGCCGCATCAGATCAATACTCACCGTAGGCCTCTTCCAGTCGCGCATTTTATTAGCCCAAATCCACTGGGGAAGACAGGAGCGAGAAACACAGAGGAAGAGGGAGAGAGAGAGAGATAGAAAGAGAAAGATAGAGAGAGAGACAGAGAGATGGAAAGAGAGAGAGAGGGAGAGAGACAAAGAGAGCGAGACAGAGAAAATGAGAGAGAGAGAGAGAGAGAGAGGGAGAAGGTGATAGAGAGAGAAAGGTAGAGGGGGAGAGAGACAGAGAGAGGTAGAGAGAGAGGAGACCGGAGGAGAGGAGATGCTCCAGGTGCCTCTTCAGGCAATCTCCACCTCCTCCCCTTCTCCAATTTTCTCTCCTTCCATCATAATCCTCTTGGTTATACCACTCCACAATCCTCCCCCTGAGCCTCTCTCTCCCTCTCTTTCTCAGTATTCTATTAATCTCTCTCTCTTTCACTCTCTCTCTCCCTCTCTCCTTTTTTCCTCTCTCCCACCATCCTCTCTCCCCCTCCCCATCCTCCTCTCCCGCACTCATTCTATTACTCTCTCACCCTCTCTCCCTCCTCTCTTTCACTCTCTCTCTCCCTCTCTCTCTTTTTTCCTCTCTCCCACCCCCCTGTCTTCCTCCCTCCATCTCCATCTCTCTCCCCCTCTCCCTCCCCCACTCCCTCTCTCCCGCAGTGGTTGGCAGGGGTGCTGGCACCCCCTTAGTGTACCCAAGCGATTAGTGTCCTCCAGCGCTCCCGGAGGACAGGGGGCTTTGTGCCCTGTAAGCCCTGACAGGGGCGCTTTCAGGCGGGATGAGCGCGCCAGCCAGGGGTGCCTTTGTAAACCCCAAAGAGATAATGACTTATTGATTGTTTTTGACAAAAATCCATTAGCGTCGCTGAACGCTTGACTAAATGTATCTCCAAGAGGAACATATGTTAAAAGTGATTAAAGGACAACACTTTTTTTTTTTTTTTTTTGCTGGTCGGTTTTGCTTTGCTTTTCTATCGGTTGGAGGTTGCCATAGAAGTTGCTGGTGTTTGTTGTTTGAGGGTTACTGATGAGCCCATTTTGACCCACCCCCCCACTCCCTCTCTCTCTCTTTCTCTTTCTCACTCTCTCTTTCTGTCACTCTCTCTCTCTTTCTGTCTCTCTCTCTTCTCTCTCTCTCCCTCCTTTCATTTTCAGGGTGTTTTCCCCACATGAAACAAACAGACCAACACAGCTTGAACATCTGGGTCATCCTGACGACCACAGCAGAGGATGACACTGTGCACAGCTAACAGTTATAACTAATAACCAAAACAGACCAACATCGTCAGAGGACACAACCAAAGATGGACATGTTTTTTGCACCTCCACTGACATCACCACATCCCATCATCACCCTGAGAAGCAGCAGCCTGGTGTGGTGTGGATGAGAGGGCCCAGAGCACAGAGGGGGCCAGTCATTCTGGGACGCTACATGGGGGTGCTGAGACTCAACTGAGAAAAGCACAGGGAACGTGCTAAAAGGAGTGTGTTTGTGTGTGTGTGTGTGTGTGTGTGTGTTTGAATTTGTGTGTGTGTGTGTGTGTGTGTGTGTGTGTGTGTGTGTGTGTAGGTGTGTGTGTATGTGTGTATGTGTAGGTGTGTGTGTGTGTGTCTCTGTGTGTGCGTGTATGTGTGTGTGTGTATGTGTAGGTGTGTGTTTGTATGTGTGTGTGGTGTTAATGTGTCTATCAGCCCCTGCTCTCTCCCTCGCACATTTGCTGTCATTTTCTTCTCCGTCTGTATTTGTCTCTCAGCTGCTCTCCCTCCCAGAGGGAGTGCGGTGTAGGCTATGTACGGGAATACCTCTTACTTGGGGTGGGGTGTCCTGTGCTGAATACTGGGGTGGGCTGGAATACGTCTGAGTGTTTTTCTTGTCAACCACATCTGCCAGACTTAAACTCTTGCATACATTACATTACATTACTGTCCTCCCTCTCACCCCCCACCCCACCCCCCCATCCATTTTATAGTAGTATGAACTGATGATGAACCCACTTAACTGACATCCACTGGCTTGACTGTCTGCTGGCTAATGGGACACCCCCTACCCCCAAAACACATTCACACACACGCGCACACACACAGACACAGACACACACACACACACATACACAAAAAAACATGTACACTGGAAAGTCCATATGACTGCATTCATATTGCAGCAAGCCTTGAACATGTGCTAAAAATTATATTTCACAATTACATTTTTTGTCATGTTTTGCTCATTGTTGAATTCCTAATCTCTGACGGGTGAATAAATCACAGTCCTTCAGTGCCTTGTATGTCTACTGGCCCTGTCTTCCGTTTATAAGGAAGCACTGTCAACAGAGTCTAAGAGACATAATGTAATGTGAGTACTTGTTGTGGTCGTTGTACAAAAGATATTTATTTATTTATTTATGTTTATATTTTTATTGTGGCAATGCTAGTAGTATTGTCTGTAAAGTGGAGCTCGTCACAGCTTTGTTGTTTGTGTGTGTGCCGTCAGAAACAGTAAAACTCTAGACTGGTAAACCAGCCCTTGTACCCTTTTGTACAGTCATTGACATTGCTGTATCAGGTACCAGCCAATCCTAGCCAATCAGCGAACAGAGGGAGGGTTCATGAGCGATGACGTAGACTCTGTGTGCTACATTTGAATTGTAGTGCCTAGGTAGGCTAATTGCATATGTGACAACCAGACGTTAGAGACTAAGTAAAGACAGAGCCACTTGTTTTAAACCTCAGAAGAGTCCACACCTCCAGCAAGAAATTGTTTCTTAATGCAGCATAAATTAAATATAAAATGAGATACGAAGGGCTGGTTTTCCAGGCTAGTAGAACTCATTCCAAGTATTGGTAGCTCAGTGTCTCAGTCATACCACTGCTGCAGCAATAAGTTTCAAATGCAATTGTGTGTATATGAAACAGAGACTTTGACAAACTGATATGACACTTTGCATATGTATCACTTCTTATCTCAGGCGACGGTAAATAGACAGTTGCATTTAAAGGTCCTCCCTGGGAATAATACTCATGAACTGTACTCATTTCAGCAACTTGAGCCAAGGAACAGTAACAGCTTGAAAAAGCAAACAAACAGGAAAAACAAATACAAACACGTTTCACTTTTAATTTAGCACAGATTATGAATGATGGCATTTAGCCAACCTCTCCTTGGCGTCTTCAATAAAACATAAAACGACTTCATTGCGTTGTGTTCTGTGTATCTTCAATTACATGTTGTTTGTTCCCATCCGAGACCATTTAGTATTTTTTACGACCTTGTCAGAATATGTTTTTTTTTTTTAAAATGGAGCCTCCTTACCTCCAGAGAACTCTCCGGAACCATGGCAGCAGGCAGGCAGCCGTCCTTCTCACACACACACACCACCACCACCACCACCCCCTCAGAAAAGTCTCCAGCACTACAGCTCCTAAGAGTTTAATGTCCTCTACGGCAGACAATAGTTTTCCATTAGGGAAAGTGATTCTTCTCTGACGTCTAGTCCATACCTCCACCCCAGTCACCCACACACGCAATGCTTCCACCCCCACCACCCACCACCCAGCACCCTGACCTCCCCCAGGACATGCTGGTTCTGAAAGCTGCTTGTCGCATGCAGGCGTCCCTGCTCGACCTTCATGGCTCCCACCCCCCCTTCCTACCCCAGGGCGAGGTGTTTTTTTTTTCTCTTTTTCTTTTTCTTTTTTTTGAGATAGAGGGCTGGCATGAAAACTACCAGGCCCCTGGTGGACAGCAATGCCTGGGGTGACACCAACCACAGCAGCTGCCTGTGCTGACGAGAGAATGAGGGAAAGAGAGAGAGAGTGAGAAAGGGAAAGAGAAAGAGAGAGGGAGTGTGCATGTGTGAGAGAGAGAGAGAGACAGAGAGACAGAAAGAAACAGAGAGGTGGGCTGTTTTTCACTTTTAAGTAGGATGCAGTCCAAGCAACCTGAGTGACCCTCTAGCCAGTCTGCACAGGAGACGTCTTTCCAGCGCGCTAATGTAACCAGCCTGATGAAGGGTGCTTGGCCCGTCAGCAGTGTACTGAGGAACCTCTCTCGACCCTGAACAGCACTTTTGCCTGCAAGGCAAAGAGATGGAAGCACTATAGCCAACTGTCCCCTCCCAGAGAGTGAAAAATGGGATATATGCATGTGTGTATTTGCTTGGGCGAAAAACGCTATGCCATCATGCCATTTCCACATTTCCATTTTCAGATTTTCTTATGAAATGGATTCTCCATTTCAGAATATGTCTGCTACACATTATTGATGTCATTTTTTACTGATTATTGATGCCATTCTCCCTGCTGACTTTGGGACAAGTATCCCAGAAGTGGTTTCAAGCAAATGTTTAGTAACATAATCTACAAACAAACACTGGGATGCATTTAGTAGCATTAGTGGTATTAGACACATTTTTTTACTCACTTTGTGCCTTTTAATTATAGGGTAACAACTCTACAGGATTCTTGCACACCTTTTATGTCATCATTAAACCAACACCAAAGCACTTTTCCTCTTTGGCGCGCCTAAAGGTTGGAAGCGGAATTGTCCATTACCACTGTCGTAAATAATTTAGCCTACTGCGGCGTACTGTCACATGCACGCAATTTGTTTATCCAGCACCGGCTTTGGAAAGAGCGTTGTCCACAGATGAGGTAGAGTATGTAGCATGATTTTATAAAAGTATGATGTATTGCGACATCAGAAATGAGCAAAATGAAATAATGACATCACTTGCTATTATTTTTAGATTGTGTGCAATGGTAAAGTTAAAACAGTATAGCAATAGCAAGATAAGTTTACACAGGGATGAAAAATAAAAACATATCCTAACAGTTTGGAATGTAGCTTGTGTGAATATCCATTTGCATTGTTACCTGGCTGCTAGGTATTTTCTGTTTATATATACCTCCCGAATCCACCCCACCCAGTTTTGCTCCACCTATCAGCTATTGTAACGCTTGCCGTAAAGCAAGACAAATTTGTAGTTTTTTATGTGTCATTTGAACTACAAATCCCCTACCCGATTTGACAGACTTGCATAGTGTGGTTATAGCTGATAACAGGGCCGCAAAGCAAATACAGAAGTGCCGTTCACCCCGTGACGAGTTGATGAACCACTAAATCGATTTTGGAAATGTCATTTTAAGGTACAAAATAATCTTTGGTGTTGCTTTAACTGGTGCACCTCTCAAACCACGCTTGATCAAAGCACTGTGCGGCTGTCTGCTCGCCCAGACAGGTGGAGTTAAGACCACATCAATATTGCCTCATGTCTGAGCTCCTGGAGGACTGGAGGAGTCTGCAAATCCTCAGTTAGTCTCCCCCCAAGTCTGGCCCACAGGCAGCTGTTTATGTTTTTGTTTGTTTTGTTCTGTACGTGTTTATGTGTGTGTGTGTGTATGTGTGTGTGTGTGTGTGCTTGTTTGTGTGTGTATGTGTGTGTGTGTGTGTGTGTGTGTGTGTGTGTGTGTGTGTGTGTGTCTGTGTGTGTTTCTGTGTGTGTGTGTGTGTGTGTGTGTGTGTGTGTCTGTGTGTGTGTATGTGTGTGTGTTTCTGTGTGTGTGTGTGTGTGCATGCACGTGTGATGTCTACATTACACAGTGTGTGTGTTTTGTTTGTAGGAAAAAAAAACATGTTTTATTGTCATATTCTGGTTATGTTGTCCCACGTTGTCAACAAGGCATTGTCAATAAACAATAGTATTTGTGATTATTGCACGAGCTCTTTATTGGTAAATCCATACACACGGTAATTTTATTAGACACACGGCCCTGCCTTCAGGCATGGAAGAAGCCTAGCTCTTCTCCATAATTCAGTGTAATTAAAAAATGACACGTTGATGAGACTTGCATCCACAATTAGGAGGGAAGTGATTCATTTGTAAACCGGTGGGAAAACAATTGATACAACGTAATTGCAATCAATGCCGTGCTTAGCGGGAGACCGTTTGACTCTCAAATCAAATTGGATTTTTTTTTGTAAGTAATGTCAATTCTACCAAGCTGCAGACGGCAAAGTGAGTTCGTGTGAGCTGTAACGTGCCCCAGTGGGTCATTCGCACATTACATTTTATTATTTTTCTTTAAGTGTGCTATGCTCGACATGTAAGGATAAATGAGAAATATCATGCAGTAATTAGGTTGCACTTCCAACTTATTTCTTTGCTTCAGCAATTTATGAAGCAGGGTTTAAACAGAAACAATGTGTCAGTTTGGATGAGCACACATGCGCTTTGACACCAACCCCAACAGATTTAATTACATTCATTTTTTGTACAAGTTTGAACTTGCAATAATTGCACTTTTTAGATTCAAATACACTATATTATACAAATAACTGAGATACCGTGTGACTTCCTCCAAATATCAATAGTAAAAGGGAAGACAATTCATAAACTATTGATATTATTTAATGTATTACTACTATGGGATACCTTCATCAATGTCTCTGCCAGCCTTCCCTCCGAAAAAAATAATCCTGCCCTGGGCCCCTATCTGCGTGGAACTACAGTATGTGTGTGTAGCTATTCATCTCTATGGAAGCACGCACTCTGGGACACACAGAGCCTTCACGATAACTTCTAGGTAAATAAGAGTCTCTGCACGTGTGTGTGTGTGTGTGTGTGTATGTGTGTGTGCGCGGAGCGGGAGCAGCCATAGGTAAACCTTGATGGGGTTGAGACGGCTTCGGAAAACATCAAAAGTGCTCGTAATGTTGTGTGATGCATCGCACTCCTCAGTGCCCCCTGCAAACAATATCAGCACATCAAACAGCAGCTGTGGCAAGAGAGCTGTCATTGTGTATATTCCCCTCAAACACACACACACACACACACACACTCACACACACACACACACACACACTAAAGTGAAAGCATTTTTAATATTGCATATTCTGTTGCCATTGCCATCTGATAGAAGTCTCTATCTATCTAACAGCTTTCTCTCTCTTCCTCCTATTTTTTTCTCCCTCTGTCGCCTTTATTATTCTCCTCCAGATGTAAATATCACTCTCTTTCATCTCTCAGCCACCATCATTTCTCACTTGCTGGACTTTGAAGTGTTATGCACTAGTTTAAAAGTTCCCCTGCTCTCCTGTTGAAAGTAGGAGGAAAGTAAGAGATTCTGTGCTGTGATTTTTCTTCTGTGGTGCCACTCTGTTGAGTGTGTCAGCGCATGGTGAATATGGTGAATATGTCTACACCGTGACCGTACCAACAGTGGCTTAGATGATGGCAGAAAGCCATCTGTTGATGAATGTCACTGTGAACCAAGCCAAATGTCAATCTATGTGAACAGTTCGAGGCAATCTCAATCTAAACTTCAAAGTGAGGGCCACTTCAACCTGTCAAACCTGCCAGTGTGGGAATGTAAGAACTGAAATATTGTTTTACTTTTAGAAAAATGTAATTATTTTTAACAATGTCAATTTTATTCAATGTTTATTACTGCAAGGGAAAATATAGAGTGTGTAGAGGCATCTTCTAAATGAAATGAATAACTTTTACTACACACAGACATTATCTGCGCATGAATCATACAGTACTCTGGGTTTGTGGAAGTATGTTACATTTGCATGAGGCTTAAAGGGTCGATGTGGGTGGATTAGGAAATTGTTTACTTCCAGTAACACATCATGATGAGACAATGTGTGATGAGAAATGTGATGAGTCAGACCCACTAGCCTCTGGTGTTTCAGGAATAGCTATATACACCTGTATGTTTTTTCTTTCCTTTGGTCTACATGCATCAACTTAACTCTTACTATTAACACACACTATTACAACTTTGCTGTTACCAGAATGGCAATGACCAAGTTGTAATGTGTTACTAAAGACTCTCTCTAATGTCGTAAAAATGTTGTAATGTTGTTATTTTTCATTTAAAGCGAGTTGTTCCATTGGTGGCACGGTCACCACTGAAGGACTACCCATAACCATAGGCAGAACAGATAGTAGGCCTGATGAAGAATGAAGATGACACGTGATGTATTTTTAAGTGTATTGGCTCCAGAAAGTTTAAAGGGTTATGCACAAGCTCACATTACCCTTAGCAGGTAACCAACCGAAGGGGGAAAGTGGTTTTGGAAAAAGTGACAAAAAAGCAGGGTTGGGGAGTACCAACATATTAATGTAATTAATAAAAACATAAAGGATATCCTCTGTAAAAGGTAGTACCCCCTGAAAAGGTAGTACCCCCTGAAAAGGTAGTACCCCCTCAACCACTCAGTGTGTGGAAAATAATCCACACACTGAGTGTGGAGATCCATGGCATGTGATTTGCACTTATAGTAGCCGGTGCAGTCAGCACAGGCAGGCCAGCCTCTGTTAATTGACCTGGGGGTATTTCAGAAAGCAGTCACTCACCTGGGTATGTTAACTCAGAGCAAGTGGTAACCTTCTAATAGAAGAGCCCTATTGCTTTGTTTTGATAGAAGGATGAAGATCTATGACCCCTCCATTAGGAGATTTACAACTCTGAGTTAACTTAGCTGGGTTAGTCACTAAACCACTTATTTTGGAATACCCCTCTGGTCATGGTCTCTCTCTCCTGCCTTTGCCTTTCTGACAAGCTGCCAGGGGTTCATAAAGATGTGTGCTGCCACTGTACTCATGGACACACTGTACTTATCACCACCCTTTCCTGCCTCTGTGGTACGAGTTGGCTAACGACTAGACACAGTTCACATGGCTCATTTTTGCATGGGTTTAAAAAGAGAGTCATTGGGCATTGGGAGTCTTACTACAGATTTGAGAATTGGAGATTTGAGATTTTGGTGACACTGAATATATCCATAAATGTCCATAAAACAGTATAAATGCCTTAATAAATGTATATTAAGTTTTGTAATGCACCATTACAAATATGTCTGTACAACTATTTATAAATAGACATAACTTCTCTCATGAAGCATTTCCTATGTAGTGTCAGCCATACACAATTAAAATTATAAGTGCTTGTACAGATCACGTATGGCTCTATAAAAAACATTTGGTGAGCACACAAAAGGCTATTTCACATAAGGCATGGATGCTAACAGACCCATTATCAGGAGTTAAAACAACCTTATTTTACATTCTGATACTTTGGCCTTAAAGGGCCATAACATTGAAATGTTTTTGCGATAATTATAATGGGTAGGGACTATTATAGACTTAGAACAGTAACAATAAGGCATAATAATTACTTTATAACCATTTGTAAGTGTGTTTATTGTGCTAAATGGATACTTGGCTTAAGTAATGCTTTACTATAGTTTGCACTGTGTGTCTTGATGCTCCAGCCTAATACTTTTTTAAATGCGCTTTAATGGCTGACATTGTGTTGGTGGCGGCGAAGTTGCCGGGGCTGCTATGGCAAGCAGAAAATAATTGGAGGAGAGTGAACACGCGGGTCTTTAAATAAATAATGGAAAGAGGAAATTATACCTCTGCTAGCTTTTTTACTCCCACATCATTTTCCCTTCTCAAGGGGTCTCAGCTTTCGTTCTGACATTTTAGCAGAACTTTCTTTAACTCTGACATTTGAAACTTCTACACGCCGACTAAAACTCATAGTTGGTTCATTTTGTTCTTCGGTTTATATGTTAGTGCAAAAAGGGGTCATTTAGGATTATTTTCCATTTTGAGAACTCACATCTTGGGAAAAAAAAGCATCTGACTATGCCTGTGGAGAAATTCAGTGTGTCCAAAAAGAAAGCCGAAATGTAGAATATCAGATGCACTAAATACAGTACTTTAAAATGGTAGCTATTTCAGGGGCTGTTGTGGCACAGTGGTTAGACCATAAATGGGAAAATGCCCATGGGGACCCAGCTTTGGGTCCGGCCTGGGTCATTTCCCAACCCTACCCCATCTCTCCTTCCCTCCCTCTTTCCTGTCATCTCTTCACTACACTACCCAAAACGGCCAAAAATATACTTTAAAAATGAAATGGTAGCTATTTACTGTGGCGTTGTGTTTTTTTGTTTTTACACTATTCATTCATCTACAGTCTTTGAATGGTGATGTTGACTATGTTTGTGCATGTGTTTAGGAATGGCAGATGGTTCGCTGTGGTGAGTACGGCAGCATTTCTATCACACGAAGCCTGCTGTGCAACAGCTGCCACTGACGGCAACCCCTCTTCCTTCCTTGTCCAGACCACGTCAAGACCCCTTCAGGAAATACCTAATAGATTTGAAACCTCCCTTAGCCAACATACACACTCAGTCACATTCTCAGCTGAAGAGCCCACCTCAGGGTAACACACTGTAACATAAATCTTGTCAAATTTAGACTGTATACCCCATGCTGGACTGTGACAATGAGTAAGGTAATGTGGGGACTAAGGGATAAACTTTGGTCCTTCACTTTCCTTGCGACACATATCTAATGCACCTAATGCACCTCAGGGCAGCAGCGGCTTAGCGGTTAAGGTATCGCACCCGTGACCGCAGGATTGCAGGTTCGAACCTGTGATTCCCACAATTCCCGGTTGCCAGTAGTGCCACTGAGGTACCCTGATGGTACATGGTACACTGTCCCCACGCACTGCTCCCCAGATGCCATTGTCATGGCTGCCCCCTGCTCACGTGTGTGTGATGGGTTAAATGCAGAGGTGAATTTTGTTGTGTGCACTGTGTGTTGTGATGTGCCGGGTGATTACAATGACAAAAATAGGACTTTCTTTTTTATTCTTTCTTTTTTCTATTCCTCTCTCATACAGACAGACAGGCAACAGACAAGCAGACACAATATAAATATGTTTATAAATGATTTATTGATGAGAAATAATGTGACAATAATGGTAACAAATGATGAACAAAGTGTTAATTAAGAGTATAACAAGTATCTTTATTCATGATTTATAGGCAGTAGTAATTTTAAAATGTTACCCAGCTTTTGCCATACTATGACTTTTTAAATTCTGAATGGCAAATAAACGTGCACGGAGATGTATAAATGCATATATGCACACAATAGATGTATAAATGCATAATATATGCATACAATAAAAGTCAACTTTGTCAATTCAGTGGTTTAGAATAAACTAGTTCCAAAGTTGTTCCGTTGTTGTTGAGAAAAGAAATTGTGCATGTGTAGGTAAATATACATTTTACAGTAGGATATTTTAGCAATTCTAGTTCCTTTGTAAATCTGAATTATTGTTGTTTGTAAACATGAATGTGAATGTGAACTGTGTGTTCATTTAATACACAGAAATACAGTCCAATTCTTATTTTTACTCCTTAGGATGCTCCTCTTGGTGCACAAAAGCATACTTAATTAGATTCTCAAAAAGTGTTTTAATTGGGGTGCGTAAAAAAATTCTCTTCCTTCAAATGTAATTAAAAGTGACAATAACACTGAAATGGTGTCAGTGAAAAGAAAATGATGTGGCTAAGTGGGATTTTCTTTGACACTGACGGAGCCTCTGTGGAGTTCATCTTTAGTGCTTTGCTATGCATTGAATAGCACAAGCTGCTTGGAGCAGATAGGGGCAATTTCACAGATTTTTGTTCTACAGCATTTACAGAGCAGAGAGTAGCAGACATTTTATACCATGTGTGCAAAATATGTAACCAGTGCACAAGCACAAAAAAAGGATACCTTGGTCAATTAATTATACACTAATGCTCTGCTGATTAATTGCTGTAGTGTTTGGTCAACAAACCAGTGCGAACGATGTCTTAAAAAAATGTCAACCCATTGTTCTCCCAATTTAATAGCCCAAATCCTTGTTGTTCCCTCTTTCTTATTTAATTTAGACTCTTGCTTTTATGGAAGTAAAGTTTAAGCACTGAAATAATAAATAAATAAATAAAAGGAAAGCTGTTGTTTTCATAACTGACAAAAGGATGGTGTGAGACCAACATCTGTCAGGGAGCTAATGCTGGCATTGCAGGATCACTCCAAAATTGGTAGCATGAGAGTACATTAAGTATCGAGGTAGGCAGTTGTTCGCCTGATGCATCAGCTACTTTCACATCGCTTCACTTCATGAAACCTCTGCATTGGCATTCGTTCACTCCACAGTCGCTTCAAACTGTCGCTAGTGCTGGTTACATTAAGCTTTTACCAAAACCCATAGGAAGTGGACTGATAACGTCTTTTCCCTTGACAAAATTCCTCATCATCCTGCTTGTGTGTGTCATTCTGGCTTTAAATCTTTAAATTTAAAAGCTTGAGTTCAATGTCATCGTTTTCAACCCTCCATCTGTTCACATGGCTGGTCCACATTCAGAGATGGAGCGAACCGAAACTTATTGTCCATGCTCCCTGACACAGTTGCTGGAGGTAAATAAAATCTAGCGGAGGCGCTAGTCGGCACTAGCCTGGCTAGGCAGTTGTATGACTGCCATAATGTATGAAAACTGGACTGTGACACCACGTCATTCTCACTGTTCTTGAGGACAATGTTTTCTAATGATTTTTGCTTTTTCCAGTTAGAAATATTAAAAAAAAAAAATGTTTGTCAGGCAGAGAGAGAGAGACAGAGAGAGAGAGAGAGAGAGAGAGAGAGAGAGAGAGAGAGAGAGAGAGAGAGAGAGAGAGAGAGAGAGAACAATCAGTGTAACACTGTGCAATTTACTGGGACTGTGCCACTAGCCTTTTGTTGCCATGGCAGTCAGTCCAGCTGAGCGAATGAAGCAGAAAGAAGCAGAGAGAGAGAGAGAGAGAGAGAACGTGAGAGAGTAAATGAGAGAGAGAGAGAGAGAAAGAGAGAGAGAAATAAAATAGAAAGTTTGACGGGCCTTGCTTTCATTTCAAAAACACTTATTGGCGTCGCCTCAAAGGTTGCACCTTCTGCTGCCCTACCCTTCAGCTGCTGTTGCCCCACATCAGTGTCATGACGTCTGTCCCCCTCTCTGTCCCCAAACCCCCACTAACCATTTATTAACCGAATTTTCTCTCTCCTTTCCCCTACCTTCTCTCTCTCTCTTGCCCTCTCTCTTTCTCTGTCTCTCTCTCTCTCTCTCTCCCTATATATATATATATATATATATATATATATATATATATATAGTGTATATATCTTTCGCTCTCGTTTCTCCTCTCCTACCCTTTCGTTTTCTCTCCATGTATCCCTCCTACCCCCCCCCCCCCCCCCCCCCCCCCCAATGCTCCTGCTCCCCCACTGTCCTAATTGGTGCCTGAGGAGAGTGGGGTGTCAGCGTCCCCTGCCTGCCTGCCTCTCTGCTCTACAGCTGCTGGGCCTGTGGGGCAGCAGCCACATCACATAGCTCCCATCATGCCTTGCAAGAGGTCAAAGGTCGGCAGCTGCCTGCCTGCTCTACAGCTGCTCAGCCTGCGAGGCAGCAGCCACATCACGGTGCTCCCATCATGCCTGGCGTGGGTAAAAGGTCGGCAGCTGCTTCGATGGCAGTCATGACTGGACAACACAACTGTCCAGTTGAGAGGTAGGGTGGAGGACGAGGAGGAGGTGGAGGAGGAGAGAGGGATGATCTGACCACAAAGAGTGGATGGTGAAAACAAAGACAGAAAAAGAGAGGGAAAAATGGAGAAATGGAAAGAGGTAAAAGGACACACAGACTCACAACAAACAGAAAGAGACAGCAAGCGAGACAGAGAGAGAATAAATAACTGGTATAACTGGAGCAAGTCTCAGACCTAGAAACATTGTGACAAGGACTAAAGAGTAGACTGAATGACAGCAAGGTAGAGACAGTACAAAAATAAGAAAGAGAGAAATGTAGTTTTCTGCAGACAAAAAAAAAACACAGACAAGGGCAAACCTATTAGTGAAATTGGAATCTGTACTTATTGACAAATGTAAAAAGATTGTTATGGGTAGCTCTAAAAGGCTTGATTGATTGCTGTTATACTGCTTCTCTCCATAAGGACCCTAATTGCCAAAGACGTCTCTTTGTCAAAAATTCTGTCCATTTTCCCCTAACAGCCCAACGTTGGTTGCAATTAGTCAGTTTTCCGAAAGGTTGATAAAAGAACAAATGAACAGAAGGCAGTAGAAAGCGTTGTTTTTTTTTCTTCTCTGAGCACTTCAGGGAACAATCTCGGTGTCAGCTGTGAAAGTTCTGTGTTACCTTGGTCGACAAGTTGGCACGGTGTCACGACAGCAAAGGTTTGCCCTCTTTTCCGGAGAAATATGACATTTCTGACTGGTGCGGCGAGAAATCCTCAGGGGTTCAGGCGCATTAGTCCCAAGCTCACCACTTTAATGACACGGCCATTAATTAGGAGGTAGGGAAGAAGAGAAAGAAGGAAAAAAAAAAGTAAAGAAAAAAAATGAGAGGCAATTCGCAAATTACTCTCCTCCACCTAATCTATTCAGAACGACGTCAGCATCCTCCAAAGATGGCAGCCGCTCTAAGTGGCTTTGCACTGTTGATGCCGGCCTTGATTGATACACTCCCAAGTGCCGGGAGTGGGGTTACAGCCAGGGCAAAGACAAGCAAGAAGTGTCATTAGATGTGAAACTGAACTCAGTCGGTGACTGATGTCTGAAAAGGGCCTGAAGTTCTTCCACTCAACTACGAGTCAAATGTATTGACAGCATGTATTGTGATGTGAGAAGTAGCCAAGCCCTGTTTTTTTTAATGAAAAACATGTGGTTTATGTTTAGACTGATGTACCATGTAGTGCTCCAAGCACATCCTAACTACTTTTGTGTTTATTTGAGCTTTTGTAAGTATAATTTTGTACTGAAAATAGCAGTACGTGCTCCTACCCTACCCATACACATTAACGAGCAATCAAATACGACAGTTACGGTGCTTAAGCTATTATTCTACTAATATTTATGATAAAAGGAACTCAAAGAAGTTGCTCAAACTACACACTCCTATTGTGACTTATTGCGTTCTACTTCAAAATAGCTGATGCAAGAAGCATATGTCGAAGGCTGAAAACGGACTTCTTGGCAAGTGTGCAATTGGATGTCTAATATCACGTTGGCAGACGTTAATAATGAAAGGGCCTCGGTTGGCCTCTCCTGACCTCTTGCCAACTCTGAGCTCTGCGTAATAAGAAACCTCATTGAGCTTCTCCAATACTAAGCCAGGGCATCGTCAACACGCGCATCTCCTGACACACCCAACCCAACGCTTCATATGTCAAGGAACAGCAGCTCCCTAAGCCTGCATTCTACTAGCAGCGTGTTTGAATGGGGCTCAGGGTTGTGAATAGGGGGTGGAGGGGGAGTGTGTGTGTGTGTGTGTGTGTGTGTGTGTGTGTGTGTGTGTGTGTGTGTGTGTGTGTGTGTGTGCGTGTGCGTGTGTGTGTGTGTGTGTGTAGTATGAGAGGAGAGAAAATCCTATTTCACAGCTGACATTTGGAACCCAAGGACACAGTCAGGAAGACAGAAACAGAACATCCCAGAGCCTAATCCACATTTCACAGTGAATGCTACTTAATCTGGCCGAATTAAACTGCTTTGGCTAGGAGTGTCAGGGGAGAGAGCAGAGCAGAGCAAGAGGCAGTGACCAAGGCAGAGATTAGTGGCACGTGCTTACGTACTGTATGTCGTAGAGCTTGTGAATTTCAAACACACGCACACTGCTGTCAGGTCGAGGCAAGGTTTTGAATAACAGCAGGGAAAAAAAAAAGAAAGACCGGTATATAAATGAGAAATATGTAAATTGAAAGATGAGATTCTTATTTAGAAAATAGGCTTTGTTCCTCTCAGGGCCCACTCATTTGTGTATGGGGATATTATAATTTTAAAAGGATTATGGGTATCAGAAATAATGCCCAATTGAGACATCTTCAATTATAATTCAGCGGGGGGGAAAAAAAAAGACATGCACTTGCATAGCAAAGGCACTGGCAGAGGGATCTTTTTGTGACTTATTTATTTCCAGAGGGAACAGAAGGAAGGAGAAGACTTAGACTGTTTCGACTGGGAAAAAAAATAGAGTTGATCTTTTTTTTATGGGAACAAAGGCATCAGTGGCATGCAGATATGCTGTCTCTTGCAGTCCTTCTGCATAAATCTGCAGCTAAAAGGAATAATTGCTCATTTCAAAGTGCACCGGAAATCTCTGATGTTTTAAAGGGGTGCCACATAATGCTGAATCCATCATTTGCTTACTATTCAAAGGACCGTGTGTGTGTGTGTGTGTGTGTGTGTGTGTGTGTGTGTGTGTGTGATAGGGCACCAATCTTAGTATGGGTATCCAGGGGAATGACCTTTAATTACCTGGTCATTAAGGGTCACGAGTATTAAACCAGTTCAGCCATTTAATTGGTCAATTAGGGGGAAAAGTGCACCACACACCAACGCACACCAAGGTGCCACATTCCCTACAGTTTCAATCTCCCGTCATCATTTACCACGCAAGGTCGTAGCACCCTAGTAATATCACATTTGCAACACTCTGCAACACAGTGTAACATCATCTGACCATTAATTCTTTTTCTAATAGACCTAGCAATGTTAAAATTTAAGATTGTTTTACAGCGGGATTTCAGGGGACACCAATTTGACTACTGATTGTGAAATCTATGGAGGTATGTACCATATATAATATATGGCAGTATATCACACAAGTATCACTCTGTGTTTGTTTTTCCAGTTTGAATGTTAGTTCGAACTCTGAGTCCCCATACAATAAATGCAACACAGACTAAACAAAACAAGACACGTGAGCACTAAATGAGCATAAAAGTGCTCAATCACACACACAAATCAGACATTAAACATTTCACACACACTGTAATGCTCTCACACTGCACACACAGACACATCACACACACACACAAACACACACACACACACACACACACACACACACACACACACACACACACACACATGCATACACACACACACACACACACACATTCAGTAAAGCATGCATGAAAAAGGTTTGGAGAAGTTGCCCTTTGCAGTCAACTAGCCAGTCATCTTCCCAGCAGATGACATCGCCAGGCTGACAGTTCTCTCAATCTTGCTATTATGTTCGCGCAAATAGCTATTTGCTACAAGGTGACACCCGGTGACTTTCAATGAAGAGCAAAGAATAAACAAAAATACAGGGACAAGAGGGAGGAGGGAGGAGACGAGATGAGCTTTGAAAGGAGGCAATCACAGAAATGAATTTTACAGAGCATGCACTCTGTAAGGTGCACTAATTCTGCTATGAACTGATTACACTCCCTAGAGAGCTTCACCCAAAGCAGTAGTTTCATGAGTTTATTGTACCTGATTGGTCACTTAAGATAACAGGGTTACACTTTATTTTACTGTCCCTGTCGCACCAAATAGGTTAACGTTAGGGTTAGTGTACAGTGTACAGTGTCAGGATAATATCACATTTTATGACATATTATACTATTATATGTTGTTACATGTAGATACACTAAAAAAGAAACCATAAAATAAAGTGTTATGGATAACAGAGTTCTTGCACACGTTATGATAATACATCAGATGTAGTCCAAGGTTTAGAACAGGTCAACTAGTGAACTTAATGGTAAAGCTGAAAGGTGAAGTGCAATCCCAGCTACTTTCTAAAGCTGGCATTGGCCCAGGTTTTACTGAAAGTTGAAATCACATGTGGCTTAGCCCTGATCACTAGGAGACCCCTCTGTTGCATTCACTGGTAAGAGTAAACGAATAACAGTAAAGTTTTTAGGAGCACAAACAGCACAATCGAGAGAATACAGGCAAACTATAAAAAAAAACCTTCCCATAACTTTCCCATTATGGTTATGGCTGTGCATAGTTAAGCCCATTGATATTTCACAGTTAGCCGAATTGGTGTAGCAGTAACCTTTATAGGGGGCCTGTGTGGACTGTTTTAGGATCTGGCAAGACCTCACCGTAAGACTTGCTTTGTCTGATTTTATTTGTCGTTTGTGCAAGTGTGCTTGTTTGTTGTTTGTTTGTTTATTTATCTGTTTGTTTGGTTTTTGTTTGTGTGCCAGTGTGTTGTTTTTATTCTTTCCTTATTCTTTTTGTTTCCCCTGTTTACTGTACCATCTAAGGAGGAGTTGGCAGCTAACCAGAGGACTCGCTATGTCACTTTTGTCTGTTTTGATTTGTCTTTTCCAGAGGCAATAAAAGCTACAGTTGTGGTTTTGCTTCTGTGCAACATCTTATTTTCACAACTGATAAAACAAACAAATGAAAAGACAAAATAAACCTTTTGGAAAACAAACATTGTAAAACACGGAAGAGACAAGGTGCTGTTGTTCTGCTGACCATCTGGTGCTTGTAACGTGGAGGTAATATGTTACATAAAAATCTTCATTTGAGTTATTAGCATAAAAGGAGGGCAAATGGAGCAAGACTTTCTATGAAGCTTGTTTTCATAAGTTTTTATAAGCACATTCATAAAGGCTTATATGCATCCGTAAAGCATGTAAAGTATATATAACTATACAAACTCATGACTGTACTCCTTAGGCATTATAATGCTATGGCATAACCCTATTGCAACTTCAAGTGACACAGTGCATTCTAGGTTATAAAGCTTTACCTACCCACAAGTGCAGTCGTGAGTATGTAAAAATAGTAATGAACAGTAATTTCAACTGTTATTAAGCTTTATGACGGCATTATAACCCTTTATGAATGTGTTTATAGAGTCTTATGAATACAAGCTTCATAGAAAGTGTTACATACTGTGTTTACCACTGCTAGATAAGTAAGCTGGGAATAGAGGGGAGAGAGAAGGAAGCAGTGAACAGGGCAAAGGTCAAAGGGGAAAGAGGACAGAATGGGCCAGTCTAGAGTTCAGAGGATCACATCATTAACTGGTATTATCTCCTTACACCCCTGACCAGTGGCCCCACTAATGAGGGGGTAGATCAGGACAATTCAGGGGGCCCAGAGGTTCACAGGGGCCCACAGGGGACTATGGCAGGGGTTCTTAAACTTTTCTTACTGCAACCCCAGTTTTAGGTTGCTGACGACCTGCGACCCCCACACCCACTCTCTGTCACGCGCACGCGTGTTCTCACTTTCTTTTGCACTATCGCTCTCTCTCTCTCTCTCTCTCTCCCGCTCTCATAATGTGGCTGTTTTACGCACGCAGGGCACTCATCAGTGAAAACAAATAAGCAACATCCCATCATAACTGAAATAAAATGCAGCATATGTATGCAGAAAAAATGTAAAGTGATGGATGGGCGGTGTTTAATTAGGCTTAATTTCAGGAGATTGTGGGAGATGACGAGAGACGGTCCCAGAGAGCGGCACTTTTTCCAGCTCTGTGGCCAGTTTATCTCCATGCATAATCCGACTCGCTATTGCTGCTGGTTTTGTTAAAGTTTCCCCAATCGTGTGTGACTTTTTTGTTTGCGCAATTAAATATGCCACCTCACATGAAGCCTTCTGCACCTTTGAAAAGATAGTTGTTTGCTTATTGAGGGCTTTCTTCTGCCCACGCAACACTCTCTTTCCTACAAAAAAGTCACTGGGTTTATCTGTGAGGCTGGAATGTTTGGTGTTCATATGCCTAAATAATTTTGCCAATTTAGACTCTTGTGTGCGAGGACTTCAGAGCACACAACGCACTGAGGGTGTTGTACCTGATTTATCATAATCAACGTGCTCTGAAAACCCGACGTTGGGATGCAGATTTAAACAGTAGGTGATCGCCAGAGGAGCTCTGCTGATAGCTATGCTAATCGGGCAGGGCAATAGAACGACAACGTCACACATTTGATTCTCGCTAATGGGAAGGGGATGGTCCTCTGGTTAGCAAAGAGGCAAAAGCATTATTTCTGGAAATCATCTCGTCACCCCCCGCCACTGCCCCCGCGACCCCCCAGGGGGTTGCAACCCCCACTTTGGGAACCACTGGACTATGGTATGGTTGGGGTGGGGTCCTGACATTATTTTCTTTCAGTGGGCCCACAATCTCAAGCAATTCTGCTGCCCCAGACTACCTCTTTGACAAAGAAGACACATGCAAAGTCATGTATTTTCCACCCTGTCACACACTTACTCCCTTGTGTCTTCTTGGTTCTTAGACAGGAACCAACAGCTTGTCTCACGGCCAGGAGGCTCCATTGCACGTACGTATCACACGCTATTAAGGGTAGAGATGGCCCAGTGGAGGATTTACAAAAAGAGTTGGGCAGACACCACCCTTCTCATTGTTGCTGCAGTGGCTGTGGCCCAAACGCAATTTGGGAGCTTTCTGCCTGCGGGAGCTCTTTCTGAATGACTGCACCTGGGCACGGTCTGAAGAGAGCTGGGTGCCTTGGAGCTGTTTGCCTTGTGTAACGTAGGGTGTGTGTGTGTGCGTGTTTGTGTGTGTATGTGTGTGCGTGTGTGTGTATGTGTGTGTGTGTGTGTTTTCTCTTTTGGCTCAAATAGGCCTCATCTCAGCACTTTTGCTGTGCCAGCACACTAGTGTGCCTG
>CM050201.1:21102500-21107500 GCA_027475355.1 Coilia nasus | reverse complement strand
CACACACACACACACACACACACACACACACACACAACGCCCAGCCCCAGTAGTCCAGCAGTTAAGCATTAGGAATATGTGCGAGTGTTTCTTTGAGGTGTGCTGTTGGTGATCACACAGTCGCAACAGAGCAGCCGGCGTGCACAGATACAGTGGAGGCGCATCTGGGCCCATCTGTGCGAGTGTCATGTTCTGTTAACATTCAGGCAGACATGGAGATTCACAGTAACAGATACACTTGTTTATGTAGACATACCCAGACACACTCAGACACTAACACATACACACACACACAGAAAGAAGAGGAAGAGAGAGAGAGAGGGCGGGGGTAGAGAGAGAGGGAGATGGAGAGAGAGAGGGAGATAGAGAGAGAAGGAGAGAGAGAGAGATAAAGAGAGAGGGACAGGGAGAGAGAGGGGGATAGAGGAGAGAGAGGGGGGGGGAGATAGAGAGAGAGATAGAGAGAGAGAGGGAGATAGAGAGAGAAGGAGAGAGAGAGAGAAGGAGAGAGAGAGAGAGATAAAGAGAGAGGGACAGGGAGAGAGAGGGGGATAGAGGAGAGAGAGAGAGAGAGGGAGATAGAGAGAGAAGGAGAGAGAGAGAGAAAGAGAGAGAGAGAGAGAGAGGCACATAAAAGCAGAACAGAATTGGTAGCGTTATCTATCATTGCTGTATTGTAGTTTCAGTTAGGAGATGAATTCCTATGGTAGTTTGTGTGTGTGTGACTCTATTTAGGTATGTATGACCGTACGTGTCTGCATTCCCATGTCGTAGCGTGAATGTGAATTTCCCTTATGCTATATATCACAGCCATTATGATATTTCCATTAACTTCTCACCTTGTCTTGTGCATACACAAATAGGCTCACACTGACATAAACAGGAACAAACACAGACGCAAACACACACACACACACACACACACACACACACACACACACACACACACACACACACACACACACACACACACACACACACACACACACGCACACACACACACAAACACTTACAAAATATACAGGCATGTATGCTCAGACATACGCACACAACACACAAAAACACACCAGATTCATACACACACCCAAACACACTCTGCCTAGACATCCTTGCTTTTCCCCACACGCTTCAGAAAGGCTTACTGTTGGATCAACACCATGTTAAAAAAAGAGACAGGGAGTGAATGAGACAGAGATTTGTGCCCCATCCTGACAGGAAGACAGCAGTGTGTCATTGCCACTGCTCTTGCTTCAAGGGTCCTTGGTAGGGGGGGTGGTGAGGGTGGTGGGGGTGTAGTTGGTGGTGGTGGTGGTGGTGGTGGAGCTACTTGAGATTCCTCTTCAAAGCTGTTGGCTGGCATTGCGAGCCTTGCTCTCGCCTTTCTCTGCCCTGCCGGGTGCTGATGTGCACTGGAGCACGAGCTTTTAAGACCCACAATCCCTGGCGGTCACAGGCGCTTCCATGGTGACAGCATTCTCTTGGCTGGTTGCAATGTTTTTTTTGTTTTTTTTTGGAGCTCCAGCTGTAGCTCCTGCTCATCAAATGTGATATTCACTCTTATTATATTCATTTTTTGGTAAAATCTTTTTTTTTCCATCATTTGTTTCAAAGCCAGAGTTCAGAATGCCAACTGAACTTCAATTATTTTTCCCTCTCAGAGTGCGATGCTAAGTGGCCTTGCCAGGTAAGTGGAATATCTGCCGTTGCTGGAGGCTTTCCGGATGGTGTCAGCTCAGGATATATTTGAATCGGTGACTCAGCTTTCGGTCCAAAATGGATGCCCTTAACATTAGTTCAGCCATTCTAAACACACACAAGCACACACCTTAAGGGGATGCATGTGTGTGTGTGTGTGTGTGTGTGTGTGTGTTGGTTTTTTGTGGATAGTCGTCATACCTTTCCAGGCAATTTACTATACTTTTCACCAGAAACACACACACCTTAAGGGGATGTGTGTGTGTGTGTGTGTTGACTTTCTATAGGTAGCGGTCATACCTTGACAGACCATTCATCACATTTTCCCCAGTCATTTATGCATTTATATATCTGTGATATTTTACATGGTTATACATCATAGGACAGCCATGAACATATTGATTATTTGTTTTTATGCATATTACAGAAGATTTGTAAGAACCTATGACATACCTACACAATTGGTTGTTGAAACTGCTTAGTCTGTGGTAACTGTGACTTAATAGGGCTTCAGTTGTGCAGCAACATGCCGGAACAGAATCTGGGGCCTCCTGGATTGGGACCTGTTCCTTTTTTTATTTCACTGAATGCTGCACATGGCAAGTGAATAGGCCGACCACCAAAGGGACTATGAAAAGCAGGACAACTACATTCAAGAAGGAGGACAGAGGGGTAAAAAGAAGGACACCCCAACATTTACATTCAGCTCCTTAAAAGAAGCTACTGACAGTCAACACAGTCATCCCAACATCGACAAAATAATTATCATTTCTTAATGCAGTCACATTATATAACATGTGGTCTGCAATGATTGACAGTTCCATTCTTTCATCATTGCCTGGCATTCATGTAACACTGTAGGTGTTTAAGATATTGCACATGTCAAAAAGGAGGACAAAGTCCCAAAAAGGAAGAGACTTGTTATAGATCTGGATGAAAGGCTTGAAAGCTGGATTGGCTGAAAGGTGGCCTTATTTGTCACTATGTCACTGAGCATCAGTTAAATATATAATTTAGAGACATTGAGCTAGACAAGACACCTTTGCTGTGTTTGTATCAAATGTAAATAGGGACAAGACCAATCAGAAAGCATCTAAAGGAAAGCCGGTTAAAATACTTATTTCTCTCGAGTCTCTGTTCAGTTGATGGGTTGCTTTTTTAGCTCAAACAGTCAGTGTGTGCAACAAATGTATGCTGTGGGCTGTTGGTTTACTAAATGCCAGCAAACAATCTCTCATACCAAGCTGGGAAAACAAGTTTTATAAATGGAGGAGGAAGAGGAGTTTTGACTTATGTAAACATGATTTGCAGAGCATGGCTACTCTAGATTTGGAAAGCCCTGTGCAGCTAGAGCATTCGTTCTAATGCTTCCCTTTGGTGAGGGACACCAAACTAGCCTAGTCATGAGTTAACAAGCCAGAAAGGTTTTATATTATCCATGTGACAGTCCTACCTGAGGCAAGTTTAATGACTTTTCTTGTCATTACGATATCCACCACAGCTTCTATGAAAACAAAACTTTAGGCTTAAGTCATAGACTTAAGTTACAGAGGTGATCTAATATATTCAGTTTAGAAGGTTAAAAGATAAAATAAGTAAATGAACACTGTAAATAATCTAGGTGTGTCTACGCCTTAGTGTGTGTACTAAGGCAGATGTCTGCGATAGTGGGGTGTAACTTATGAACATATTAATGTTTTTAATGATTGTGGGATGTGTGCCTTTCTGCATCTACATAGGCCTACAGATCATGACATTTGACTGTAATTATAGATAAAGTGTAAGAAAACCTTTAGGTTCAACAAGAACAGGTGCATAGATAGTATTTGTGAGTGACCGACCTTGTAAACAAAGTCTAAATGCTCCCAACCTGCAACTCTTTGGCTTTTTCCATTCCCTGACCATCCCTTTACAGCATGGGGTTGGCACTGTATGTTTGGACAAGTGAGCTGCTGTAAAGGCTATATGTGTGCTTGTGTAAATGTTTACATCCCTGATGCTTCGAACTCTCCACGAACTCCAGCCTCATTTCAGATTCACTTTGACAGTCCGCCCCCATGTCTCTCGGCCCTCATCTCTCTCTCTCCTGGTGTTGCATAGGCCCACTGAAACACTCCCAACCAACTAGGTCTCTGAGAGCACAGCAGAAAAAGCTGTTGGTAAAACCTGCTGTCGGAACAAAATATGGCGAAGCAGCTTTCCACTGCTGTGCAGTTAAGTTTTGGAATCAACTTCCAGTAGACATCAAAACTGATCCTACTGTTTGCAGTTTCAAATCTAGACTTAACACCAAACTCTTTTCAAATGCTTTCTGATAATGATTTACCTTTAATATTTTTTTGTTTTTTGTTTGTTTCATTAAATATATTTTTTACTTATACTTATTTTACTTTTATCATTTAAAGCATTCACACTTATTTTATCTTCTATGCTTTTACATATTGTTCTTTGCTTTTTTTTTTTGGTAAGCACACTGAACTGGCCTTGTGTATTAAATGCGCTATACAAATAAACTTGCCTTGCCTTGCCTTTCACACAGATAACCCTCTCTCTCTCTCTCTCTCTCTCTCACACACACACACACACACATACACACACACACACACACACACACACACACACACACACACACACACCACTTGTATTTTTATTTTATTTTATTTTTTTGCATCCTGTACCCCTGACTCAACAAGAAAATATACACAACTCCCCACAGTGATGCAATTATAGGGTAGCTGCACTGAGATGATGTGTAAAAATAGTGTGCTGTACGTCCACACAAGACCAGTATGCAAACAACATGGCAGCTATCGCAGTTGTCAAAACCTTGTGTTTTTTTAATACATCGCTTGAGAATGCAGTGTCATGCACCAAATGTGGATACTGCAAGTAAGTCTTGACATGTGCTATACATATAAATTGTTATTGCAGTGCTGTCCAAGACAACTTTACAGACTAACTTCAGCATGGCACAGTATTTGCAATATATTGCAATACATACAGAGTATATAAGAGAGGGTGGAACTAAGATGACAGGCATAAGCAGATAGCGCGATGGCCCAAACCATAGATGTAGCCACGGGTGGGCTAGGGTGGGCCTGTGCCTACCCACTTGTCAATCAGGCCCAGTCAATCAGAAGGCTCTCTTTGTTTGATTGACTGTTTAAGTAGTAATAGTAAATGTGTTTTGGGCTAGGCCTACCTGATTTTTACCTCGCGCCAGTGGAGGTTATGTAATCATTGGCATTTGTTTGTTTGTTTGTTTGTTTGTTTGTTTGTTTGTTAGTTAGTTAGCAACATAACTC
>CM050201.1:21082500-21095000 GCA_027475355.1 Coilia nasus | reverse complement strand
GAGAAAGGTGTGTTTATGCCAAGTGCAACACATCTGTGTGTTTGCAGGTGGAGGGGTGTTTACTCTGGCTTTGTTTACGTCGACTTTGTTACCTGGCATCATCTGGAGGACTGTTGATTTGGAAAAAGCTATTTGTTTGTTTGTTTGTTTGTTTGTTTGTTTGTTTAACTTAGACCACATCAGCAAGGTCAAGCACATGCATAGGGTATTTGGAAGTAAACACAGTGTGTGCTTTGGCCAACACAAATAAACTATTCAGAAGTGATTTAAGAATCATCTCATACCTGCTGTACATGTTTCAAAAATTACAAAAACAACAAAAACATTTTTTTTTTTTCACAAAAAACTTCAATAAATACATGCATGCAAATATTCCAAATGACTCTGCATTGTCCCCCAAAATCTTAAAATCTTTGCATTTCCAGTATGAAATTCATACCTTCTATCTTCAAAGTTCTATATTATGGACAGCCAAGCAGAGCACTCACAACATGTAAAAAAGATGCAGTGTGTCAAATAGCTGTATCTTGAAATTAGTTTAAGGTATAGATTTGGAGTCACTAGCTCACTCTGCCAGTTTATTACAGTTTTTTATTATTGTTTTTGCGATAAACATATGCTTAAACCAAAGTAACATAACTTGAAGTTGTGTTACCATGCCTTAAACACAGTGTAACTATACCTTAAACAAAAGCGCTGCTTTACACTTTAGTTGCAATTCTGCAACACATTTTCTCCTTTTTGCAACACACTTGCTCCTGCACACTACACACTATTTCATACGTAAGACACTTCGTTCAAAAATGAAATACAGATGTATCATTGGCAAAACACATCTATTCAAAATACAAAAAACAGTGTTTTATATAAAGTAGACTAGTGTGTTGCTGCTGATGTGACAGTGTTTTTATAAGATGCAAGTGTGTGCAATTTTGTCATCAGAGTGACATTTTGACAAAGGATTGTTAGGTTTTGATTACAGAGTTTCAATCTGACATAGATGTGAATGGTTTATTTCCAAGTGTTGTGTCCTATGTGCTTGTGTGTAGAGTTTTGGCACAGCGAGCCAAGTTTTGCAAAATGTGTTTAAGCAATGGGAAAAAAACTGTAATGGTTGTGAATGACTGCTTAATGTGTTCACATTGCTGCCACACCTGCTGTCAAGGCCTCTTCCAGTGGCAAATTGTGAAAGAAAATAAACATGGTTTAGGATCTATAAAGAAACACGTGAACATTTGTAGTAATTCCTTTGTTAAACATACATTAATTTTACTAATTTCTTTTTCTCTCCTAAGTGGAACGAGAAGATTCCAAGGAAATCTTGCTTAAATATTTGATGTAGGCCCTGCTTGAGCTCTGTGATGTATGTTTATGCTTAGCTCCGGATCATTTGGGGCTGACTCTTTAGGACTGAGGACTGATAACACCCACTAGAAGCCCTACTCCATCTTTTTCATCATCCAACTCCCCACACCAACACACATGCACTCACCCACATACACACACAATCAAACAAACACACTCAAACACACACATACACACAGACACACAGACACACACCCACGCACCCCCCCACACACACACGCACACACAGACAAACAAACCAAACACACACACACACACACACACACACACACACACACACACACACACACACACACACACACACACACACACACACATTCTTCTCTGTCTTTCCATCCCTCCAGCCCTAGCCCCTGGGCTGTATAATGACCTGGCTCGCTGAAACACAGGTGGCAATTTACCTAACTGGACGCGGTCATTAGGGCCTCCTCCAGCGCCTCTCAGGCTGAGGCTGGGCAGAGCCGATCCACAACTGCTACCCCAACCCCCACCGCCACCACCACCACCACCACCACCCCTGCAGTGCTGCAGTGGAGAGGGTGATTAAAGCTCTCCCCCTGCCCCCTCGCGACCTCCTGGACCATTAGCCAGCAGGTCTCACTCCTGCACCTCTCTCTGTTCCCTCTGCAACCCAACCTCCACCCCCACCCCCTCCACCTCCACCTCCACATCGCCTCCCTGTCCGACCACCACTGTGCCCCCAACACCCCCGCAGGAGCTGGGGGGGGGGCAGCACAAATGAAGACAGTTAGCAGATAGCGCTATCAGTCAGGCTAATGATGCCGCGCGTCAGGCCAGCAGTGCTGGGAAGACTCGGCTGATTGGGGCGAGGGCGGTTATACATGCATGCGGACACCCACATCTACACACACACACATACACATACACACACATCTACACATACACACACACACACACACACACACACACAAAGACAGACACACATTTTGTCCTGATTGTTAGTGAGATTCACATATACTCAGTCATTTGTAACAGTGTGGAATAGGGGAGTTGACATGCAGGTAGGTAGATATAATCTTACAGCCCACACACACAGACATAGACAGAGAGAGAGAGAGAGAGAGAGAGAGAGAGAGAGAGAGAGAGAGAGAGAGAGAGAGAGAGACAGAGACAGAGACAGAGACAGAGACAGAGAGAAACAGAAAGAAACAGAAAGACAGAAAAAGCTAGAGAGAGAGAGACAGAGAGCTAGAGAGAGGGAGACAGTCGTATTTTGATTCATAGCACCATCAGTGCTCCATGCTGGTGAAACTCATTGACCTCAGGGTTGAGAGAGGATCCTTCCTTCCTACACCCATTCAAATAGGCTTATCTCACTCCTGCCGCAAAGGTCCAAGGGACTTCAGTCTAAGCAGAACCTTGTTAGCCCCAGACATGATTTGTCCATCTTTTACAAATCACTGTAATACGATACTCTTGTGTTCCCCACGTAGCTTACAAACCGTGACCTTCACCGTATAGACCTATTTATGACTACTGGAGGTGCCTCTCATTCAACAAACTCCATTTTCATGTGGTGGCAGGGGTTGTTTTATGTTGGAAGGGAGCGCTGGGTGCAGCACTGTAATTAAATGAGAAGGGGGATGTGGGGAAACAGTGTTCACGGCTCTCTGGGTGTTTCACGGTCGTTTCTTTTCTTTTTTCTTTTTTGTTTCTTCGCTGAGAGGAGCATTGGGTTCACTAGCATATTCATCAAATGACCTTTACAGCCAGTTACATGGATAGGTCAACTGATTCTTAGGGCGCATACACACACACACATTTACACAAACTTGCAAATAAAGTCAAACACACACACACACACACACACACACACACACACACAACTAAACGCATCCTTAAGCCATTCGTTTATTTTAGGCGTGAGATGAAACAAGCCTCCCTTGGTTGACAAGTTCCCTTATTGGTTTTTAATGCCTCACAAGGCTTCATTGCTTGTGACAGCAGGAGGGCAGCGCAAAAGCAGAGCGGGAAGGAGATGGGCGCCTCCCGATCCATCCTGACACTTCCCTCATTTGCAGGCCGACGTGACAACCCGTTCCCCCCCGAGAGGTGCCCTGCCAAGGTGGCATTCGCTCACCGCGGGCATCGCCACCCCTCCACAGCCTGACCTTTACGACGTGCTATTTAGCACTTAAACGGGCCTTTTTAATGAAACAGTTTACAATTGCTGGAGCTAGGCACAACACAACACGCATGGCATGTACCCTCCCCCTCCCAACCCCCCCTCGTGGTCTAACAATAGTCTCGGATTATTAATGTCACAGGGTGTTTCTGTATCGTGCTGTAGACATCATCTTGGACCGTTTGCCCCTGGATATGATGGATACAACGTAAATACTGACGTTCTACCAAGTTCGTTAATTTGTTTTACTGAGCTAGGACTCGGTTATTTTTCTCGTTTCTTGTTGTTTTTGTCCGTTTTTTTTTTTTTTTTTTCTCTGTTGACCTGATTCTGTACCTGCATCTTGCTTGTAGCTTGCAACAAACGAGCAAGTCAGCACAGGTTTTGCCGTATGTCTGCTGTTGCTAATGATGAATTAAAATGTTTGTTTATTTCACTGCAAGCTTGCACTGTTGTAGTGGTGCACTGGTGTTGCACTGGTGTAGACAATACTCCGCGTTTGGCACAAATTTCATGACAGAAATCTCTTGTTTTCACAAGGAACACACAGTGATTCAAAATTCTAAAGCCAATTGCTCTATTATGTACACTGACTCATCCAATCAGCAAACACCTGTCACACAGCTTTACAATTAGCTATCAGAGCTTTGGAAGAGGCAGAGCCACAGCTAGAGGAGTGAGAGTAAGAGGAGGAGGACGGGGAGGACACGGACGAGGACGAGAAAAGACTGTAATCTCTGACGAGATCAGAGCCATTTTGGTTGACCATTTGGTCAACGAAATTATTTTCCAGTAGTTGTTTAGTTGTTTACGTATCTCTCTCCATATTCTACAATCCTCAACACAATTGAGGATTTTTTTTTGACTGGAGATGAAAGTGTATGACCAAAATCCACAAATGCGTGTACTCTTTCTCTAAGCTATGGAAGATGCATGTGGAAATATAGCAATTGATGCTTTTCATGGATGGATTCGCTGCTAGGCCAGGAAAAACATTGCATGTGATGTGGATGAGGTGCTGTGGCCACACAAAAACAGAAGAAAGGATGCAGCGTTTTTTGTTTTTTTTGTAACTGTATAGGCTACAGTAAATTCTTCTGTTCTATTGTATGTAGACCACTGTAGGTGCAGCTTTGTGTTGATTGGGATGCACAGTGTGTACACTGTTTTTGTGGGATAAATAAAATATATTTGTAACAATGTATATGTGCGTTCTGAGTATAAAAACAATATTCTAAAATATAGCACACTTATGTATGTACTGTCTGTAGCAAGTGTAACACTGAACAAAAAGGGCCTAAATCATTATGATGAATGGAGAAGAAGTGTTTTCCATTTATAATATAGTGTTTTACATTAAGCACATCAGGGTTCAACTGGTTGTTATAAATGTCTATTCATATGATGGTTTGTGTTTGTCATTTGACAACAAAATAGCATTTTGAGAAGAAATAACATTGTTTTGAATGCAAAGGTGCATTTTGCAGGAGGAGTGAGTGGCTTTGCCCATTGTGTGTGTGTTTTTTTGATTTGTGTGTAGAGTTCTGAGATTTTGTGGCATGCTTTCAGGAAATGTGCTTAAACAATTGAGAAAAACTGTAAATTTAGGAAGACTTGTCATTGGCTGATGGAAGTGGAGTCATAAAAAGTCTGCCATGTTAGATTTGTGCAGAGAAGAAGTTAGTTGGCGAAGTTTGTAATGACAGCCTCCTATGACGTCAACCATGGGCATGTTCTGCTACGTGACTGACTTCTGAGTGAAACCCAACCACATCCTCCCCCAGTATTATATTTCAATCGTTGTATGTTCTGACAGCATTCATGGCAGCAACACTTCCACCGCACACACACTCTCTCTCTCCCTGTCTCGCTCTCTCTCTCTCTCTCTCTCTCTCTCTCTCTCTCTCTCTCTCTCTCTCTCTCCTCTCTCTCTCTCTCTCTCTCTCTCTTTGTCTCTTTCGCATATGGAGCCCCAGCAACTTTCGAAGTGAATTGTCTCCCTTACAGACGTTTTGAGCCCATATACTGTTGTGTCAGCTGTCACTCACCGCTTCCACCACTAAAGCCGACTACCCGTGGGCCTGCTGGCGACGCTACCCTGGGGTGAGGGAAAAGAGAGAGCGGAGGAGGAGGACCGGAGGACCAGCAGGCTGGCAGGCAGGCGGGGGGCCAGGCGGGCGGGCAGGCGAGCAAACGGAGGAACACTACTGTGGCATTTGGCTCCCCTTCCGTCTTAATGGATCTCAGGTATTGACTTCCTCCGGCTGATCTGTTATTATTTCCGCCCGGCTGACAGGTGGAGGGCTCACCACCCCTCCAGCCCATAATGTGCCTGTCAATCAAAGGGCGCTTTTCAATTTGGAAGTCCTTTCCTCATTGTGCTCGAGATGCCCCGAAGAGATGGAGACAGTGAAATGAAAAAAGAATGAAAAGGAGCGCAAAAAATGGAAACAAAAGAGCAAAGAGCGAAAACATGAAATAAATTTAGCTTTTTATATCAAATTGGACAAAAAATTTATTTCAAACAATTATTCTTAAGAGGTGGCTGTAGTCTCAAGAGGCTTGAATTGATTTTGTAGCTGACCAATAGGGACAGAGGGGGGCATTACCCCTCTGAACTACATGACAAACAAAGCTTAGCAAGAAACTTTCCTTGTAGACTTGGGGGTATTAAGCTAGCCTGGTAAACCAGCCCCTCGTACTTCATTTCATTTTGTACAGAGGGTCTGGAGTCGCTGACGTTGAAATTCATGTATATGAACCGAGCAAATCCTAGCCAATCAGCGAACAGAGGGAGTGTTCGTGAGCGATGACATCGACTTTGTGTGCTACATTTGAATTGTAGTGCGCAGGGAGGCTAATTGCATACATGATGACCACACGTTAGCGATTGGGTAAAGGCAGAGCTACTTGTTTTAAACTTCAGCAGAAGGCACACCTCCAGGAAGAAATCTTTTCTCAAAGCAGCAATGCCAGACCCTCTGTACAAAATGAAATGAAGTATGAGCGGCTGGTTAACCAGGCTAGCATTAAGCCTCTTCTCTGCAGCCTTAGGCAGCCTATAAAAGCTGTGATACTGTAACACTAAGCAGAGAATACTTCCTTGTAATAAGTCCGACACATTAGAAGTGCGGAGAGAGAGAGGGGGGAAAAGAAGCACGAAAGTCCTCTCTCGTTCACTCGGTCACTCCCTGTCTCTGCTCTCTTCCCTCTCTTTAGCCTTCCTCTCTTTCACTCTCTATCAACAGTGCATGACAGCATTGTTTCATCAACACGCATCATTGGTGTGTGCAAAAAATCCCATTCCCACCCATTAGGCTCCTACAAGACACTGTGCCAGCTCGTGGATGATTAAAAAAAAGTCATCCTGACGCCATGAATATTTCACCAGCCGCCCCAGCTCTCCTCTTTGTTTTATTGATGTAGACAGACATCACCTAGGGTGGAGGAGGAGGAGGAGGAGAGAAAAGAAGGCATGTGCTGTGTTGGGAACATGTGGGCCTGAATGGCAAATGCCCTCAGGATGGAGGTCGACTGGAGGTCAGGGGAGACAGATGCAGACAGCCATGTTGCAGGTGTGGTACTATTTTTTTTTTCAAGTAAAGCTACTCCACAGCCCTCATGCATTACCTACAGAGAGGCAACCTGCGCTCAGCAGTTTAGTATGGCTCCAACATCGAGACTCTTTCCATCTCTTTTTACCTGGTCCTCGGAGGGATTGACCAGGTATTGCAATGACCTTCGTCAGTCTGTCTGTCTGTCTGTCTGTCTGTCTGTCTGTCTGTCTGTCTGTCTGTCTGTCTGTCTGTCTGTCCGCCCATAGGGAGGACCAGGTTGCTATCTCTGACTGCGCTTGTTTAAGACTGTGCTTCAGTTGCTTAGATATGCCTGTTCCCAATTACCCACAATGCATTAAACTAGTGTCTGTAAAGCAAAACATAACACCCAAAGCAAGCGGCTCTAGTCTGTTTAATTTTGATAGGTTAATGAAGGCCTCTGCAAAGGTGTCTGAAATAAAATAAAGATAGAAAAATGGCCACTCTTCACCCCCCCTCCCCCCTCCTGTCCTCCAGACCGTGATGGAATTTGCATAATGTTTCTTCAGCCAATCTGCAGGTGGGTCGAGTGGTTAGCTGTCAGAATCGGGAGGAACGAGGAGAAGTGAAGGTGTCTCTGTGTGTATGTGTGTGTGTGTGTGTGTGTGAGAGAGAGAGAGAGAGAGTGTGTGTGTGTGTGTGTGTGAGAGAGAGAGAGAGAGAGAGTGTGTGTGAGTGAGAGAGAGACAGTGTGAGTGTGTGTGTGTGTGTGTGTGTGTGTGTGTGTGTGTGTGTGTGTGTGTGTGTGAGAGAGAGAGAGAGAGAGTGTGTGTGTGTGAGAGAGAGAGTGAGATGTGTGTGTGTGTGTGTGTCTGTGTGTGTGAGAGAGAGAGTGTGTGTGTGTGTGTGCGTGTGTGTGTGTGTGTGTGTGTGTGTATGTGTGCGTGTGTGTGTGAGAGAGAGAGAGAGAGAGAGAGACAGTGTGTGTGTGTGTGTGTGTCTGTGTGTGTGTGTGTGAGAGAGAGAGAGAGAGAGTGTGTGAGTGTGTGTGTGTGTGTGTGTGTGTGTGAGAGAGAGAGAGAGAGAGACAGTGTGTGTGTGTGTGTGTGTGTGTGTGAGAGAGAGAGAGAGAGTGTGTGTGTGTGTGTGTGTGTGTATGTGTGTGTGTGTGTGTGTGTGTGTGTGCGTGTGTGTGTGTGAGAGAGAGAGAAAGAGAGAGAGAGAGACAGTGTGTGTGTGTGTGTGTGTGTGTGTGTGTGTCTGTGTGTGTGTGAGAGAGAGAGAGAGAGAGTGTGGATGGGTGGTGTGTGGGTGGGTGTGTGTGTGAGTGTGTGTTTTTGTCTGTGTGGCTGTGTGTGTGTGTGTGTGTGTGTGTGTGTGTGTGTGTAGAGGAATGCGAGTGGAGGAAATGATGTGTGAAATGTGACCGCAGATGAGGCCTTGTTCTCCATCGCTGCTGACATAAAGGGAGATTTAGGTTGGGGCCTATGCTCAGATGTGGTAATGGATACTGGGCCGATGATTTGACGGGACGACGTCTCTCGTCTCCAAAACCCCCTGAAAGGAGAAAAAAAAGATTTGCATTGGGGAATGTTAAGTGCTGAAGGACAAGGCAAACGAGTCAGTGAGAAGCCATGTATGCTGTTTTTATATATTCACTTTACAAACAGGGAAATGACAGTTTGCTTTACTTCGCATACTCTTTACACGCTGTATTTTTAAAACTGATGATTCAGTAGAATCTGCTGAAGAGACGCTCCAGGGAGTTTTAGACTTCGTTGGAGACCATCGTGTGCAATACTAATGTTTCTCTCATGCCTCAGCAGGAACATTATGCTTTTTTATTTGGCGGTAATTTGCAGAAACTTTTGAGATAATTACCGGCGTGATTGCGTTTGCGATGTAATGAATGATTCTGTGGAGTGTAGGTAATGGGATTACGCTAAATGCATCCACCACAGGCAGCTAACTAACCTCTTTTCAATACCTGATTACGCTGGAGTCTCTGAAGACTAGAGAAGTCATCTGTTTAGTCAGCTAAAGAGTAATCTGCCATAATGAAAAGAAGATTACAATGAGGACGTAGGGAACAGCCTGTGAGGAACACTGTTGTGGGACAGGCTACGTTTTTCAAAACTTAGTGTGAAATTGGGAGGACAGTGAAATTACTTACAATTTAACATATTCAAATTAGTTTAAATTAAATCTGTTTTGATTCAAATTGGTTTATATGCATGTGCCCTCTCACAACACACAAATGCACACACTCATGCTTACATGTGCGTGTACACACACACACACACACACACACACACACACACACAGTACACACACACGGTCCCACTTCTTTCTCAAAATTAATTAACCTTTTCTTTTACATGTGGCTGCCGTCATGCTTGACCAGGGCACCAAGACAGAATTTGCATTGAAAAGAATATTTGATAAGACAGTAAAGACAGAGAGAGAGAAGAAGCAGACATGCCATTTAGCCCACATCGTTCTTTTTGAAGAGAGAGAATGAATTTGCCTGGCCAATAAAATTACATTGTGTCATGCTCATTTCACTGACATCAACTGCAAATTTTATGTGTGCTCTTGACACCCACAGATTCAAACTCACAACCTTATTGCATAACTTACTCCTTTTAAGATCACAATGGGTGTAAGATTTGAAAAGATCCAAGATCCAAAGATCTGTGAGACTTGGGTGGGGGTGGCAGACCGACTAGTGTATGTAGTTATTTTGTTGCTGCTATTGTTAGTTATTGTGTGCTGGTGTAGTTTCTGTATTTACCGAATACAGCATTGGCAGACAATTCTGTCTGAGAGTTTTCAGACAGCTTCCAAAGTAGGCCAACTAGTCTGCCCTACAAATCCAAAATGCGGTAAGTACATATTTTGTTAGAACTGAGTTTAGACTAGAAATTGACTTTATAACACCCCCTCTATCTTGTGACTGAATCGCTTGCTTCTTCATATTGAGAAAGTACATAACAGCATCACTATTATACCCACAACATGTTTGAGTGGGCAGTGTGGCAATTTTAAAGGCATTTTTCTCAGTTACAATGTTCACGTAGTTACTGCACTTGGCCTTTGAAGGGCAGTAGTAATAACAAAATGAAATGAGCGTATAAAGTGGATATCTTTCCATACCACCTGAGGACAGATGGGCCCGGACATCCTGCTTCTAGTCTAGCCAGTTTTCTCTAGCCATGCAATGTTCTCAACCTTTTTACTCTTATATTGTGCATCCTTGGATATGCCTTTGGCATAGGATGTAAATAATAAATGAATTTATGTATAAAATAATGATAAGCCCCCCCCCCACTGCCCAAATAAGTTAGACAGAAAAAAACTACAACATGGAGCCATAGACCATAAAAAAGCTCAGCAAAGAACTATGAAATTCACAGCGATATGTTTATATATAAAACTCTGCTCTGCAGCCTTTGCCCATTAAGGAGTGTAAGAAACCAGATGCACACCAATACACACATGAAAACACTGGTCCCCACTACACTGTTATAAAGAACACTAAACACCTACACACCTATATCCAAACCTAACCCTCAGTAAAACAGTGTTTCAACTACTTTTACTTTTATGGAAAACAACAACATGCTGTAGAAAATTGATGTTGTCCTAGTCGGGAAAGCATCTGGCCTCCACAAGGGACTTCCTGTCTGTTTATGCTGCCCTAACTGGGACTTGGGGTCCACCCCCCCCCCCCCCCCCCCCCCCCCCACCACACACACACACACACACACAGCTTATGTACTGTTGGAAGTATGTCACTGTCACTAGGCCTGGCAGGGAGAAAGAAGGGAGAACTGGATCATTATTTCAGCTCTGCCCGGAGACATTGAGATTGAAGACTCTCAGAGGCCAACTGCGCAACCTGCTCCCAGGCTGCCTACGTGTGCCACGCTCCATCTATGCATCGGTGAAACGGAACACGCCGCGCCATTAGTTTCTCTCAATCGCCGCTGATAATCTCCGGCAGGCGTGGCGATGGCTGGCGGGGGCATGAAAAGAGATGATTTAAAAAGCCCCCCACACACACACACACAAGTACGCCCGGACTAAGGGCTGGAGACAGAAAAAAAAATGTTTCAGTCATAGTCAGGATTTTGCTTGTCTCGTAAGTTTACAGTTTCCTAAGTGGATTGAGAAACATACAATAACTGCTTTCGGCTAACTAGCTTAATTCAGGGGGAACAAAACTCATCATCCTAATGACTATAAGTATAGAGTACTTAGTGGTGTGTCTTTGGTTACTACACTTCGGTAATGCTAAGCTTTAGAGCTCAGTGTTATATCATCAAAATCAACATGTGTATCTTTGACCAGCCACTACACACACTTCCGGAGGCTAGGATTAGGACTTCAAACAGGTGAGTAAGACAGAGAGAGAGAGACAGAGGCACAGAGAGAGAGACAGAGAGAGAGAGAGTCAGAGAGAGTGACAGACAGAGGGAGGGAGAGGGAGAGACAGAAAGAGAGAGAGAAGGAGAGAGAGACAGAGACACAGCAGAGAGTGAGAGCGACAGAGAGAGAGAGACAGAGAGAGTGATAGATAGAGAGAGAGAGAAGAAGAGAGAGAGAAAGAGAAAGAGACACAGACAGAGAGTGAGAGCGACAGAGAGAGAGAGTCAGAGAGTGTGACAGACAGAGGGAGAGACAGAGAGAGAGAGAGAAGTAGAGAGAGAGAAAGAGACAGAGACACAGACAGAGAGTGAGAGGGACAGAGAGAGAGAAAGACAGAGAGAGTGACAGACAGAGGGAGGGAGAGGGAGAGAGAGAGTCAGAGAGAGTGACAGACAGAGGGAGAGAGAGGGAGAGAGAGAGGTAGTAAAAGAGGGGTGGGGGGGGTGGCGGCTATGAGAGGTGGCAGTGGCGGGCCATGAGCAGTAATTAGTGCGTCACTCGTATCAATCATGGCGAGGCGGCAGCCTCATTTTTAATCATCAATTACCTTGAAACGTTTTGGACGGCGATCAGATGAGGCCCGTGTCAGCCAGACTGCGGAGGCTGTCACTGTGGCTAATGGAATTTTAAATCCGTCCACCATCACCTCACAGCCCCCTCCACTCACCCACCCCCACCCCCCACCCCCCCTGGGCCTCTTCGTCACACACACACACACACACACACACACACACACACCTCCCTCATTGACGTCGTGGACTCCTGTTGAGGTGCAACTCCTAATTAAGGGAGAGGGCAATTTGGCTAATCTTGGAGGAGGCGACAATAGTGATGGTGATCAATATAAAGATTTGTGTCCTAGTTCTCGGAGCTTGAACAGCCGAGACTTCAGTCTCTCTCCTCCCTCATTGTCTTCACTCCATTTTTAACACAAGCGCTCTTTCACTTTCTCTGTCCTGCTCACACAGACATACACACACACACACACATTCTCCCCTCGCACACATGTACACACATACACA
>CM050201.1:21062500-21077500 GCA_027475355.1 Coilia nasus | reverse complement strand
AATATCAAAATAAAAATTATTTTGACCAGAGACATTATATATGACCTTATATTAACTGAAGTGTGCAATATGCACAGTGCCTAGTAATATGTTGCAAGAGTTATATCAACACATTATTTTTCCAATCTATCACTAACAGGGCATGATAACCTGTACCTTTGAGGTTGATTTCATTGCTTTCCTTACATTTGAATTGTAATGATCGCTTCCTGGAGCCTGCATGTCTGTAAATTACATTTTTTCCTAATTGGTTAAAAAATGTCATTTCTATACAGGCTGGCATGAGATGTCAAAACACCTTTTAGGCCTTGATGTGAAGTCCTGATGGTGATAAATAAGATGGTTATTGTGTCAAAACACTAACACAGCCCTTACAAAGAGGATACTGTACATCCCAATTAGAAACCCCAAAAACATCTCAGCCACTACCGCAGGTACACATCCCATATAGAACAGTCAGAAAAGTCTAGACTCAGTAGACTACAGGCCTGATTCTGACGCACGAAGCGTAGTTTGCAGGAAATAATACAGGTATCTATCATTGTAAGCTCTATATTGTAAGTGTTCACTGTGAGGAAGCTCCTACTCCTAATGTAGCAACTTGCCAGAACATTGCTGGACAATGCAAGGACAAGGTTTTGTTCTTTTATAATAAAACAATACAACTGCTTCAGTCAGAGTTCCTATCTTAGTCCTGTTGTGGCATAACATGTCTTTTTTTTACAGATTTTACAGATGCCTTAACAATAAATAAATAAATAAATAAATAAATAAATAAATAAATAAATAAATAAATAAATAAATAAATAAATAAATAAATAAGAGCCGTTTAAGTTTGGTTAAAGGCATAATGTAGCTGAGGCTAACATACTGTAAGGGTCTTTCTGTTGGCACTGCTAAGCCCCTTAAGGTCACTGTTCTGCTGTAGTGCTTCTTTCTTTCTTTCATGCCTTTGGCATGGTGTGGGGGAAAAATAATTGCTTTCCAAAAAGCACCTGACTTGAAAGACACCCTCGCACACACTCACCAACTTTGGCACTTATCTCCTGAAAGGCTGCCATACTAAAACCACACAGTTGCAAAGGCATGGCAATAACACAGCCCCCCCCCCCCCCCCCCCCCTCCCTCCCTCCCCTTCCTCCACCAAGGCTTGTCACTTTATAAGCAGGAGACGCATAGGCTTGCTCTCCAGTAAACTGCAGCGTGCACACTGACACCCAGAGGAGCATGTTTTAGTCTTGATGAGCCTGGCTCTTGATCAAATAAGTGTGGGGTAAGATAGTGAGGATCAGCGGCAAGGATTTGGATGCAGGAAAAAAGAAATAATAACCACACGCACACAAATACACACATAAACACATACACACACACACACACACACACACACACACACACACACATACACACACACACACACACACAAACACACACATACATGCACACACACACATACAAACACAAACATGCATGCACACACACACCCAGAAACACACACACACACACACACACAAATACACAAAATACACAAAATGCAGTACGCCCCCCTCCTAGCCATCACCTTAAGTATCAGTTGTAAACTAGGACGGAGGATGACAGTAGTTGGCAGCAGGTGGTAGAGATGGGTGGCTGGCTTCCTGTGTGTCATCTCTGAATGTGATATCATCTCCGAGGAACAAGAGTCCACAAATCACGCGACGGAGCACGATGATGGGTCGCTCGAAGTGGCCTGTAAACCGGCGATATCATAAATCCCTCACTTCCAGGGAGGGGTGACATCACAGGCGGAGGACGGGACGAGACAGGATGGGGTGCTTCATCCGCCCTTCTCAGGTTCGCGGCGATACGCGGCAGGCAGCCCCGGAGATGCCCCGTCGGGGCCAGGTCGGCGGCGTAGATCACACACACACACGAGAAACAAACTGCCTGAATAAGTAATGCCATATCTGATGCCTCATAAATAAAACGTGCCTACATGTACTTAATATCTTAAACCCTCAAAGGCAAGGTGGGGGGTTGGGGGGTGGGCGTCTGCTGGTCAGGACATGATATAAGTGGCTTTGGGTTTCAGGGCGGGGGTCCGACCAAGCCTTTCACAATATAGGCACGATCTTTACCAGAGCAAGTGCTATCGAGTGTCACATCACATTTAAAGAGGGGAGTCAGGTGCACTGCCAGGTTGCAGTTCTGGCGATCTCTTGTAGTTCATCGATCTCTTGGAGGGGGATGTTTATATGCTCTCCTACAGTCCTTGACATTCAGTCATATGAATGTAAGAGTATACATGCATTTTCATGTAAGCACCACAGTGCTATTTTGATGGAACATACAGAGTTATTTAAGCCTTGAAGTAAAAAAGAAATTGGTAGTGAGATGCATTCATGTGAATCCAGATTCCGGTTTTCTTGTTATCTGTTGTAAAAAAAAATCCTTATTTACATGAGAGGTACAGCCAAGTCATACATATTTCACACTATAAACTGATAAACTCATTGCTGGTGTGGAAAACTTCCCTCTACAAAATCAGATATGTCTGTCTAAAACATCACGTAATAGCCTCCTGAATGCCATCATTGTGTTTTATTTCACCCATTCGCAAAAAAAACGCCCTCATCATCAAAAAAGTGAGTCGTGATTACTCACGCTAAGAGTTCTTTATCATACCCACAGCTTTAAACGCTTCAGGGCCAGATGTCCAGAGCAAAAGTGCTGAGCAGAGTCAGTAAAATGGCAGCTCCCTTCCATAACCATGCCTCTTCTCCTCCTTCCCTCTTTCGCTCTCTCTCTCTCTTTCTCTGTCTCTCTCTCTCTTTGTCTCTTTCTCTCTCTCTCTTTCTCTCTCTGTCTCTCTCTCTCTTTGTCTCTTTATCTCTCTCTCTCCCTCTCTCTCTCTCTCCACCTCCATCTCTCTCTCTTTCTGCCTGTGGCTACAGAGAGATGCTACTATACATACACCCACCTCTGCAGGAGACAACTGTGAGGTCTACAGAAAAAGCGAAAGGGATGGAGGTTGTCTCTACGTTGCTGATGGAGGTGTGAAACACCTGATGAGTCACACAGACCTGGCAAGCCATTCGTGCTGAGCGGGGGAGTACTCGCTGTGCTGTGCTGTGCTGTGCACACACAGGACTACCATTCATCTGTTGAGTGCTGTGGTGGTGTGGTCTACTGTGAGACAGCGATGGCATCAACCTGAATGAGGTATTGCAAGGAGATAAAGATGTCGAGATCTATATAGTGTCACACAGTAAAGTTGTCTATAGATAAGGCAGTGTCTGACGAGAGTGGATTTCAGGTATGTGCGGATATGTGAAGTTAGCTGTCGATTTCAACTTAGCTAAAAATAGCAATTCTACAGACATTTGCGTTCCTATAAAACCCACCATGGCTTAAGGCATAATGCCATACTGTTGCATCATTTGCATTTACTGTGTGACTAAGGAAGTAAGAAAGTGCGGGAAAATCTAAAAGGCTGAGATAAACATATACAGTATAACCCAAGAAAACAAACCCTGAGTTGTGCTTAAACACTTTTATTTCTTAGTTTTAAATATTATCTTTCAGCTTTTGTGCAGCAGAACACCCGTGATGCTTACAGCAAAGGACATCGCGGTTTCCAGCAACACAGCAGATTTAGCTTTACTCGAGCAGCTGTGCCTGTGTTTTTATAGGGGCCATAGCAGTCAGACAATCTCAGCGCTGATCCAGGTGTTATGGTTGCTACTCCAGAAGGGGGATGCTGTTCACTTACAGTATAAAGACATTTTAGGATTACTGACAAGAAATATGGTCCAACATGGCCCCCACACTCTGGTACATTTGATATATTTGTACGCGGATCCACAAGTTCAACCAGCATTCTGTACTGTCAACTGGAACATGTGAAGCATCACTCACAGGGACACCTGGTTCGCCTTTAATAGGCTCACACATTGTAAAAGCTTGTCCAGCGTCACCCATCTACCTGTGTGTGATCTATGAGAGGGCCCCTCCACTCCCTTCCTTCATTCCTCGGCCTGTCAGGCTAGCCGGGCTCAGTTAAAAAAGCCTATTCTGAGTCTCTCCCAACATCTCTCTTTTACTGTGAGTGTGTCGAGAGGTGAGGAGGGGAAAAGAGTCTTTGGCGGCCTGAAGATAATTTGATTAAACAGCAGAGAGTGAACTGCTGGCACTTTTTTGTGTGTCTGTGTTTCTCTCTCTTACTCGCTCTTTGTCTCTGTCTCTGTCTTTGTCTCTGTCTCTGTCTCTCTGTCTCTCTCTCGCTCTCTCTCTTTCTCTCTCTCTCTCTATCTGGACAAGAGGTACAGACAAAGAGACAGAGGCAGAGAGAGAGATTAGGTATGAGGGCACGGAGGGTGAAGCAATCCAATAGCCAGACAGAGCTGTGACAAATAGCTCTGACAATCCTGTCAGAGGACTGGCGTCGGGCGGCAGAGCCACAGCCGGGGAGCGGAGCGGAGCCGAGCCGAGCCGAGCGGAGCGGAGCAGAGCCGAGCGGTGCGGTGCGGTGCGATGCGGCGCGGAGAGGAGTGGAGGCTTGTGCTGGGGCTCCGCCGTGACAAATCGCCTCAGACTGACAATCTGCTGTGAGGCAAAGACGCTCATCTGTCAAATAAAGCTAAAGGCCCCAGGCTCGCCGCTCTCTCTTTCTCCTGCTGTTTGTGTGTGCCTTAATAATGCTGTCATATTAAATGGTGCTGCTATGCCATCTCTCCCTCTCTCTCTTTCTCGTATTCTCTCTCTTTTTCACTCTCTTCCTGCCTCCCCCCCCCCCCCCCCACTACACACACCCACCTCTTTCTCCCTTCTCCCTGCTTCTCCCCCTTCTTGTTTCTTTTTGGGGGGGGGGGGGGGCTTTTGTATGCACTCCAGGAGCGTTGCTGTAAACGCTGCCTACATTTGTACGGGCCCTAATCAATGACTTGCACAGCGCTCCTATGACAAACGATAAGAGAAAGGGGGTGCATGGTTGGTTGGTTGGTGGGGGAGTGGGGGAGTGGGCGGAGGGCTGTGTAAACACAGAGCGTATGTCTCGCAGTCGCGCCGGACGACTTGTTTACCACAAGCATAAAAGCCTGAAAGTCTCCTATCAGTTAGCCTGCCCCCCTCCCCCTCCCCTCCCCCTCCCCCTCCCCCTCCCCCTCCCCCTCCCCCTCCCCCTCCCCCTCCTCCTCCCTCCATTCACAAACAACTCGCCTGCATGTGCTGTTTTATTATTCAGACTGGTATTCAGAAAGAAAAGAACAAAAATGCTGGCTGTGCATTCCAGTTGTGTTTACTTGAAACTGCAGCCACACACACACACACACACACACACACACACACACACACACACACACACACACACACATATATACACAAAAAGGAATGAGGGAGAAAAAGTAATGAAACAGGCCCAGAATCCCTCCCAAGGGCAACAGCATGGGATAACTGTGGCTACCTTGAGGAGGCCTGATACATTTTAAATGAGAGGGGAGAGCACCTGTCTACCCTGAGGTAACCTGAGCGCACGCGAGGTGGCTTTTAAGTGGTGACGGATTAGGAGAGGCAGACCATAAAAAGCTCCTCTCGGTCGGCCAGCACCACGTCCTCTCGAATACAAACAATTGGTCGCAGAATAAGTTCATTCACTTTGGTAACCCAGCTATGATGTGCCATCCTCTGACTGGGGGAAAGATAATCCTCCCTCTCTTCCAACCCCCCTCCACCCACCACGCCCCTAAAAACCCCTCAGCTCTGGCGAACCCCTAATGGCCTTTCCCTGTCAGAGTCGGAACGAGACGCTCTCATCGAGCCAAATAAGATGTTATGGGGCTCGGATGTTCGCCGGGCCCTTCCGTGCCTCCACCATGCCGCCCCCACCTTCTCGCCAGCTTTCCGTGCGGCGTCCCAACGTTCACCACGTTTTCCCATTAGCCCGAATCCCGTCTGTCCGACAGATCACAGAAATAGCCACACGTCTCCCACCTCCAGTTAAAATGGCTGAATATTTCATCTGGCTTCAAAATGAGGGGTGGAAAACAGATGTTATTCAAAGTGGTTTTTTTCCTCCTCCCCCGATGATTAGATTTAATGGTTCTCGAAATATGGGGCTCTGTCCTTTTACAGTGGCCTAGATATGACAGGCCTAATGCATCTTAGATGTTATAAAATGGCCATCAATTATTGCACTGATTAAATGCAATAAAGGAAACAAAAACATATAATTTATAGGTCATCACAACAAATGGCCTTTGACCTATTCATGACAGAAAATAATAAAACCTATTTGGACATTAAGGTAAACAATCATGAATGTATTAAGCATAATGAATGTTATTATGAAATCATGTGAATACAAGCATTTAACAGCTGATTTATGTAAATGGTAAAACAGAATAAAGCAGACTAATATCTGAACACAGTGGAGACATGAAGCGGGCTTCGGTCCTCAGATACATTTAAAGGCTTTGCTAGCAATATATGTTTGACAGAATATTTAAAATGAAGCCAAGAAATGGTTTCTGAAGACTTTCTTTACCTTAGATCTGCAGGTGATGTGTCTGTTTTCAGTGCAGTGGTGCACTCAAACCCCCTTATCCCTTAGAAGCAATCAGGCTTGGGACAACTTTTCCCTGATTGGTTGAAAATGTATGAAAACAGGCAAGCTGTATCTGTTTTAGCTCCCACTGTAATTTTTTAAATGTTATTCACAATGTTTCCACCAATATGGTCTTTGTCAAGTGTGAGTTGTAAGTTACATTTCCCTTTTTCATACGTTAATTTTTTATCCAGCACCCATGACAGTTGTTTGGAAATGTGCGCACACACTGTGCATTTATACTGGTTGTCTTCTGTTATCATTCTGTGTGTAAGTAATCAGTGGTACTGCTGGTTCTGGGTTAGGGCTTATTTGTTACAAGATCAGCTAAACCCACCCAAGCACAGGCAAAGAAAACAGTTTAGCATATTGCAGGGTATTTACAGCACAGATGTGTACAATAGCATTGCAGGAGTGATGCAATTTTAAAACTTGCAGGCTTATTAAAAGCCAAAGGCATTAACAATGTATAGAGGTACAATGAACTACAATGAACGCCAAGGGTTATTTCAAAGTGGGGTCAACTGAAAGAAACAGCATAATCTCTATAGCTGCCACAGTATTTTCCCTGACTCCTACGGTCTCCAGCCATATCAGATTGTTCTCTCTCTCAATAGCGTTCAGTCTACTAACAATCCTGACATGGCATGTGGTCAACTCAATTATAACCGTCCAACCAGTCACTTTCCCTGTAACATTAAAACCCACAGGAGCTTTCTTACTTAAGTACTCGAACAATGATGGTTATTAGTGGCACTTGATGGCCCTCACAAAAGCAACCCGGAGGCAATGGCTGCCTCAACCTCTTTCCTACCCTCTCCACCCAAATCATTAATTCTAATGTATAGTCCAGGCAACGAATGTCACTTGACACACAAAAAAACCTTGTCGACAGGTGAGATTTTCATAGTCCTGGCCTGCAACAAGAAAAATGTAAGAGAATCAGTAGAACACGACATGTGGTTTCTATGCCAACCTGTGCAAACTTTGAGTTGCTATTCAGAGTACGCAACAATGTCTGTGCCATTTTCTTTTTTTTTTTTTTGATGTACTTGAAGTTGTTTTACACCCTAGCAAAAATTTTGTCTTGCTTACATCTTACTTTGTTGAGTAAAAAATGGACTACGAATTGCCTGGACTCTTAATGGGCCTTTAGAGATGACTAAGACATCACTGAACCAATTAGTGGGCTGGGATGGCAAATTATAAACAAGGGTGAGGTTGGGGGTGGGGTTTTTTAAGTGGGCACGTAAACATTCGGTCCTTCACCCAGCGTTCGGGGACTAAATCATTTATCTAAAAGGGGGAAGGGGGAAGGAAGATGGGGGCGCTTGCTCTCCAGCTCTGGGCCTTGTCCGGCTGCGCTGGCATATGCTCATGGTGAGTAAGTCGCCCTGCCGGGGCCGCGGCATCTCCGACGCTCCAGATGAAATTTCACGCCGGTGAGCGCTGCGCTCCTCTCTTTCGCCCTGCGGTCCCTCTCTCCTCTCCTCCTCTCCTCCTCTCCTCTCCTCTCACCAGCCTCCCCACTGTGTCCCCTGATTATCCACCTGGCTATCTGCCCAGCGTGTTATGACTGTGGAGCTGTGAAGATGAACAGCGTAAATGGAGATAGATGGAGTATGTAAATGTGCGCGTGTGACGAGCCTTTCGCAGTTGGTGGCGAAAAATGGCTTCACAAACGCAGAATGCTTATTGAATTTCCTTTTTCCTCTGAAGTAACTAAGGAGAGGTACAACGGTCGACTTGACCAATACAGCATACTCAGACTTAATCAAAGAAATCAAAGCATGTATAGTGTTTATACATCATGATACTATTGTTTTACCACAGCCCCAAGCCCCATACTGTATTGCTGAGAACCTGAGTTTCTTAGGTGGGATTGAGTTCAGATGTAGTGTGTGTGTGTGTGTGTGTGTGTGTGTGTGTTAGTGGAATTGAGTTCAGCTGTAATATGTGTAATATGTGTGTGTGTGTATATATATGTGTGTGTGTGTGTGTGTGTGTGTGTGTGTGTGTGTGTGTGTGTGTGTGTGTGTGTGTGTGTGTGTGTGTGTGTGTGTTTGTGTGTGAGTGTGTGTGTGTGTGTGTGTGTCTGTGTGTGTGTGTGCTGGGGAGAGTGTGTGGGCCTCTTTCTAAGTATGCACATCCCATTAATCTTGTTATGGCCCTATTCTCCTCCCCACCTTAAATATGCATTAACAAGAATGGAGTCATTGAGTATATTTGGCATATAAAAGGTATGAGCTTATCATTAAAAATCCATGTAGGCCCTTTAAATGTGAGAAGAGATGATTTCATGCTTGGCTGCCTACCTTTGTAAGGTGCGACACAACTCCTTCACCCCACCCACCACTATCACACACACACACTCACACACACACACACACACACACATCCATAAATGTGTGTCCTTGGATCTTCCTCCCCTATACAAGTGGTGCTGTCACAGACGTATTTTAAGCCAGCGAACACAAGGGATGTATTGTCCTCACTGCAGTGTAGCAGTTATAGCTATAGGCTACAACCAGCTACCTGTGATGCAAAATGACAACCATAGCCATAGCGAGCAGTTACTTGCTGTGTACTGTAGCTTCCAACATCATCTTACATGACAGAGTGGAAACTGTAAAAAAGGAAATAAAGTTTGGCTGTTAACATAAATCTTGTCTGATGAAATATGCTTGTAAATATACAGTATGCAAATAAATTATTTAAACTATGTATAGCCTTCCCTTTTTAAACTCTATATTAACATTAACTTATTGCCATAACAATACATTTTGTACTTACAACATTGCTTCTAGTGCTGACAACTGATTGATTCGACATGTATACCAGTTTTAAAATTTAAAACATAATTTTAAATGTACAGGAAGCAACCCTCATAAGGCCAAAATCTAAAAGGAGCAGTAAGTAGTTTTTGTCTTCAGTCGCCCTACAGGTTGGAAGCAAAATTGTCTCTCATGCGAACTACACAGAGACAGCCCACTCCTCCAAACTTACTAAGTGTGGTCATAGCCCATGGAGGGCAGCAAAGCGAATTCAGAAGTGCTTCTCACCCAGTTACAACATAATGAACCGCTAAAACGATTTCGGAAACATTATGTTAAGGTTGAAAAAACTACTTAGTGTTGCTTTAATGGCAACACAAAAAGGCACTGAGGAGAAATGGTACATTGCGTATATGCTTCCGAGGCCTTGCATGGCATCTCTACATTGCAACAAAAATAAATAAATATACATAACTGTAACACTTTTTTTATCGGTTCCTTTTTTAGTGTATCTATGTGCAATATTGTGTACTTACATTATACATACCTAAACCCCTAACCCTGATTGTTTATGTTAAATATTGTTACAAACGTTGTTATATACCGTTGTACTTCATAATGTAACAGGGACAGTAAAATAAAGTGGAAGCAAAATACCTACTGTATATATCAGAGCAGCACAACAATTCCACCTGCAGTGCTCACAGTGTGACATTAATAATTGTTTAATTTGTTTAATCTGCTATACAGTGTATTACACAGGGAGAGAGAAAGAGATTGAGAGAATGTTTTTAATGTGCTTTCCATCGCATCATGCCTATCGGAAACTGCTGATAGTTGTATCTGCTGATGTTGCGTTAATGTTTTCAACTACCTTGCCTAATCATTATAAGACAGGCAATAATGGGTATAACACAGCTAAATCTATTGCGATCCCACTAATGTAATATCGGTGAGTGCAGTGCATAGAGCTGGCGGCCCTGGTTAATCAGTCAGTGAACCAGTGCAGTTCAGCACAAACATAATGCACCTTTATTTAAATAGAAATCAAAAACCCCCATCCAAAACCCACCCCAAACCACAACACCCCCCTTCTCATCCCCTACCCACCCACCCCCTAACCACCCCTAGTGGTAACATTTTGAGGATGGAAATGTCCATAATAACAGGTATATTTGAGTGCAGTGCATAGAGCTGGCGGCCCTGGTTAATCAGTCAGTGAACCACTGCAGTTCAGCACAAACATAATGCACCTTTATTTAAATAGAAAACCCCCATCCAAAACCCACCCCAAACCACAACACCCCCCTTCTCATCCCCTACCCACCCATCCCCTAACCACCCCTAGTGGTAACATTTAGAGGTTGGAAATGTCTATAATCACAGGTATATTTGAGTGCAGTGCATAGAGCTGGCGGCCCCGGTTAATCAGTCAGTGAACCACTGCAGTTCAGCACAAACATAATGCACCTTTATTTAAATAGAAAACCCCCATCCAAAACCCACCCCAAACCATCCCCTAACCACCCCTAGTGGTAACATTTAGAGGTGGGAAATGTCCATAATCACAGGGATATTTTGCCCTAGTGTATTGCAGCATGCCGATGCTCATTCTTATAAGGCCTGCTGTGCTGTGCAACTTGCTCAATCAACTATGCATGAGTTCACCATAATGGACCCCCCCCACCCCACCTGTAGACCAGGGCTGTTGTTATTAAGAAGCAGCATTATACAGAGCACTCCCCTGTCCCACGGGTGGAAAACAGTGCAGTGTTTTGACCAGACTCTGGTCAACAGGCTCAACATCAAATGTCAAACAATGAAAAATGGCGAGGTTCGGGCATAATCGTTGTTCCGTTAATGGGAAACAACTATAGCAGATGGCTGTGTCTAATCAATCTATAAATAATCCTAGCCAATCAACAGTGAGATTCGGGAGCATAAAATGTAGTAGTGTTATTTGATTGGCTGTTGTCAAGATGTCAAAAATACACTACACGATTATTGTAGCACAGTGTAATGATTTATTATGACCGTTTTTCTATCTGAATTGTGTATGAAGGAGTAACCCATAACAGACCATCCTGTTTTTTTTGTTTCATAGTCGATATGGAGAGCTTCTCAAGATGTACTATTACTATATAGTACTGTACTAGTGGGCTTAGGGGTACAACAGGCAGTAATCCAAATGGACTCTGATTCATCACCTGTTCCTGCTGTACAAAGTTCCTCACACGTAAGAAGTTCAGCCATTAACTCTTGAAGTGTTTAAAGAATTTCTGTCATTGTAAGCCCTGCAGGTAAGTTTGGTATTGATTTTAAAAAAAAACATGTTTTAGTGTTTAATGTTGTATTTAGGTCAATGCAGGAACTTCCATTCAACTTTAAATCTCCAAAAGACATTTTATGAAGAAAGGAAGAGGATTTTAAATGTGTTTGTCTTGCCATAAAATGATTTAAACATTTTTAAGCATACTTTCAGATTATTTATTATTTTCTCCCTGCTTCTCTCTCTGTGCTTCTTTAGACTTCAGTCAGTTTCAGTAGAATACTTCCAGTTGATAAAGGAACTTCAGGAACAGCTCCTAAATAAATAAATAAATAAATAACATGAAAAATTTGAATGCAACAAGAGGTTCCTCACACATTCCATCCATCAGCAAACACAGTTAGCAGTGTTCCATTTACCCGCCACAGCAAATAAACAGACAAAATGGCCGATTGTTGAATTAATGTCCTCCTCCAGCTGTGTGCTCTAATTGGAATAATGAGCTGAAAGGTTATCAACACTTTGCAAGCCATTATTATTCATGTGATTACCTGGGAGTGTTTTCTCAGTGGTCCTCACCAGGCTCCTTACCAGCAGCAGTCGCACGGTCAGGTGTTTCTAGGACAAAAGTACTCCCTCATTTCCACACACACACACTCACACACACACACACAGCACAATATAGTTTAAAGGAGTAATATTGGTGACACGTGCTTAATTTAGTTTCTCATTTCTTGTTAGCCACGTATCATTTATGGTCCATGTTCAAAGGGAATTCAGGCCACCAGAACGCGTGGCCACTGGCTTTATTCTTTCAACGTTCCATTCATTCTGACATTCTTGCGAAGTGATGGCCCATTTTCTTTGTATGTGTTTTTTTAGTTCACCTGACTTTTTTTTCGTACTCAACTATGTAAGGGCCCTATCAAAGGCAAGTTCACTTATTAAGGAAAGATTACAGTGATAATGTAGTCTGCCCCTCCTAAAAAAAGAAAAGAAAAGAAAAGAAAAAAAAAAAACGTAGTTCACCATGTTCTCCGAAGACCTGACCGCAGCCCAACTGTTCAACAAGAACTGGGAGCCCACAGGCGTTCCCCGCTCCGTGCAATTATGCATCAGAGTCATGCCAATGCATTTAAAGCAGTCCCATTATTACAACTGACACTGGCCTCATCTCTTTATCACTTATTCAATGGTAGGCAATTTTCCAAGAGCTCCCCAGATGCTTGTCGATTTCCTCCTCTTTTAACAGAGGAGAGAAACGGGGACACGGAGGGGGCAGTTTGGGCACGGATGAATGAATACCTCCAAGTCATAGGGCAGCCAGCTATTTTAACGCCTTTCAAAAGAAGAAAACCAGTTATGATTTTCCGAGAGATCTATGGGGGGTTGAGAAGAAGGGGTGAAGGGGTGAAGGGGGGGCCATGTAGACGCTGCAAAAATACACCTCTCTTCTGCCACTCTGCTCCGTGGTGTCGTGGTGTTGAGGAGGGAAGTGACAGGCTTTCACCGCCAGTTGTCCAGCTTTTACGGGGCAATTTATTGCACTTACACGTCGGTCCGCACATTTATGCATCTCTGCTGGCGCGCCGTGTGGGATTATTTGCCTGGCATTCAGACAGCTAGGCGACAATCTCAAGATGGCCCCAGACGTCATAACATTTGACGGGCTTCAAGGCTGTGCCAACAGAAGATTGCGCCCTCTGTCCCTCCCGCTCAGACAGAGTGCATTGTACATTATTGGTTTATTTGTTTATATGTTTACTTGTTTGCTTGTGTACGTATTTCTTTTGCTCTCAGCGCTAACACACTACGACATGGAGGGCTATCTGCCAGTGCTATGTAATTATGGCATCCTTGACAGGGTTGAGTGCAAGACACCTCTGTGATTTCATGCTCAGTGGCTACTTTAAGCCCATTTACAGCACTTGACTTCACCCAAACCATACATTTCCGTGTGTCTCTTTGATTGCACGAGTGTTTTACTATACCGTATGAATGAAGCTGACTTAGATATACGTACCTGTTAAGTCACCAAGTTGGACGGGTCTGCTGTAGTAAATCTGTAAACCAAGTATGATCTCTTTCATTTAATTTCTTATACAGCCACAGGTATTTTATTTGTGTGGTTTCAAAGGTGAATCTAATAAAATAAATAAAGCTGTTTGTCATGGAGGTAGGGAAATGACAAGAGAAAAATACACAAATGTTTAAAAATGCCCTGAAAAGAATGACAACATAATAGAGTAAAAATGCACACCCTTCTCTTTGAAGCAGGTGGTCTGCAAAAAGACTAAAAAAATATGTCGAGAGCATTTCAGCCAGGCTTCAGCCATGGAGAGGCCTGTAAATCTGCTGCTCTGGCCTTGCTGAAATATGCTCTGTGACGTCGCCACCTTGACTTACTCCCCATCCCACCGATGTAACTGTACTCACATTTGATAGGTATGTATTGGTCATGACTCGCCATCGATCTCGATCTCGCTCTCCGATGAATGGATAGCTTTGTTTAGCAGTGAAAAAGTGCCCAATTTTCTCAACGCGCACCACGCAGTTTAATAGTCTCAAATCTATATTTCATTAAAACGATGACACATAGCACCCCCTGCGCTCCCCTAACTCCTGGAGTATCGATCCATCGCCCCCAAAGGCGTGGAGTGGATAATAAATTGGCGCGGGCTGGATGGCACTTCGTTTGGGAAAAAAAACGTTGCCTTTTATTAGCAAGGTAATAGGCTAAGGCTGTGTCGCGCCAGACAAGGGGGTCGCCACCACCACACTCCCGCGAATCCCATCCCTGCTCAAGGTGTAAGGTTTATAGCTTTTCTCTTCACCTTTATGGCGCGATGACAAATCCTGGGGCGACTATAAAAAAAAACAGAGAGAGAGAGAGAGAGAGAGAAAGAAACCCAGTGCTGAACATTCCCATACTTATAGTGTAATAGACCCAGAAGCAGGAGAATCCATCTCACTTAGTCTGTACATATTTTGCCCATTTTTCATCTTGTGCACGAACAACAAACAAAACAATCGATTTCATCCCCCTCTGAAAATAAAAGACCCTTTGTGGATGTATTAAACAGGTGCACACCTTTCTTTTTTCCTTCCTATCAGAGTCTGCACTCACCTCAGGTGACAGGTAAACATTGTCGCACACTGCTGTACAACAATGAATGCACTGTGATAAAATAAACACAAGTCCATTTTTCTTGTTGCCTGTTAAGCTACTCCCTTTCAAAAGCTGCCTTCACATAAGGACACACATGCATTAAGCTTGTGCTTGCCTTCAATATATGAATGTAAAGAGATGGATACAGAAGGCCTTTTCAGAGTGTGGCTGTGACATGTAAATATTGTTTTTTATAGACCCTTTTAACAGT
>CM050201.1:21010000-21057500 GCA_027475355.1 Coilia nasus | reverse complement strand
TGGTGAGTGGAGGTTAGTTTTGTTAAGAAGGGAAGCACTTACATTGTAACATTGTGAATTTCATACAACTGTAGAGTAAGAGACACTAGACTCCATAGGCAGCATGTCACATGTGCTTGCTGAGGGCGGAGAGGAAATACTGTGTGTGTGTGTGTGTGTGTGTGTGTCAGGAGCTGAGAGCTTGTCACCATGTCTTATGAGCCAGAGCGATATCATCGCCACAGTCCTCCAATTTTCTCATGAATTAAAATTCATTGAATTCACTCCACCCAACCCCCTCACCACTACCAGCCCTCACCACCACCAACCACCACACAACCACTACAACCCCATCCCCCGTATATCCCAGTCTTTTACACTCTCTGCACCCCCCCCCCCCCCCCCCCCCCCCCCTGACACACACACACACATACACACACACACCCTCGCCACACGCTCCACAGGTCTAAAAACGCTCCTGAACTGGGTGGCACTCGATGGTCCTCTCACCCTCCACCCCCGCAGAGTAGCCTTTGGCTGTGCTCTTATGCACCACCCCCACCACCCACCACCACCACCACCACCACTAGAGTCCCAGTGCCCCCAGCCTCCTGATCTGTGGCTAGCAGTGGACAGTATGATGCCTGCACAACATGCTGACACGTTGCACACACACCCACACCACCACCACCGCTTCCCTCCCACCTCTATGCAAATGTGGTCTGAGGCGGCGTACCACAGATTGACACGTTCTCACACAGCTCCTGACCTGCTGCGTTTTAAATGAGAAAGAAATGAGAAAGAGAGAGACGGAGGTAGAGAAAGAGAGAGAGACAGAGAGACAGAGGGACAAAGAGAGGGAGAGAGAGAGAGAGAACGAGAGAGAGAGGGAGAGAGACAGAGAGAGAGAGAAAGGAGGGGTTGAAATGTGGTAGCTCTTTCTTAATGGCATTCTACAGTGGCAGCTTCATGCTGGGTGTTTTGACTTCGCCAGGTTGCACTGAGAGATGGCAAAGAAGTGGTGGGGGCAGCATTAAAGAAGGAGGTGTGTTTGTGTATGTGTTTATGTTTGTGTGTGTGTGTGTGTGTGTGTGTGTGTGTGTGTGTGTGTGTGTGTGTGAGAGAGAGAGAGAGGCAGAGCTGGCATGTGTAGGTGTATAAGTTCGTAGGAGTGGAGGCATCTGCTGCTCACGCCATTTCAAAAAGACAAGCATATGGTGAAAACAGGCACAGCCATATGGCGGGGGCTGTTTTTGAAAATACATGGAACATATCCATTGGACCTCTCTGCTGCCCTCTGCAGTGTTTATTTCCCCTCAGACGCCTTTGTGAAAGCAGGTGCAACAAAGGTAGATTCTCTCTCTATCACTCTCTCTCTGTTTCTCTCTCTCATGCTCTCCCTCTCTCTCACTCTGTTTAACATCACTATGTATAGTTACTCTATCTCCATCTTTCTCTCATTCTCTCTCTCATGCTTACTCTCTCTCTTCTGTGCTTCTCCCCCACACTTTCTTTCTGCTCTCTGCTGACCCTTCTCTCTCTCTCTATTTCTCTCTCTCTCTCTCTCTGTTTCTCTTTCTCTCTCTCTCTTACTCTCTATCCATCTTTCTCTCATTCTCGCTCTCATGCCCACTCTCTCTCTTTCGTGCTTCTCCCTCCACACTATCTCTCGTGCTTTCTGCCAAGACCCCTTCTCTCTCTTGTGCTCTCTGCCTACCCCTCTCTCTCTCTCTCTCTCTCTCTCTCTCTCTCTCTCTCTCTCTCTCTCTCTCTCTCTCTCTCTCTCTCTCTCTCTCTTTCTCTCTCTCTCTCTGAGTGGGCAGAGCATTTTAGCGGTACCTACTATTATGTGGAGATACACGTGTGCACTGCATAGCACCAATGACGACAGTAGCCACAGGTTGTTTTAGCACTCTTTACCCAGCATGCTTTGGGACAGCCTAGCTTAATGTTCAGTATAGCCTTACATCACAGCAACCCAGCACCTGCTGTAAACACTGCCCCCAAACAAAGACCATCATTGAAACTGAAAAGCTCGTATGTAAATGATGTTGTGCTTTGCATTATGCGCTGTTTCAGTCGTCTCAATAGGGTATGACTGTCATCACAGCCTGACATTCAGCAATATGGAGGCTCATGATTTCCTTTTCCCAGTGTGTGTTTATCAAGCTTGTGTCATTCCGCACCGTCTCCCTCTTTTCTTCCTATTTTTATTCTTTTCTCACTATTTCTCTCTCTCCCACCCACTCTCCTCACTCTCTCTCTCTCTCTCTCTTTCTGTTTTTGTGTCTTTCTCTCCCTCCCCTCCTCCTCTCTCTCTCTCTCTGTCTGTCTCTCTCTTCTCTCTCTCTCGCTCTCTCTTCCTGTCTCTCTCACTCTCTCTCTCTTTTCATTTTTGTGTCTTTCTCTCCCTCCCTCTGCAGGCAATGGCACCGTTTTTCATGATAGAGTCAGGTGCCCCCCCCACCCCCATCTTGCCACCCCATCCCACCCCACATACTGTAGCTTCCTGCAAGCGGATTGATTTTCCCATCACGGTGGATCACGTTGCGGCCCCAGTAAATCTGAATTATGCTGACAAGGTATTAGGGTGAGCAGACTCTCCACGCCCCAACGGTCAGCCGTCGGTGTGTGTGTGTGTGTGTGTGTGTGTGTGTGTGTGTGTGTGTGTGTGTGTGTGCGTGTGTGTGTGTGTGTGTGCACGCACAATACTTCTGCTTCTGTCTGGTGATGACACTGAGTTAAACAGCTCTTATTTCCCTGTCCGTCAGCAAAAGAAAAGATAATGTTCCGTCAAAAGGTAACCCGCGGAAGAAATGTGGGCCTGAAGGCCTGACCATACTTATACAGAGACGATATGTGACGGGTTGGCTATAGATGTGGTAATATTTGGCGAGAAATGGTCAAAGCTATTTTTAAAAAAACTATGCCTTTCATACGAATGACTTTGTTCAAGTCAATTTTACTGAGTTATAATTAGAAGAGGTAACTTTAACCAGAATTATCATTTCGAAATTCTGATGGCGACTTGAAGAGGTGTGCTTTTTTGGCTTATAGAGAGAAGTTGTCATCCATCTTTGAAAATGAATGTGTCAGTGACTGTGGGTATTCAACTGTTCATCTTAGTTTGATTTAGCATGAGGATAAAGTTCCAGCTGTTTTAAAATGTGCTAACAATGTCCGATGTGTTATCCACATCAAAGAAAACTGCACAAAAAGAGAAATGATCGTCAGCTTCTGGTCTCACTCTACCAGATTTTAAATATTGTTAGATCTGTAAAAAAAGACATATTTTCTTTGATTCTGGTAGGTGGCATTTGATTCTGGTATGTGGCATTCTCTTCCTGCAGGTCAGACATTTTATTTATTAATCATCTCTCTGTTGGCTTCAAAGAGGCCCATGGCCGCAGCCTACACCAGTATTGGGGATCGCTTCTCAATTAAAACTGACTAGCTGCCTTCTCTTATGCACCACTCGCTGTGCTCCACCATCTAACATCACTATGTATAGACGTCACGCTGCCTTCATTTCCTCTCACCTCCCACAGGCTTTTTTTTTTCTTTGTTGCTCACCTTGCTGTCTGTTCAGCCACTCGCTGCTCTGCGCTCCATTTGCTGCTAGTTTGAATATACCTGCTGTGGCTGTGAGCAGTAAGTTTTTTTCTTTTCTTTCTAACTTGGGATGGAAGCCTGCACAGTTCAAACAGAGTTTTTTTTTTTTTGTGTGTGCTTTTTTTTCCAAACACCTCTCCCGACTACAAGGGGCTTCCAAAGCCCAGTTGGGTAGCTAGCTAACACCTCCTCCCCCCTGCTTCTCTCCCTCCTCCTCCTCCTCCTCTCCCTCCTGCCCCTCCCACACCCCCCTCCTCTTTCTTCTCCGCCTCCCCGCCTCCACCTTCCCACTACGACTGTCATATCAGAGCAGCGAGCTGTGCTGATTACGACGAGAATAGGCATCTACCCTTTCTTTGGCACCCACATATTATTCACGGGCCTAATGAAGTTTCAGTTCTCTACAGCTCCATTTATGCCATTTCAATCACCATCCATTCCCTCTCTCTTTTTGTCTTAAATATATATTTTTCTCCTTAGGAATATCGTTGAAACTCAATAAAGTGAAAATTCGGCAATGTGGCTGAGGATGAGGATTTTGCTAATTCAACCAACTCATTAATTTACAGTCAGTGGAGAGACATAAATATTATCTTAGCTCAAAAACTGTGAGGGGCAATTTCTCTGATGTTCATTAAAGGTTCGTCAAATTAGTTTAATTAACTGTATCTCTGGCTAGGGAGTTCTTCAACTGATATTGTTGTAAGTCTTTTTGCAAGCCTTAATGAGGCTTTTAGGAATTTACCATTTTTAACATTTTTTTTTTTAAGTAAACAGGTTGATTAATTTTTGAATGTTTCGGATGGAACACTTTAGTCATGGGGCTTGAATGACCTTTCCGGTGTGTTTCATTTCAGAAGAACATGACATTTCTGTCCAAGCTTTTCTGTAGAATGGAAAGACTGCAACATTTTTCAGATAGGGTCTACACAATATTGGAGTTCCAGACTCTCCCCCGAGTGCTTAGGGAGGCTGGACAATCTCATAGAATCAACTCATAGCCTCGACTCACAGATTTGTAGCCTAGATATCTGCCATGTCTCGCTTTTGTAAGCTTCTGGCCACATTTCTCTGTTACTAGAAGAAAACATGAGCAAAACATCTAACCAGGAAAACATGAGCAAAAAAATTAACATGAAAAAGGACAGCAAGAGAGTTTTTATTTATAACATGTAAAATACCAGGTATCTTATATTTGTGACATAAACTTCATTGTTTAATCATATTTATGTAACATAATTTTATGCATCTGCATTTAAGTGTATACACCACCAGATGTTCCTGCCTTGTCTTGACAGGCAAAACACAATGGCATCGTGACACAATTGAAAGGGAGTTAGGGAAAGATGCATGTGAATGCATATTCATGCCACAACCAGGGTATGTCAAGGTTGAAAGAGAGGAAAAAATGAGATCAGCAAATGTTTGCAGAGGGATGGGTTTAGAAACATACCATATGTACTCATCAGTCACTAAATATTCCACAGATCCTGGATCAAGAATAATCTTTTGTCATATGGCCAATGCTATAAAATGCGTACACACACAGACACACAGACACACATATACACATACACATACTGTACACACACACACACACACACACACACACACACACACACACACACACACACACACACACACACACACACACACACACATTTGTTTTTACATGATGACCTTGCCCAACCTTGCTTATTTTATTAATTCTTAACTACAGTAACACACAAAGCGGAAATAAATAAATAGAAGGGATACATCAAGCCCTTATTTAATCCCTGACCCCGTTTTTTAGAAAGCTTTTCCTGCAAGGGAGTCTGGTTCAGTATCTGATGGAGCACTCTGTTCCATAGGCCTGATATATTTTTCATGATGCGGTGGTAGTAGTGGGGGCCTCCGTGAGGATCAGCTATCATTACACTGGATTACTGCTTCTTCACATGCTGTGATCTCTCAGGATTAGCAAAGATTGCACTGCTTCATATTTAAAACCACTGCAGCAGATTTCCAAATCCAGATACTCCTCTTTTTTTACTCAACGCCGTCTCCGATTAGGAAAATGAAGGGTATTACAGCGTTAGCGTTAGGCACCGTGTGGTAGATGCCGGCGTCTGCTGAACAAACTGTCTTCGGTGTCTGAGTGTTTAATTAATGGATAAATAAAACTGTTATGAAGCATCCAGAAAAATGTCAGCACTGCTGATAGGAGAAGGGCCCTCTCTAGGCCCATCTTGTGAATGTGAAACTGTACAAAACGACAACAGATTTTAGTTTTAGGGTAGCCTATTTTGAGGCGAAATGAGGACACCATTTAACATGAACAGGACTCATGACATTTACCACCATGCAGCCAACCCCTTTAGCCAACCTTTTAGCAACCCTTTGCACCGGTCACGTGAAGAAGCCATCTAACTGCATCCCATGGTTCATGTAAACATCAATTGAAATCAGGCTAATTTCCAGCTCAGAGCCGAACACAAACTCAATTTGATCGGCAGTGCTGGGGCAAATCGATCAGAGGTCTTGTTGTGTTAAATGTAAGAGCTGCAGAGCAAAGGCATAGAGGCATAGAGAGAGAGAGAGAGAGAGAGAGACAGAAAGAAAGAGAACGGGAGAGTGAGAGAGAGAGAGGGAAAAGCAGGCACTAGGGTTGTCACCTATATCTGACAAACGAACGGGGCATTTCGGCAACCCAATCAACCTTTTTGCTTATAAGCAGTGACCCGGGTGTCAGTGTCCCGGGAGAATATATTTTTTCCCTGGGACAGACCATTAAAAACCGGGACAATCAGGTAAAACCGGGACAAGTGGCAACACTAGCAGGCACTCTGACACAATCTTCAAACTCATTGTTCCACCAGACTGGGCCCACCTTGTCACAGGCATTAGCATACGAGGGATCAAGGTTCTGGTATGTGGAGCAGGCGACGGCGATGGCGGCGGCGGCGGCAGTGGTTAGCGGTTGCCAAGCGAGCGCTAGCAAGCAGCTCTCATTAGTGCCGAAAGGAACAGCGCTCGGTGAAGGGCGTTTGACAGGTGAGGTGAGCGGTCGCTGGTTGTCATGGTCATGCTTGTTAAGCCACTCGGCAGCCCTCAGCGGCAGCTACTGAGGACATATGTGACTCCTTGCTAATGCTAACAACAAAGGTCACCCGGAGTTTTTTTTCTTCTTTTCGTTTTTTTCACAGCCAAGGTTTCTGACCTTGACCTGGTGCCTGTAAGCTGTGTTAAGCAGGGACTTTCGTGTAACACTGAAACACATACACCTTTGTATCACTAACATGGCTTTAGCACTTTTTAAAAACACATTTCTGAGGTAATTTACAAAGTAACTACACAGTAGCCCACGCTAATGGCTGTAATGCAGACACACACACAAAGGTCAGCCAAACTGCAGGAAATGCATCTCGTGATTATTATCCTTTCCTCTTAACTGTCACGAGGGTGTCATGTTATATACAGTAGGTCAGGCTTTTTGATGGAGACCATGGTGATGCTTAGTGTAGGCCGACCACTCACTCCACAAGGCCTTTCCCTTCATTATTCACCACCCTTCCCGTGCCACCCTCCTCTTCTCTCCTCTACCTCTTGTGGTATTTATGCTCGCATATGCTTTTTGCAATTTGTCCATCCTGGCAGCTACATTTCTCTACTTCTAATTCCTCTCCATCAATGTCCACCTCTCCCTCTCTCTCTCTCTCTCTCTCGTTCTTTCACTCTCTCTTCTTTCAATATTTATGCAGCCATATGCTTTTTGCAATTTCTCGACTCTGACAGTTATCCCCTCTATCTAATTGTTCTCCATCAATGTCCATCTCTCCTCCACCTCCTCTCTCTCTCTCTCTCTCTCTCTATCTCTCTGTCTGTATTCCTTTCTGTCGGTCCATTACTCTCTCTCATCTTCTCTTGCATGGCTGTAGTATGTGAGTAGAGAGAATGCATTAACCTCTCTGTGCGCCTCATTGTGTTGGAAATTACCACAAACGTAGGCAAGTCCATTGACTGCCGAATGGTGGGTGTTGCCGGAGAGAGAGAGTGAGAGAGAGGGAAAGAGAGAAAGAGGGAGAGAGAGAGAGAGAGAGAGAGAGAGAGGGAGAGAGAGAGAAGTGGGTGGGAGGATATTACAGAATTCATGCTCCAAAGAAAAGCTTTTAACCTTGGCAATCACAGCCGAAATAAACGTCCAGACATGTTTCCATCTAAAGGTTTCATTCGGCGACAGACGACACCCACCCACCCTTTTCCGTGGAATTTGAATATTATGTTTAAGTCCTATTGCGGCCCAGGTCTGACACTTTTTGGCAGGCCAATGTCAGCCCCGGGGAGGGGGACAGGACATGTGCTTTGGTGTAGCATGTCGGGACGCGGATCGCACAGATCACGTTAAATGTCTCCGGGTCGATACTTTCGCCTCGCGTCTCATCCTGCTCTCACCGTCAGCAATCTTAAACCCTGCCAACCAATACACAAGCCAGAGGTCACTGTGTATCGGGTGTGTGGATGCATGTGTGCGTCTGTGCATGCGTGTGTGTGTTTGTGTGTGTGTGTGTGTGTGTGTGTGTGTGTGTGTGTGTGTGTCTGTAGGTGAAACATGTTCATGTGAGGACACACAGATCTCTTCTGTCTTGAGTGTCTCTCACTGAAATGTCACTGAAGAGGGTGGGGGAGTTGGTGGCACAATAAGCCCTACATTATTGCCACGCACAAGCGCTCACAAATAGGCTGAGAGGCTGAGAGGCTCTGTGGTGAGACCTCAGTCAGGTATTTTGGTTCAGCGTTATTTGGTAGAGGTCAGTAGATCACGCCCGCGCTCAGGAGTCTGGCTGCCGCGATCTGCTGTGGTCGTGATCGCCATCTGCTGGACAGTGATGGAATGAGCGCTTAGAGGTCAGCCTAGAGGAAGTAATGCCAAGTGGTGAATATGCCCTGTTCCAGTAGCTGGACTCATACTGTATGGATGCTTACATAGACACAGGCACAAATAAATAGATACAGAATGCATAAATTATTGGTCATTCTTACTGAGATTCCAGGTTTTTGTGTTTTACCCATGGTCACCACACGTAACATTATGTTCTTAAACTTTATATACCTTTTGGTTATGGGTTTTATTTAAGCATATATAATGTAAGTATTAAATGTTACATGTTAATGTGCAATGTGCTTCATGATGAAAATATGCTGTAATAGCAACCCTTAAAATAAAATGTAAAACAATGAATATGGACATGAAGCAATACAGATTTGTTTGCACTTTTTGCCTTGAATATCTGCAGTATGTATGTTTAATGCACATTTTATTATGTTAGATTGTGCTGTCTTTAGATGTTGTGTTATCTGTATGGCACTGTCTTAAATGTAAACGTCCTGTACTTTTGGAGATGCTTGTGCCAAAGATGATAAAAAGGAAAAAAAACATATTTTAAGAAGGCATGGAAAAAAAAACATGACTTTAAAATGGTATGATATCAACCGCTTGTCATAAGTGTTGCCTACTGGACACTTTTTTAATGGACAAATGGCACAGATTACATCTAAATTACATTTGTCAAAAAAGTGTGTTTTGTCCATTGACGTATGGTGACAAACAGCACGAGGCAACAAGCTATTTCTCTAAATCGTGTGTCACATGTTGCTCTCTGGTCTGTAATTGATTTTGGTGCACAGCCCTCAGCAGAATGAATTTACAGGACTCTGCGCAGCGAATCACAGGGTATTTCCACCCTCTGACAAATGGACAAAACACAGTAATGTTCATCAAATGAGCAATGAATCATATTGGCACAAAAGGACTGCCCTGATAAATCCCTCTGCCGGGAAGTCACAAATTGGCCTAATCAGAACTCTAAACACAAACACAACACTTATCATTTTGCTCAGACAATCTGTTTAACTGTTGACAAATGGCGACTTCAGATATGATTTATCAAATGATTGAATGCTGACTGTGGGCCATCAAAGCAAAGGTGGGGCCAAATGAGGTATCCTGGAAAAGGTATTACAGTCCAAAAGGAAAAGGTGAACATAGGCTTTAGAAATTTTAGTAACATGGTAGTTTAGAAAGTTAAGTTTAGTTTAGAAAGTCCTAGCACGTATTGGTTCTACCTGTGCGATGGTAATTTCACTAATTAGCTCATTTGTCTGGTTAAGGAATTAGGTGGTTTTGTGAATGGCTGCAACAAATGTATTGTGAGATTCCCACTGTTTGAAGCTTTGTGGCTCACCGTTGCTCTCCATCACAGGGTGACATCTATTCGTTTTGGATGGCGTAATCCTAAAACTTTAGAAAGGTGAATCTGGGTGAGTCCTAAGTCCCCTTTCTATTTTAATAGCTTATTGAAGCCTATTGAATGCTTGTAATTCTGAAATTAACAAGAGACACAACACAGTCCCTTTTCCCATCAGGCTTTATTTGGTTACAATGTATTTTACAGATCCTTGTTGCATCCTTGGGCATTGCATAGTTCTAGCGCCACTGGACTACAAAGATTGCTGACTAGGGCCTACAAGGACTGCCTACCTGTGTTCATGCAAGAGTCAGTCTGCTACTGTATTTATCTGCTCCGGCACCACTGAACCGCAAGAAATGTTGTCTTTTAACAACCCTGCTAAACTGTAAAGCACTTTGAGCTGCATCTTGCATGTATGAACTGTGCTATACAAGTAATGTTTATTATTGTTATAATCTGTGTGTATCTACGTCATATGGTTAGGGTAAGGGTTAATATTAGGGTTAGTGTAAGGTACAGTATGTATACATAGTATTACATATTGTTACATGCAGATGCAGTAAAAAGGAACCGTTACATGTTGATATATTACTGTAAGATACGCTGTGAAAGGGACCATTAAAACAAAAAGTTTTACCAGTCATTTATCCACAAAATATGCCTAAGAATGTATTAATGTTTCTCCAGTTACATAAGTGCGCCTTTATGCTGTCTGGAGTCTTCAAACCAGCCAACTAAATTTTACCAGTCACCAAAGTGATATTGGTGCCAACAACACTGTACATTCAATATCCCACACAGCTAATAACTGCCAGTGTAAATTAGATGTCAGTCTGGAGTCAGTGGGCAGGATGCAGGACTCAGGTCCAACATATTTATTTCTGAGGGAGGGATGGTTGAATGACAGGCTGGATTATTCTGTAGTGCCTGCACTAAGCCATCTGTTACTGAGAGGGAGGATGGTTGAGTGCCGCTTCTAAATAAGGCGGCCTGCTTGTTTGTGTTGGGGACATGCATGTTTAGATGTGGAGTGTGTGTGTGTGTGTGTGTGCGTGTGTGTGTGTGTGTGTGTGAGTGTGTGTACAACATATGTATAGACATATCCATGTGTGCATCTTTTTTTTCCTTCCAATGAAAGTGTGCCAGCTCAGGAACTGAACTGAAGTAGCTACATAAATTCTTAATAAGTATGGATATTGCATTATGTACAAACACTAGGGAGCCTGCCTTTAAAAGTTTTCCAAGAAATGAAACTCAGTAAACCACAGAATATTAAAGGACCGCTGTCAGGCCATTGCTTGGCGTCCTTAGAGTACAACCGGCTGTTTTACGAACAGCCCTGGTGCCAATGCAAGCTCTAAGCACTGTTATCGCAATTGCAGCCACAGGACATTAGTTCCCTTTATGGGCCATTTCCAGTAGTTGTCTGGGGCTTAGAGGATGTTCCTCCATATTCATAGCAGCTATTAGAAATTCCATATCGGCACCATATGTCAACACTATATTACGTTCACAATCACATATTTAAGGGATATCTAACAACTTATGCTCAACTGCGACAATCAGTTCTAATTTCCCAGTGGGAGTGATGGCAGCTGTTTAAAAACTGTTCCCACTTTTCTAATTGCTCTCCGCTAAGTAATAGTTTCACATCTAAAGCTATAATTGGTCCTTGAGACTTAAACTTGTGACCTGAGAGACAGGGAAACAACAACTGCCACTGAGTAGTATGTATAGCGAGGCAGCAAGCAGTGATAATGCATGTCAGTGTGTGTGTGTGTGGGTGTGTGGGCTTGTGTTGGTGTGTGTGTGCTTGTGTTGGTGTGTGTGTGTGTGTGTGTGCTTGTGTTGGTGTGTGTGTGCATGTGTCAGTGTGTGTGTGTGGGTGTGTGGGTTTGTGTTGGGGTGTGTGTGTGGGCTTGTGTTGGTGTGTGTGGGCTTGTGTTGGTGTGTGTGTGCTTGTGTTGGTGTGTGTGTGTGTGCTTGTGTTGGTGTGTGTATGTGGGCTTGTGTTGGTGTGTGTGTGCTTGTGTTGGTGTGTGTGTGTGTGTGCTTGTGTTGGTGTGTGTATGTGGGCTTGTGTTGGTGTGTGTGGGCTTGTGTTGGTGTGTGTGTGCTTGTGTTGGTGTGTGTGTGTGTGTGTGCTTGTGTTGGGGTGTGTGTGTGTGTGTGTGTGTGCATGTGTCAGTGTGTGTGTGTGTGTGTGTGTGTGTTTGTCTGTGTCAGTGTGTGTGTGTCTGTGTCTATGTGTGTGCATGTGTGCCCGTGTGCATGCATGTGCATAGAGTCATTATTGTCAAAGGTCATTAACAGGCCTTTACTTAATCAGTTAATCACTATTCTACCAACGCATATGCAAAAATAAGCAGCCAAGCAATGACAGGTGTAAGGAGAGAGCATGAGTCCATGTAAACTTGTTTGTACCTGTAAACTGATCACAATGCTTACAATTACTGTGATTGATCAAGAAGGGAAGAGAACGAAAGTGAGAAGAGAGAGGAGAGAGAGAGAGAGATAGGGAGAGAGAGAGCGAGAGAGAGAGAGAGAGATAGACAGAGATAGAGACAGAGACTGAAACTGAGACAGAGAGACATACAAAGAAAGAGTGAGAGAGAGGGAAAGAGAGAGAGATAGAGACAGAGACTAAGACAGAATAATAATAATAATCTTTACTTGTATATCACAATTCATACATACAATATGCAGCTCAAAGTGCTTTACAGTTTGGCATGGTCACCACAACATTTCAACATTTCTTGCAGTCTAGTGGCGCCGGAGCAGATGAATACAGTAGCAAAAGGACTCTTGCGAGAACACAGGTAGACAGTCCTTGTAGGACCCAGTCAGCAGTCTTTGTAGTCCAGAGGCACTAGAACTATGCAATGCCCTGTTGATGCGGGCTCTTGCGTGAACACAGGTCAACAGTCCTTGCAAACCAGAGGCGCTAGACAAAGAAAGTTCATTTAGGCGCAGTTGGAAAGAGAGACATAGAAAAAGAGAGAGAGCGAGAGAGAGAGACAGAGAGAGAGAGAGACAAAGAGCAAGACAGAAAGAGAGACAGAGAGACATACAAAGAGAGAGCGAGAGAGAGAGACAGAGAGAGAGAAAGACAGAGAGAGAGACAGAGAAAGATAGAGACAGAGAGAGACACACACACTCCCCACAAACTACCACCACAAAAGCAAACAGCACAATGAAGGCTCTCTCCATCAAATGCTAATGATGGATCTCAACCAAAACAAAGGAAAGGGGGAAAAATAATGTCCTTACTCCACCCTTGCCGCTAATGGCTTAACAGGAAATGACACGCGGCTCGGCAGCAGGCTGGGGGCGTCCCTCGAGGAACGCGGGGCCCCTGTTTCACGGCGGATCTCATTTGGAGAGTGACGGCTGAGCGATTGGCAAATCGGTTTGTGTGCGGGGAACGCCAGAGCTCTCATTCAATGTTTCCCCCTTTTCTATTAAAGACAGCAAAGGATCCCAGGCTGAGGGATGTGGGGCCATTTTCAGAGAAACACGTGTGGCGTAGCGAAGGGAGAAGGGAGGGCTGTTTGGGACTATGTAATTACACCTTTAGAGGGGTGGGTCTTTTTTGTGTGTGTGTGTGTGTGTGTGTTCGGTGTGTCTGTGTGTGTGTACTGTATGTGTGTGTGGGGTGTGTGTGTGTGTGTGTGTGTGTGCGCACGCATTTATGGGTGTGTATGTATGTGTGTGTTGGGTGTGTGTGTGTGTGTGTGTTGGGTGTGTGCGTGTGTGTATGTTGGGGGTGGTGGTGGTGGTGATGGTTCAGGGGGCAGCCATATTGATTTCATTTTATAGATGAGAAGGTTGAGGAGAGATGGGTAATGTGTACTGGGCACAGGACGACAGGGGCCGGATGAGAAACCTTGTTTTATATGCATGGCCTATTAATGTGATGTAAAAGTAATAAAATTACTTTTAAGTTGAATTTGGAGATTCAGTCAGCCTAGTGGTTGACAATCAGGAACAAGGTTTATTCTTAACAATAAGGACATCACAGACAGACAGAGAGACAGACATACACACACAGGACGATGACAAGGACTAGACAAGGACTAGACAAAGACTGACTAACAGTGATTTTTCTGACCTTAAATGTCTGTAGACAGCCAATGGCTGCACCCAAGGTTACACCCCAAAATGCATATGCAATGTCTTTGTTAAGTACTACAGTATACAGTCTTTTCCTAATCAGATCAGAGTAGGTGCCAAATTGTCTGTATGTTAATCCACCAGACAGGGACGGTTATTCAGAAGCCCACCAAATGGTTCAGGAAACCCGCTGTTCACACCTCCTATCTCACAGACACAGCTTTGATCCAAATAAAAGGATTCCAAAACAACCAAGGGATTTGAAATAATAATAAAATGTTTTAACATTAAAATGTTATTTACAAGATTATTATTTTTACTCAAATACCACCAGTCCCCCTTTTCAAGTCTAACTGACTTGACACTAAATCATAAAAACAAAAGGGATTTGAAGTAATAATAAAAATGTTTTAACATTAAAATGTTATTTACAAGATTATTATTTTTACTCAAATACCATCAGATGATGAATGGGGAGATGGAACAGATGGCCAGTTTCTGTGACAAATGGCTCTTCAGTTACTCTGCTGACAAACAGGAGGGTGTGAACCATCAGGCAAATGAAGGAGAGCGATCGACAATCCCATGTCACACAATGTGTAGATAGTTAATATATCTTATACCGATATTTATCATTCTAATATTGTACTTTGTCATTGTCATCTATACAACTCTCAAAAGAGTTTGAAAGGGGAGGTTTGAAAAATAAAGTTTGTCAGAAGGACCCAACAGCTGTCCATTATTTTTTAATGAATGTGGTTGATGTACACTTTTAACACTTTTAAGAGAAATTCCCCTCAGGAATCTTCTATGTGTTTGAAAAGAATCAAAACTCAAACAAAGCTTGGTTTATTAGAAGATAATATTTATTGTAATATATGATGTAATTCATCATAATATAATGATATATGTATAGTCATATATACCGTATGTACATGGCCTACTAGCTACTACAAGAGACATAGACACAAAGCAAACATAGAAAAATATTAGTATTGGCACAGTTAAGCTTCTTTACAGAGTACTTCTTAAGTTCAATAAATACATCATTAAATACTTGTGACAGTCTCACAGTGACTTTATTTCTTTTTTTTTCTTTCTTTCTTTTTTACATTCATGACTTGACGCAGAAGGGTTTATGTCAGATGACCACACAAAGACTGCTGGGAGGCAGCAGTTGACAAATTAAGGATTAGATTGCACTTCACTAACAGTGCATGACAAAATAAGCTGCCTGAGGGTAAAACACACAAACACACACAAACACACACACACACACACACACACACACACACACATACACACACACACACACACACACACACACACACACACACACACACAGACACACACACATACACATACACACAGCCTCCCTCACTCTCTCACCCCCATTAATAGGGAAACAATGACAGAATTCTACTTTAATAACAATACATCACTGAAGGTTTAAACAATTCTAAAAAAACAGTAGGATGCAAGATTAAAAAAAAAAAAAAAAAACTAAAGAAAAAGGGATGACAAATACTCAGGAGTAGTGCAACATCCAGGAGAAAAGCATTACCCAGCATCAGGGCTCGTTTACAGACAAAAAAATGAAAAAGAGATTGTAGCGAAGGGCAAGAGCGGTCACCCCACCCAGCCTTAAACCTGGGCCTCCGGGGTACCAAACATGCGCCCTGACCATAACGCCATAGAGCCGGGCTCATCCGAATCTCAGTCAGAGCGTACCTTCCACTGTAGAGATGGCACTCCATCACAGGGATACAGAGCTTTTCACACTCATACTTCACAATATGTATTGTCTGCTACAGGATATTGTGAAGAAATAACATACAGTAACAGGTGCAGTAAAGTAACATACATTTAATACACTGTCAAGTATGGGCGCGCTGTTAAATAAAAGCAACACGATGGGTGATATGTCAAGTGTAAGTGATAGTACACAGCTCACTGGCTGTCATCAGAAAAATAAACCCTGACAAGGGAGTCCAACATAAAGTGGGGCCATCTTTTGTCACATATTATTGAACATATTGCACAGCTACTAACCAATCAAGATCATAGTTTGGTGAGAAATATTCATTATAAACGATTCACAAACAATGTAAAGTACCAGACCATTGGGTGTCTAAATCCAGCTACTGCAGGAGAATCATCCTCATGTAACAGAAGGCTTTTAAGAGTCCTTGCCAGCACACAAATACCTACAATGATGGACAGCCCCGATCATTTATCTGTGTACGAATACTCCATGTATTGCTGGAGCCAATGGTAAAAAAAAAACAAAAAAACAGGAAACTTATCTGTCATCACTAAGAAGGTGAGCCTCTGTTGAGCATATGTGTGAGTGTGAGTGTGAGTGTGAGCATGAGCGTGTCTGTGTGCTGTGTGCACCGAGTGGGCCCACGAAAGTGTGCCTGCAATATTGCTGGCAATCCCTGCTTGACCTTGGCAGATTTGCAAACACCTGCCTCATTGCTATGCTGGACGGTAAATGTAAACACAGCCTGCCTCGCCCACAAAAGCCTAGAGTGTAAATACACACCTCACACGGGAGACCGCTGTGTGTGTGTGTGTGTGTGTGTGTGTGTGTGTGTGACTAGAGGAGGGATGAAGAAAGGGGTGTACACTAAGGGGGTCACTTTGGTAAGGGGTCATTGAGAAAATTATGTGTGTGTGTGTGTGGGGGGGGGGGGCGATGGCGACCAGCCTTTGAAGACTTGCTTACATGGGCATCAAGAGCGGTGTCACCGGGCTTCTCGGCCAGCCTTGAGGTCAGTCATTTAATTACAGTCAATCACAGTGACACCCTGCACACAGTGCGCTGTCACCACGAACAAACAAACAAAGAAACAAGCAACGGCCACAAGTAATGAGTGACGGCAAGGACTAAGGGTGGACAAAATCATTTTGCCAATGAAAGAACACTTTCATTTGTCACGTTTGCTTTTTTTATGCGGTCCATGTCACTCTGTTATTCAAGGACAATAACTAGAGGTAATGACTTGCTCAAGTTGAAGGAAGTCGTCAGTCTGCAAAAACAAGGGCAGCTGTGGCAGTTCAATCCACAGAACCAGAATCACAATAACACACACTGAAATCGGACAATAGATATAAATTAACTTGATAAATTAACTCTAACAAAAGCAAACAGACAAATAGACACACACACACACACACACACACACACACACACACACACACACACACACACACACACACATACACACACAGAGACACACACCTCTACAAAATGAACACAATTTCCACTTAAATGAAGTTGCTTCGAGAGGAACCGTGTACGTTATTATCGAGGCGTGTCTGTCACTGCATACTACCTAAGAATGTGCATATGTCACCATGGCTACAGCAACACAAATGTGTAAACAGTGCGAGTTGAACTTCGATGGTAAAATCACACACACACACACAAACACATAAAAAAACAAAACAAAATTACACTTCCATAAATACAAGGAGGCATAGACAAAACAACAGATAAATAAACAGATAAATACATAGAGACTAATACTTATTAAGTGGTTTTAACATTATCAAATGTTTTGCAGGGTTCCGTAATTTAACGTCAGTAGTATATTAACTGTAATTTAATTTAATGTCAGTAGTATATTAAACATTGCAACACAATATAACGGTAAATAAGAGGACGCAGCAGCACTGTGTTTAAGCCTTTGTTAGACAATTAAGGCAACATGTGGTTAGCGTTTTGGACTAACCAAGTGTGACATGACCGTCGATTACACTGAAACACACAGAAATTTCATTAGGTCTGCTTTTAACGTCGACATGTTACCACAAGTTAGGATAGGAAGACACACAAACACACACACACACGCACACACACACACACACACAATGGAACACTATCCTGATTTGGTCAGTTGAAGATGTGAACTCAAGCTGTTACACTTACGTCAAACCATATGTACGTACAGCACAGAACTTACATGAGTCGATTAAAAAATAAAACTATGCTCCTTCTCAGAGAGAAGTGTTCTGTCGTTTTCTCATATGGTAAAATATTCCCACAGCCATCTGTGGGCTAAAATGTATTTTATACTGTATATTAATAAAATGTACAGAGCGGAGAGGATAATTACTCCCCTCAAACACTTTCAGAACATTGTCCTTCAAGTAGAATGACACCCAGTTGCTTCAACTTCAAGTCATTATTAGCCATATAGCTAAACACTATTGATCATAAATACAGGTTTGGTAGTGCTTCATTTTGCAAAGTACCCTAAGGCTCTATGTGCCCTTTCTAGAACTCTTGAGAGACCATGCATTCCTTCATACTACAGGATCCGTGATGCTAAGACAGTTAATAAGCTAATATTAAAAGGCAGACATCAGAATTGGATGTGATGGTAACTAGCCTACCCATCAAGTCTCAATGACATCATAAGTTATGGAGTTTCTCATCAGGTGATGTAGGCCTTGGGTACTCGACTTGAGCATAAAATAAATAAATAATATTATGTACTTCATATACATCATAATATTTACCATATAATACACACTACTTCACTTCATTTTTATTTAAAACCTGGCGTGTGCCCACCGAGCTTTCCACACCTATACCAGGCGGCAATTTTGACCAAACAGCACCTGTTTGGCATCTACTTGAAGTAGTCAAGCCCGGCAACGAGGAAGAACTTCTCCAGAAAGAGCTCGGAGTCGAGGACGGCGATGTGAGCCGCGCGGCCAATAAGCGTGTTGGCGGTGTTGGGCAGCGCGTGGAACACGTTGTGGCGGATCAGTCGGCATTCCTTCGCCCCCAGCAGCGGCTGCAGCAGGTTGTTGATCATCTCCGTGTAGACTGGACCTGGGCGAGATTCGCAAGCAGAAAATACGATATCGTTACACCTACATGCACATACACATGTATGCTTGCATATAGCCACACAAAAAAAACATTCACAAATGAGAAAACACACACACGCACACACATACAAACGCGCGCACACACACACACACACACACACACACGCACAGTGTTTTCATTAGCCAGTAATTACAGGTTTTCGCTTGGTAAACATAAAAATCCAACAAATTAAAACATTGTCACCTTGCCACACTCCTGAAAAAAAAAGTGAGAATTGCAATGAGGTGTTTCTAAGCAAGTGAGACAAGTGGTTTTGGCAGAATACAATCACACCCTTTGGTGTCTGCTTTGGGTTTTCCTTACATTGTTTTTTGTTTACAAACACAAAAGCTACATCACAGACAGACTAAAGAAATCGGAAAAACTGAAAAAGCATATGAGGTAAGTTAGGGTCGCTTTGGATAAGACCATCAGCTAAGTTTAATGTAATGATGCATAGTATGTGTTTACACATGTGCAAACATACAGTAGCTACATTTATATAGTCATGGGAAAATCAGTTCTTGACTAAATCAATTATCTAATTCAGTCAAAGGCTAAAATACACACGTGAAATTTGACACACACACGCACACACACCCCTAGGTTTTAGCAACCTATACGCACACTCATATTACCTCACTGTTTACATTAACTGTTTATTGCTGCTAATTGGCATTGAATGTATTCAATTGCTATTACCCATTTATTAGCATTGTTACAATAAATTCGATTATTGTGAAACTGTGTTGCTGCTGTACTCATTGAAGCCACCCAATCTGAGACACTCCAATTACCTTCAACCCTTCCGGTTGCATGTGAATGCTATTAACTGTAGTGCAAGTGTAAAACGGTAAGTGACACATTATTACTACACTAGTGTAAACATAACAATCTGGAATATACCATAGTTTTAGTGTTTGATAATGTATTATTAAACATTGAAATACAAGGATACAAGGAGTTTTATTTGTCACGTGCATAGGCATACTGGGTAGTAGGACATGCAGTGAAACTGTTGATTGTGAGTCTAGACTGTGCATGGGGAGTGGGGAGTAAAGTGCGTAGAATGCATTTGGGGGGGATGACTACCATAAGAAAAGCAGAGGTAGAAAAAAGGTGAAGGGGGGTGGGATAAAGTGCATAAAGTGCAGTTATGGTTGGGAGGAAGGACTGGCTGTGGTGGCAGATGACGGGCTGTGTGGGGGGTGGCACTGCGTGTGCAGTGGGGTTGGACACACGTGTGTGGAGAGGGCTGGGGAGCAAAGATTATGTGCTGTGTGCATGTGGGAGGGGGGCTTGAGCCGTGAGGGCTGTGACTTCTGTGCTGTGTGTGGGGGGGGGATGGAGGGAGGTGGCAAGCTATATGCTGTGTGAAGTGTGTGTGGGGGGGGGGGCAGTAAGGGGGGGGGGGGTGCATGCTTAGTGTGTGTGTGTGTGTGTGGGGTGAGTGGGCCTTGAGCCGTGAGGGCTGAGTCCTATGTGCTGTATGTGTGTGTGTGTGTGTGTGTGTGTGTGCGGGGTGGGGGGTTGTTGGTGTGAGAGCTGTGTGTGAGGGAGGTGACGTAGGACCGTGTCTTACTGTACATGCTTACATGCTACTTGCATGCTACTTGTGTATGTGTGTTAGGTGGGGTACGGGGGGGTGGGGGGGTGGGGGGGGGGGGGGCTGTGTCGTGTGTGTGTTGGGGGGGGTTGGCTGTGTGTCCTCTGTATGTATTGGGGGGGGGCATATGCTGCGTGATGTGGGGGGGGGGGGGGGTGTGTATGTGTGGGGGTCTGTGTGCTGTGGGTGTGTGGGAAGGGCATAACACAAGGAGCAAGGCTATGCTGCACTGTGTGTGTGTGTGTGTGAGGTTGGGTTGGCTGTGTGTCCTTTGCATGTATTGGGGGGGCATATGCTGCGTGATGTGGGGGGGGGGCTGTATGTGTGAGGGTCTGTGTGCTGTGGATGTGTGGGAAGGGCATAACACAAGGAGCAAGGCTATGCTGCACTGTGTGTGTGTGTGGGGGGGGGGGGGGGGGGGGTGGGGGGGGCTTGAACAACGAGGGCTGTGTGCTGTGGGTGTGTGGGGAGGGGGGCATAGCACAAGGACCAAGGCTATATGCTGCATGCTGTGTGGGGAGGGGGGGGTGTGAGGGCTGTGTGTGAGGAGAGGGGGCAATGTGAAGCGGCATGGGGTGCACTAGAGCTGTTTCCTGGGGAGGGGGGGGGGGGCGAGAGCTTAGGACTGCGTGTTGTGTGTGTGTGTGGGAGGGGGGCATGAGGCAGGGGAGGGCTATGTGTGGGGGGGGGGGGGACTTTGCCGAGGTGGGGTTTGGGGAATCATGTGTGAGGAAGCAGTGGAGGATGGAGAATGGCGGGGCTCCGATGACATCTGGGGGGGGGGGGGGTGTAAAGTTAGGTTGTGTGTGCTGAGTGGTGAATGTGTGCAAAGTCAGTATACTATGTGGCCTGGGGATAGAAACTCCTCCTGAGTCTTTCAGTCCTAGCCAAGTGGTTGCGTAGGCGTCTTCCAGACTTCAGTGGTTTAAGCAGCCCATTTCCAGGATGAGAGGAGTCCTTCAAAATCTTTTGGGCCCTTGAAAGTACTCTTCTGGGATAGATGTCTTGCAGAGCAGGGAGTGGAGTTCTAATGGTGCGTTCAGCTGAACGTACTACTCTCTGCAGAGTACTGCAATCTCTGACTGTGGAGTTCCCATACCAGGTGATGATGCTACCTGTTAGTACACTCTCTATGGCTGAAGTGTAGAAGGCCTTCAGGACAGATGAAGAAACCTTGAATTTCCTTAGCTGACGAAGGAAGAAGAGTCGTTGTCTGGACTTCTTCAGTACATATTGTGTGTTAACAGTCCATGTAAGATCTTCAGTGATGTGGACACCAAGGTATTTAAAACTTGGGACTCTCTCTACAGGTTGCCCGCTGATCATTAGTGGAGTATAGCTGCTAACCCGCTGCCTCCTATAATCCACCACCATTTCCTTTGAAATAAATGGTAATATTAATGACACTGATTTTAATGAGACTGATTGAATGAGACTGATTAGTTAAGGCCAATTGTACCTACACAGGTAATAGGTGGGGAAGAGTAGGGGAGGTGATAGGTGAAGAGCGAGAGTGATAGGTAAACACATATAGAAACAGACATAGCACACACAGACAGGCGTGACAAAAACCACACACACACACACACACACACACACACCACACACACACACACACACACACACACACACACACACACACACACACACACACACACACACACACACACACACACACACACACACACACACAGCCTGTCTTTAACCTTTAATCACTTCTGCTGGCAGACAGATTGCGTTAGGCTCTGTTGTGACTGTGTGTCTGTGACCTGGCAGAAATGCTTTGCTGTGCCATCTTTTTTAGTTGTACGAACACAGTCGATTGAGTCAGACAGCGCTGCTGCAAGTTTCTTGCAGTTTTCCATGAACAACCCAAGCCGCACTGCACAGCAGAAATGGCAAGTCAGACAGCTTTACAATAATGTGATGGCAGCTCTGAACCAATCATACCTCAGACTTCAAGACTTCAAGACTTTTACTGTCATTGAACAGTTGCCTGTACAGCGAAATTAAACAGGCATATGCATCATGTACATCAATGCATATGGTTGTGGAGAGCTGAGGTACACCCTCATCCTAATTAAAAATGGTATAAGAGTATAAGAGGATAGAGTTACACTTTATTTGAAGATGTCTACATTAGAGTGACGTTAGCATATTATAAGCATGACATGACATAACATAACATGAATGACACCTTATTCATGTTTATGACTATTGTCATTAAGTGTCGTTTTTTTGCAATGTTTGCATCCCAAAAAAATGTCAAATTAGCATTAACTAAAAACAATGACACTTAATGACAACAGTCAGTGAAGTGCCATTAATGTTTATAACATGTGTCATGTCATGTTTATATAATACTAATGTCACTCTTATGTAGACACCTTCAAATAAAGTGTTACTAAGGATAGCAACTACAATTGGAAGAACATGGATAATGGACTTTATTATCTGCAAAGAATTCAATGACTTGCAAGTAGGCATACCTTAAGCACACCATAATGACACTTAAAAAGTTAAAAAACAGTTAAAAACATTATATGATCGTGGTGGTCACAGATAGTAAATGATAAGTATCTCTTTTAAGAGTGTTTGTAGGAGCAGCAAAGTTTTATGTATGGCTGGGAGGCTGCGTATTTTAACCATGGACTCAAACAAGCAGAATTTACAAAACTGTAGTTAGTCTCATCTGACTCGCCAGTTCTTTCATGACATCTTGTGTTACAAATTAAATGCCCAACATCTAAATCTACGAGAAAATGTTGTTAGTGATTTGTGTAATGTGATTAGACCAGTCCTTGAAGTATCTCACGAGAGGCCTTTGCCAATTTCACTGGGCTGTGTTTGGTGTTCTGAATGGACTAGTTGCGTCTGTCATTCCAGCTCTGTAAACAAACCTCCAGGGAAAGCTCTGCTGAAAAGGTAACTGTGAAATGTCTGAAGAATTTCATCTTTTGGGGAGAAACAAAGACTTTGCTGAAGGACAAAAGAAAGTAGGACACATAGTAGATATTTGTTTAAAAAAAAAACCCATAAAGCAACATTTTAACTACCCAAAAATAGATCAAGTCAAGTCACATAAGCACTTTTTTTGTTTCATGCCGTTCCACCTGCAGCTTGTTTGTCAACAGATTTCTGCTTCACTCAAGTTGTTGTCAGATATTTTGATGCCGTTGAGGACTCTGAGAAGTGTTTTAAGGCAGCTGACAGCCATTGGATGTGATGTGTGTTGTAAGGAGGAGATAGATAAGAACATGCTTTTTAGACTTTTCATTATTATTATTATTATTATTATTATTATTATTATTATTATTGTCAGTTTCCATAGCAACCACTTTAGTTTGCTTTAGTTTTTCATTCTGTTCTGTACAGTAGCAGTGAGATAGTGACCTTAAATGCATCTCTTAGAGCCCTAAAACCTAACAGCCACTTCTGTGATGGCATCCTGTTTACAAACTTTTTTTTTTCTTTCCTATTCCCTCGCCTGGTCTTTCTATGTTTAAAAATGAAATTCCTCAATTACATCTATGTAATTCTTTTAAAAGGTATTCTTGTGAATCAAGCTTTCAGTCAAATTACCATCATGATGATCACACAAAAGTTTGGTTTATAAAAAGACATTTTTTTAAGAACTGCATTGATCAGTGTCAAGAAAATTCTCCTTTAAATATACGCCGTTTTGTTTTCTCGCATCAAGGTGACTTATGATGCTTTGGAACATTATGTCTATGGACAAGGGAAGTGGTCTAAAGATAAAAGATAGCTCTAATACTGTAACTGTTCTCGGTACAGTACTTCCAGTAATTAGCGTCACTGTATAATGAACCTCTCTTTCCCGTACAACTGAAATATTCAGGACCCGGTATACCAGCTGCACAAACGTTATCTGTTCACCATCTCACACAGGGAGACTTCTGTTACATAGCTCTGTTCTGTCTGCTCAGCAGGATTTCCTGTAGTCCGCGCCGAGCCAGACGAAAGAAACCTCATCACTGAACCAGTCCAGAGAACAGCAGCAGTCTGCACCTGAGACTCCTTATTCCTGTAGCGTAATCGTTCTTTTTTTTGGGGGGGGGGGGGAATGAGCAGTAAGTGGGCTTGACATGGGGGGTGGGAGTGTGTGTGTGTGGGGTGTGTGTGTGTGGGTGTGTGTGTATGTATGTGTGTGTGTTTGGGGTGTGTGTGTGTATGTGTGTGTGTGTGTGTGTGTGTGTGTGTGTGTGTGTGTGTGTGTGTGTGTGTGTGTTGTATGTGTGTGTGTGTGTGTGTGTGTGTGTGTGTGTGTGTGTGTGTGTGTGTGTGTGTGTGTGTGTGTTGTATGTGTGTGTGTGTATGTATGTGGGTGTGTGTGTGTGTGTGTGTGTGTGTGTGTGTTTGGGGTGTGTGTGTGGGGTGTGTGTGTGTGTGTGTGTGCGTGTGTGTGTGTGTGTGTGTGTGTTTAGGGCTACCCACCTGTGGTGCGGTCTCTGAGGGCTGTCCTGCACATCTCGATGCGCGCTGAGTGGAAGGGGACGTAGCGATCCTGGGGGGACGCCACCAGCACCACGTTCTTGAAGAACTGCAGCCCTGGAGAGGAACAGGCACATTAGGCTGTTTTACTGAGCGTGTGTGTGTCAGGATAGGTGTGGATGGGTTGTGGGCATATGTGTGTGTGTGTGTGTGTGCACTATATGCGTGTGAACAGATGGAGACCTTTATGTGTAACAAATCATGTATTGTTTTCCTGTTTTTGTAATGAGCATATATATATATTGTTGTTATTGACCGTGTGTGTGTGTGTGTGTGTTTGAGGGAAGTGGCATGTGCACATTTGGGTGGATATGTCAGTGTGTCATGTCATGTCACACACATTCACATCTTACACAAGTGCCTTTTTGTTGCTTTTAATGCCAAACACACTGAAACACTGAGTCTGACACTGTGTAACAGCTCCAACTCTTTTAATGCTACACACACTGAAACACCGTCTGACACTTTGCGACTGCTACAAGTCTTCTGTCCCACTCTCTAACATCTCTCCTCATCTGTAGCTGTTAGGTGCGCCACTATCACCAGCCTAAACCCAATGATTGACAGCTCTTTTGGTTTACATCGCCTGTGCTTGTCGCCGCTAAGATTAAAGGCGGGAAAAAAAAAACATCAGCAGACGAGATACAGAGACGGAAACAAATGAGAAGAAGATCAACCGGTGCTCTACCGTGGGCTTCACCCCATCCCCCCACTTCCTGCTTTGGGAAAGAAAAAAGGCAGAAAAGAGAGCTTTGTTGAAAGCGAGACGTTCTGCGTTGTGACTAGTGTTCTTCAGCTCTGCCCCATCTGAGTGGAGCTCAAAGAGAAGAGAGTGACAGACTTCCTCCATCAGAGGAGATCTGAAGTCTCTGTCTATCTACATCTATCTCTTTTTTCTATCTCTCATCTCTCTTTCTCTCTCTCTCCCTCTCTCTCTCTCTCTCTCTCTCTCTCTATATATATATATATATATATATATGTCTCTCTACCACTCCCACTCTCGTCTCTCACTCTCTCTGTCTCTCTCTGTCTCTCTCTCTCTCACTCTCTGTGTCTCTCTCTCTGTCTCTCTCTCTCACTCTGTCTCTTTCTCTCTCTCTCTCTCAGAAACTATGGCTTTTAACTGTCTCTATGTCACTCTACCACTCTCTGTCTCTCTCTGTCTCTCTGACTTTCTCTCAGAGACTATGGCTTTCAACAGTCTCTCCGTCGCTCTACCACTCTCTCTCTCTGTTTCTCTCTCACTCTCTCTCTCTCTCTCTCTGTTTCTCTCTCATTCTTTCTCTCTCAGAAACTATGGCTTTCAACATTGCCAGATCTCAATGATGTCGTGGGCTACTCATCTATTCACAGTCTGTTGCTTCTTATCTCTTTATTCTCCTTGGTGCTGTTGTGATCTCTTTTCTCCCTGAGCCTGCATCTCTGTCTCTACCATTGCCACAGCGTCTCTCTCTCTGACACATATCAAGACACACACACACAAACACACACCAGACACACACCAGACGCACACACACCAGACACACACACACACACACACACACACACACACACACACACACACGCACACTTCTGTCCTCTCTTCTTTTAGCCTCTATCTCTTACTCTTTCACCCTTCCTTTCCTTCTCTGTCTCTCTAATTTTCTCTCTCTTTCTGTTCCTCTCTCTTTCTCTCTCTCACAAAGATAAACACACACACACACACTTATACACACTTACACACACACACACACAAACACACAGACACATACACGCACATGCAAATGCTCATACACACACCTGGTTTCTGGCTCAGCAGATAGAGAAAGGTTTTGCGCGGGTCAGTGTGATCTCGAAAGGTTAGCTGGAGGAGGGAGCCTGACTTCTTGAGCTTCTGCATCAGCCACAGGCCTGCAACATCACACACACGCACACACACAAATAAAATTATATCAACATACAGTACACGAGCAAAGCAGTGCTGAGCTTAAACTGTAAAGTAAACCCAGAGATACAGATGACTAACTCTGATATTAAAAAAGCAGGTGGGTCTTGATTTTCATCATATAAAATAACTTGTATGCAAATATATACAGAGTTAGACCTATTTTTACATGCTTCATAGACTTACACTGAGAGTGACTGAAAGCACAATTTCACACATGGAATTGCAGTAGCACGCAATCAATCAAAACGCAATTCCTCTTAAAGCTTAACAATTAGTCACGGGTCACTGGTCGACTTGGCAAGAAGGGGGTCGATGGGGCAGAGGGCTCAAAAAAGAGGTGAAAGGTCAGAGGTCGGCGGGGTGAAGTTGGGATACCTGTGCTGACGAGAGTGCTGTTGTTGTACAGGGTTCCCAGGTGAGGCCCGGACAGGGAGAGGAAGGTGTGGAGTTTGCATAGGTAGCACCGGAACCGAGGCCGGGTCAGAACCGATCGGATGATCACATTGCCCAGAGAGTGTCCAATGAAACTGCAAAGACAAGAACACACCGGTACTTTACATCCTCTGACCTTAGATAGAGAGAGAGTGTGTATATGTATAAGTGTGTGTTTGTGTGTGTGCGTTTGTGTGTTTTTATGTGTGTGTGTGTGTGTGTGTGTGTGTGTGTGTGTGTGCGTGTGCGTGTGCGTATGTGTGTGTGTGTGTGTGTGTGTGTGTGTGTGTGTGTGTGTGTGTGTGTGTGTGTGTGTGTGTGTGTGTGTGTGTTTGTGTGTGTATGTACGTATGTGTGTGCATGTGCGTGTGTGTGTTTTTGTGTCTGTGTGCATGTGTCTGTGTTTGTGCATGTGCGTATGTGTGTGTGTGCATGTGTGCATTTGTGTGTGTGTCTGTGTGCATGTGTCTGTGTCTGTCTGTATGTGTGTTTGTGCGTGTGCGTATGTGTGTGTGTTTATGTGTGTTTGTGTTTGTGCGTGTTCGTGTGCATATATGTGTGTGTGCCTGTATGTGTATGTGTATGTGTGTGTGTGTGTGTCTGTGTTTGTCAAACAGTAAATCTATCTGTGTGTGTATGTCATGCATTTACAGTATGTGTGTATGTAAGAAACTGACAACCACTCCATTTTTGGGCATTAAACCCTTATAGATTTATGTGCAATTATTTTCCATCACTGTCAAATACTTTAGTAAGTTTAAGTAAAGTTATTCTTAAATGCTTTGAAAGTCTGATGAGAAATCTTTACTGCTGATGAGTTGACAACAGATGTCTGCTCCACTGCAGATCTATTCCCCAGTGAATTTCCCGTCAGAAGTTTTGAGACGAATAGATTTTGAGAAAGTTGGTTTGTCTTTAAAAATAACCCACGCTTCATTAGCCACTTTCACTCAGTGCATGGGCATATACAGTATACAAAAGAGAGCGACAGAGAGAGAGAGAGAGATAGAAAGAGAAAGAGAGAAAGAGAGAGAAGGGTAGGTGCATGCGGTGCTGAGTTGACAGCCCCGCTGTGTCCTGAAGCAGTCCATTAGTGGTACCTGTATGTGTGTGTCTATGTGTGTGTGTGTGTGTGTGTGTGTGTGTGTGTGTGTGTGTGTGTGTGTGTGTGTGTGTGTGTGTGTGTGTGTGTGTGAGAGAGTGTGTGTGTGTGTGTGTGTGTGTGTCTATGTGTCTATGTGTGTGTGCGTGTGTGTGCGTGTGCGAATGTGTGTGTGTCTATGTGTCTATGTGTGTGTGTGTGTGCAAGAGTGTGCGCGCAAGACAGAGAAATAAACACAGATAAGAGGCAATACCATCAAAAAATGAAAAGGTCAACCACAGTAATAACTTGTGTTGTTTGTGTTTTTCTTCCTCAATTTTTTATATTTCTTCACACACAGACAAACACACACACATACACACACACACACACACTCACAAACACACATACAGAAACGTGCACTCCGCACAAGCACAAACATACTCTTTATGATATCCTGATCCCCATAACATTCACTTACTGTACCTTTAGTAGTTTATGTAAAGTGCTTTATGATGATTTATTGTCGATATTGTGGTTGTCTGGCGGCAACAGTAGAGTGTCCTATTTCAGGGTGTAAGTAAAAACACTCTCGTAGACACCATATAATTTGCTAACACTGCCACCTGCTGGTCTATCTTGGTCATTGCAGGCTGTCTATTAGGCCATAGCCTGATCTTGTGAAGCTGGTACACAAGTCGAGTAGATACTCCACATTTTCACTGGGGGGATGCTGACATTCAAAGTTTATGTCAAGGATTTTTTGTATATTTTACATTCTATTAATTAATATTTGTTTTTACTTAGATTTTTTTTAAACAACAACATGAATAACAAGTAACAGAGTATTAGCTTTGACTGATAAATTTGCTTTTTAATTCCATCACTTTTAAAGGATGTATTTTTGTAAGGTAAATATAATCTCATAAATAAATGCTTTTCCACAATTGTTAAAGACCAACAAATAATACCACAGGTGAAAATCTCTGGTTTTATAAGATGTTGCAACCCATAATAACAATAAAGATCCCTAAACGCTTCCCACTTCTGATTCATAATGCATGACTGCTTGCCTCTACTGCTGAATCACAGTCATCAGCACAAAGCAGACCTGGAAGTGCTTGCGAGAGTTTGCCTATGTTTGTGAATTTCAATGCCCCTCTGATAAGCAGAAGTCTATGGAAAGCCATACGTAATCCCTGAAGGGCTTAAAACCAAGCCATAAATACTGTCAGCATATACAGTAAGCACTCTGGCTGTGCAGCACATTTGCAGTGCATTCTGGTAAACATGCAGTGTTTTAGCTGATGCAGCCATACCGCAAAGAAAAGATTCATGGACTGCAAAAGACAATAACAATGGTGTGTGACAGTTGAAAATTGGGTATTAGGATGTTCTTGTGAGTAATAAATCTAGCTATGACCTAGAAGTGTGCCCTTGCTGCTGTCGGTAGCTAGCTACTACTTGTGACTACCTTACAATATACCACTGAAAGACTAGAAAGGATCCTACAGGGTTCTGTCCTTTGTTCTTTGTCTAGTGAGTTTGGACTGGGCCTCTGTGGTTTCCGGACCAGTAGGCAACTGTATAGAAGCAACTGCTTGTGTACATACTAGCACAGGTATATGATATTTAGATATAGGATATTTACCCTGTTACAACGTATAAACATATTATATTGCATTACATTACATTACACTTAGCAGATGCTTTTATCCAAAGCGACTTACAAAAGGAGGACATAATAAGCAACAGATGTGTAGAGAACATCGAAGGCACCTATGTAAAGAGATGATTAGTAGAGAATAGTTTTGTTAGGAAGGAAAGCAGGCTCGGAAGAGAAGGGTTTTCACAAGCTTTTTGAAGGTCGAGAGGAATACTGCTGCTCTTATAGCGACTGGTAGGTTGTTCCACCATTGAGGGACAACAACAGAGAAAAGTTTGGAGTGACCTCGCTTTGTCTTAGGAGAGGGTACGGCCAGACGGTTCGTATTAGAGGATCACAGCGCTCTGGACGGAATGTAAGCCTTATGTATGTATAGTATGATGTTGAGATAGGCAGGGGCAGATCCGGAAGTGACTTTGTAGGCTACAGCCAAAGCTTTGTGTTGAATTCTGGCAACCACCAGGAGCCAATGCAGGTTGCACGTGCTTGCTAGAATAAATTAAGATCTTTTGCACTACTTCGTTTATGTCCTTCTAGATCTGGTCTCAGATATCCGACATACTGTATCTATGCTACTCCTGCAGGTACCCAGGATGTTGTGTCATCTGTTACAGTGCTGACACCAACACTGATCACAACTGTCGTAACACATTAACTGAATAATAGGCTGAGGCAGCTTCAATGTCCATCAGGTTAACGACTCGCCTGTGCATTCTAGAATTCTATTCTTGTTCTAGAGTACAAATAAGTGTCCTATAAGAAGTTCCATCAATGCAGGCCTAACACAGTGGAAAAATACTGCCAACTAAACTAAACTAAATCATACCATTTTATGTGGTGGGATTGTTATACCTTTATGAATCACTTAATGCAAATCATGGAAAACGAGTAGTAGTATGGTATATCACGGACATGCCAAAACCTGACAGGAACCGATACTTATGAGAGAATACAGAATCATGGCAAGAGTGTTACATTATAACTTGTGGTGGGATTTTTTCTAGAGGTTTCTTGGTAGCAATAGGGTGTAATTTTGTTGAATGGATGGACAAAAAGACTAATGGTCGTGTAGGTGACTGTAGGATGTCTGTGTTATGGGACCTGTCTAGTGGTATGATTACGCTGTGACAGATCGTCTGTGAAAGTGGTAAGAATTGATGGACAAGTCAGACTGGTAGCTTTGGTCAGACTTTGTTTCCATTCATTTTGTCTGACCTTGGCTGACCTTGTTTCAGGAAATAGAAACGTCGAAACGTCAAATACCACAGCATGAAAAGGGGCAAAAGCTGCACATGGACTGAGACATCGTTTACATTTCAATTCCCTTTGGTTGTTATTTTATCTTGGCCTACCTGATCCTGTTGATGGTGAGGTTGTAGAGCTGAATATGCTGAATGATCTCATCCAACAGCCTGTCCGTCATGGTGTCAAAGTCAGCAAACGTGTCCGTCTGACAAAACAAACCGGTGTGACGTCAGTGGAACAATTGCTACAGATTGAGGCCTGTCTGCCTGTCTGTCTGCTCACTGCTACAGGAAGAAGATTGTCTGTCTGTCTGTCTGTCTGTCTGTCTGTCTGTCTGTCTGTCTGTCTGTCTGTCTGTCTGTCTGTCTGCTCAGAAGATTGTCTGTCTGCCTGTCTGCTTGCTGCTACAGGTTGAGGACTGTTTGTCTGTCTGTCTGCTGGCTGCTACAGGTGGAGGATTGTCTGTCTGTTTGTCTGTCTGTCTGTCTGTCTGTCTGTCTGTCTGTCTGTCTGTCTGCTCACTGCTACAGGTGAAAGATTGTCTGTCTGTCTGTCTGGCTGCTCAGCTCCAGAACGGCCTCTGTTGTCACAGAGCACACTGCATGCCACTAGTCCTGGGCATACCTGGTTCCTTTCTGACATGAGGAAGTCCAGTCGAGATCCAGGTAAGCCCAGCTCTATGAAGGTCTTCACCAGGCGAAGGTCTGCACTGTTGCCTAGAGGGAGAGGAACAGGTGTCAGCAGCACAGTTACACACATGTGCAGCAAAGCCAGATTATGCACTTACAGGCTCCTATGCATAAAGCGTGGAGTAGATGCAGAGATATTTTATCTAATTTGCTGGCATCAGGGGGTGCTATTAATTTGTGCCCTGAACTTTCGTGGGTCTTCGGATGTCTGGCACATCATTGGAAAAACCTGTCTGGGGCTCTGCCCAATATTGTATTTTGCTACAGTACTCCTTCAGGGAACTCTACTGAGGCTTCGGTTTCCTGGACTAAATTTAATGAACAGAAATTGAAACAGAAGCAATAGGTTTAAAGTTCAAACAGAGTGCCCACCCACTGTGAAGTGAATGTATGCCTATTGAAAATGTCTCGAGTTTTTGCACAAAGTAAAATGACTCTAGCCCACCAGACTTGGGCCCCCTGGGTCTGTGTCCACAAAACCCATTGGTTACCGGTGCCGTCGGCAGGTCTCAAAAAGCATTTATTGAACATATTTCCTGGAACTGTCTGAATCTTCTGACAATAGTATATGAAATAAACAGTTTAGGGGCAAATACGAGCCCTTTGGCACCACCTACAGCCCATAGTTGGATTTGCAAAATTACCACGTTCACGGCGATCAGGAACCTGCTAAGCAAAAGGGGGGGGGGGGGGGGTGGTAGCCCCTGTCAATCAAAGCTCGTTAATATTGCTGTGGACACGGTACTAGCTCACCTGTGCACTCACTGTCATGTGCACTAGCACGTCTGTAGAAGGGAAGAGGCTAAGGGAAGGGCTGGAGCTCAGCAAAGGGTGGGAGAGAGACCTGGATGTTGTTTTTTTTTAAATTTCAGGCCAAGGCCCTTTAACCTGGCCTTAAAGCAACACCAAGTAGTTTTTGTCTTCTTCTTTGGTTGCCCTACAGGTTGGAAGCAGAATTGTCTCTCACTCGAACTACAGAGAGACGGCCCGCTCCTCCAACCTTACTTAGTGCGGCTATAACCCATGGCCCAAGGCAATTTCAGAATTCAGGTTGAAAAAACTTAGTGTTGCTTTAATAGTCAGGTGCTTGGTTGGCAAATGATCGCTGCAAGTACAGACACTTAGCCTGGTAAATCTGCCCCTCGTACTTCATTTTGTACAGAGGGTCTGGATAGGAATCTCTGGAGGGTCATGTAGTCACCCCCAGCAAGACCGATCCAATCAGCAAACAGAGAGAGTGTTTGTGAGCCATGACGTTGACCTTGTGTGCTACATTTGAATTGTAGTGCGTAGGTAGGCTAATTGCATACATGACAACCAGGCGTTAGCGATTGGGTAAAGGCAGAGGCACTTGTTTTAAACTTCAGCAGAGTCCACACATCCAAGAAATCGTTTCTGATGGTGTCTGGTCCAGGCCCAAAATGACGATGTACAAACAAATGACATGTACAAAATAAAATGAAGTACGAGGGGTTGGTTTACAGTCACTACCACTGCACTACAGGTTACTCTCAGCCTTATTAGAAGTCATTAGTGATAGTGTATCCCTCAGGGTTTTTTATTTTTTCATTTTTTAAAGTTGTTCGGCTGTTTTTGACATTTGGTCTTACACACTTATATTTGTATTACATAAAAGCCCTGGCCAAGTGCCACTGCTGTATCGAAAAGCAATACAAAAAAAAGTTTCAGCACTTACAGTAATAGGATAAGGTCAAATACAGTACTTTTTCAATGTGCTTGCTGGATAGCAAAAACTTAATTAACTACGAGTGAACCCATTACTCATAAAGAGAGTCATTAATAAAGAGTAGCACTTATTAGGGTTAGAATTAGTTACTGCTATCCTTTGTGTGGCATTGTTCAGTGAATAATTAACGATATAATAGGAACAACGGCATTCGATTTGCTGAGTAAGGACACATTTGTCACAACAGCACAAACAGTTAACACATACTGTAACAGCGAAACAGTCCAAAAAATAGGTCATGGAAACAAATACAGTATCTTTATTTAACTAAACAAGCTATAGGCTAGTGTGATGTATAGATTTGTTTCTTTTTTGCTAGTTTAAGCACACAAACAAACACATTTTTTGTTTACTATATATTTTCCCCATACTGTTTGTTTTTATCTTCTTCATCCAACTCTACCCTCCTAACTGGCATGTGGCACTTTTGGTGTACAGTATTTGTCTGATAATTATACCTTGCATTCACTTTAACTATTATTAATTACAATTCACTTTATGATTTCCTTTAAAAAAAAAATATGAATAAATCAATCAATATATTTTTTTTTTCTCTCTTACCATCAAGGCCATGGACACAAACAACAAGATGGATGCCATCGTCAAACTCCTCCTCGTCCTCCTCTGGGGGGAAATAGGGTAGGAGAGAGGCCAGGCTGGGCAGGTCACTGTACAGGGTGGCCTGGAAGTTCAGCTCTTTCAGCAGATCTTCTTTGGCCTTGTGAAAACTGGACATAAAAGAGGACAAAAACATGTTTAAATTGCAGGGCAAACTTTGAAAACATTATTACTTAGGCTGATTTACAGAGTATTATGGTCCACTAAAAAAGCATGGTTGCTTGGCTGATGTCAGTGAAAAAGTGTCTCAAAATGTATATGTATATGTATATTTTGTCAAATGGCAAATGTATATTTTTCAATAGACTGTCACTGGATAGACTGTGTTGTCTAAAAATGTTAAGCTAACTAAAGACAATATCGTCTGTTGTGCACTTTAACTCTCACATTTGCATTATAGCTGTTAACAGGGAAAGTTTCCACTTACAAGAGCATCCTCTCATTGGTCTCTTCATCTGCACTGTCTGTCGCTGTGGTGGCTGAGAGAATGGTGAAGGAGCCCAGGGGCTGATGGGTAATGGGGGACGTGGCCTGCCGTGTGGATATGCCCCCGATGGAGGGTGACTCTCTAAGTACGGAGGAGAAGGGGAGGCAGGTGGGGGCGCATGACACGGACATGTTCACAACCTCGACGACCTTCTTGTTCATGAAGGACAGGCCAGAGCTGGACCCCTTGGAGCCCTGGCCACCCTCTGCCTGCTGGGCTTCCTTGTCACCACCCACCAAGCCTATGAGGTCACTACACCTCTGTCTGTCATTGGGTGCGACCTCTGTGACATCACCAGGCACCAGACCACCCCTGCCAAGTCTTGAGTCATCAGGTGTAGGCGAGAAGCCATCAGCTCCTGTTTCAAGGGAATTTAGGTGCTGGTCTGTAAAATTCTGATCTTCTACCAAGAACTGTGGCTTTGAGCTGTGATTGTTGATGTCTTCCGCGCGTGCCGTTACATCCAGCACCACCTTGTGCTCACACACCTCAGTGTTGAACCCGCAGAGCTCCTCCTCCGCATCGGAAACGCTAGAATCTTCCAAGCACTCCTCAGTAGCCACCTGAGCCTTCTCCTCCATCCCCTGTCCTGACATGAAGTGCTGGAACATCAGTTCCTCAGGCACAGTGCTCAACATGGACACTGTCTCCACGTCAATCTGGCTTTGTGACTCCCCATTGTCACCAGGACTCGTAGCTTTATCTTTGGGATCAACACCATCTGTTTGCACTGGATTTATGGTCCATTCTACCTGGCCGTCGTCCAGTGGACCACCACGAGGTTGCTGCCACAGGGTCAAGAGGGTGGGCTCCACATTCACTGTGCATCTTCCTCTTAGAGTCATTACCTCATTCTCTGCATCTGGCTCTGTTCCACTCGTCACTTCGCTTACTCCTTCCTCTCCCGTCTCTTCTTTGCCCCTCAGATCAACCTCTCCCTTGGCCTCCACGTCCACCTCCTCAATACCGTTGTCCAGAGCCTCTGGGTCCTCCTCCGTGTCGTCAGGGCTGCTGATGTGCGGCGCTGAGGCCGACTTGGTGAGTGTGTTGCCGCCGCTGCCGAGAGTGCGCCTCTCGTCCTCCTCGTAGGGTAGCGAGCTGATGGAGGTGAGCGACGCCTGCGTGCCGCTAGGGAGGCTGCCGTGGCTCTCCGTCTGCAGGCCCTCCAGGCTCCCGGGGTGTCCCGCCCTGTGACCCCTGATCCCAGCCTGCTGGAGTAGGAGCACCTCTCCTCCTCCGACGCCGACGACGACTCCTCCTGATCCGACTCCTCCTCCTCCCCGGCCCAACCGAGCCTCGGATGACCAGGCCACGGAGCTGGGCTCGCTCTCGATGCCCGAGTCAGAGATGACGGAGGAGGAGCGTTTCATGACCTTTGAACCCCCGAGGTGGAGGCGGTCCTCAGTCCTCCGTATGTCTGGGTGTTGAGGAGATGTGGTGGAATGGATAGTGGGCGGGGCTTGAGTGATAGATATGCTGCTGGATTGGGTGTGGAGAGTGTCACTCTCACTATCCTCTTCACCCTCGTCGCTGCCAATATCCTTTGTGTTCATCTCAGGAGAACTCTCTTTTTTACCACCTTCCTCTAAATCTTCTCTCTCAGACTGGTGATTTTTTTCAGTAGGGGATGTGTCTGTTTTGGCTCTCAGGTCCTCGCCCCTTGAGGTATGCACGTGTAGGTCTTTACCATCTGGGATGAAGGTCTCTAGGGGGTCTGAACAAGTCTTGGGAGACTGGATAATGTGGACACTCTCTCCTTTGTAAGGGTCCAAATCACTGGGTCTGACATTGATGTATCTAAAGCCTGTTTCTGTTTCTGGGCTGTTTTGCTGTTTTGTATGCCTCTCCATCTCAGTCAGTGCCTCATCCTGATCCTTCGACGTGCAAGAAGATAATGCTGGTGTTACGTCCCCACAAGTCACGACAGCCAGGTCCCCGCAAGACTGGACCCCCGAGTCCCCACAAGGTTCACACACTTCAGTGTCCGTCTCTTGTCCTATTAGAGATATGTAAGTGGGCAGGTCGATGCAGTCCTCGCTGTCTGTGGTTGGCCGCCCCCCAGAGGCGTCAGGTGAATCACCGTCCCGCAGTACTCCCAGGCTGGCACCTCCGTTGGCAGCAGCAGCGAGGGAATCAGCGGGCGCTGGAGACGTGTTGGCACCGTGTAGTGTTGGCACTTGTGGTTTCCACTCTGAAAGGAACATTTGTGGCAATGCCCATGGTTAACACAGGACATCATGCAAAATTGATTAAATCACTGAGTTCTGGACCTGAACTGAATTTGGAATATATGAAGGGATTGTTTATTTAAACTAAATCTCTACGGCACAAGTATGCATGGACACCTGAAGCTATTGTCAGTAATATTTAAAAGTTCCCTTAAGGTTCTGGAGTGCATACGGCCACAGATATAATAGTTAATGGCACATCCTCATAAGAAGTGATCCAAAAAATTACACAACAACAACCAATGCTTGACACTAAACTTCACTTACCCAATTTTGGACACTCCACATATCTGTCTTCAAAGATGATAGGCAAGCTGTTCCAGTCCCCGTCGATGTCCAGACACTCTACGGGCAGCGGTGGCATCCGGGTCAAGTAGTCTGAGCTCCGTACGTCCCCTGCTACCTGGCTGTGTCTGTTTATTCTAAAGACAGAAAACAATTTGCGTGAGATTGTTTTTTTGTTGAAAGAGTTTTCGTCAAATTAGTTTTTGTCTCCTGAGAGGTTGCTAGTAAAATGACAACAAATTACTTGTGCATACTTTGGATAGGGTCAGAAGCCAATGTACCAAATTTGGTGGTGACACGTTGTAGCCTTGCTGAGATATGAGCTTATGGGTAGAACTGGCCAAATACCGGCTATACCCGTCTAATGCAAACCTTGGGTGTATACTTTAACTTTTTGAGATGTTTCTCAGGATGGCCGAAGCAAAATGTATCATTTGCAAGTGATACTTTTGAAAGGTTTGCTTGAACCACTCTTATCTATACTTCAATACACTTTTTAGACAAAACAATGTCTTACTGCCCATCATATTTACTGACACAGCAAAGGCATCCCACTATCCCTTAGCAAAGTAAGAGTAGGACATTCAGTTAAAGTGAAAGGATAATGCCTTTATTAAAGGCACCAATGTAATACACTACAAGAGGCTGTGATAACTAGCCATATTTGTATCTTCCATAAAAGCATTATGCGCCTATCTTCTCAAGTGACTGTTCTGCTGTTGCTATTTGTTGCAGTACATTACATGCTTCATGAATTAAAAAGTCAACACATTGGTATGCATCCAGTACTATGAATTAATAAGCCATATTTTTACACTCTTGCCAATACAAGCAACTTATCTACCATCTGAGTTTCGGAAACTTTTTTTTATTTAGTTTTGTCCTGTTTTTTTCTAGTAATGATTATCTGTCTGACTAATTCCTGTCACTCTCATATCACTCAACTTATTCATGTGTTTCGTGGCACTGCTTGTTACAGAAAAACAGATCCAGGGAAACTCATAAGAGATATAAAACACTAATAACACTCTGTTCAGTGTTCACCGTTCCAGAGCATCTGTTCTTAGAAACCATATTTGCATTCTTTGCAACCAAGTGTAAATCAACTAGATGCAAGTTAATTGCAAGGAATTAGCATTGCTACTGAAATGTGCAAAATATTAAAAGCAACCAAGCTGAAACAACAAACAATGTGTTGTGTTCTGCTTTAATTAAATTAAATGAAGCAAAGCATTCAAGCAAATTAAGCAAATTAATAGTGGGCCTGTTTGGTAAGGATTATGTAATTGTGTTATCCTTACAGAGCCTTTAATTCTCAAGTTCCACTGCCTCATGGGATCAGTTTGATTAAAATCACACATCCTTTATTCACACAGCAAATTCCCAGAGGGAGTATTTTGAGCTGAGAGGTCCTAAACTTTACTGGCTCACATTCCCCTGCAAAAAAAAAAAAAAAAAAACTCGGTTTGGAAATATGAGAAACATTACAGTCATTTTCAACAGCACTTATTGCTTGGAATGTTTTGGTCTTGTTGGTGTCTTAGCACTCAATTCAGCTACAAGCTATTTGTCACCAGAGCAGGAAAAGACTTGTTTTTACAAGTGTTAACGCAGTGAAATCTTATTCCCATTTCAGCATAGGCTTTAAGCAATAAAGTATGTCCCACCTTCGATAGCTGTGCATGAGTGTGTGTGTGTGTGTAGAGTGTGTTTGAGACTCACATACATGTGTAAGTAAGAGGCACACCATCAGGCTAGCGAGGGACTTACAGATCTTCCTGGAAGGTGAGAGACAGCTCCTTTGGGTGTTCAGTGAAGAAGTAGGCCTCGGAGAAGCGCCTGACCTGTGTTTCACATGCATAGAACAGCAAAGCGTCATCATCTCAGTCTGTATACAAGCAAGAGCTACTCAAGAAATATGAACTCTAACACATGGCAGTGGAGATAAAGAAAATAGGACAATGGTAATAAATACTGTATGGTACAAACCCCACACAACAAAAAGCGTTACAAGCATTATCAGATAAATTATATACATGATTTCATGATTTACATCCGAGTAGGTTGAGTTTGAGTTCACATTGTGTGCACTGTTTTGTGCATGCATACTTTTGTATGCATATATGTGCATGCATTTTATACATGTATGTGTCAATGTGAACAGTAATTTCTATTTATGTCAGTTTGTGTGTGTGTGTGTGTGTGTGTGTGTGTGTGTGTGTGTGTGTGTGTGTGTGTGTGTGTGTGTGTGTGTGTGTGTGTGTGTGTGTGTGTGTGTGAGTGTGTGTGTGTGCAAGCTTGTACATGCATGTGTGTGTGTGTGTGTGTGTGTGTGTGTGCGCGTGCATGCCTGTGTGTGTATGTGTATGTATGTGTGTGTTTATGTTGTTGTGTGTAAGTGCATATGTTTCCACACACTCACCCGTAGCGTGTGGTGCTCCTGTGTGAGCTGTGCCAGTGCCAGGGCGTTGGGCACCACCGCCTCCAGAAAGCGGGCCCAGAGCGCGGCCAGGTGGACGCACAGTTGGGACAGATCTCTGCTGATCTGCTCCCCCACCTTCTCATGGCCACCCTGGAGCTGCCACCCGCAACAGACACACCCGCCCACGCTCAGCATTATTTACCAACAATACGGCATCTTACAGCAATTCAAAACAATTATTTATGTCAATAAATAACAGCATTACATTACATTAAGCAGAGTGATTTAAAAAAATGTAAAAACTAATTTAATTAAGTAATTGCATTGATGTAGTTTTTTTTTTATTTCATTTACTTATTCATTACCTGATCCCCCGGAGGGAATTGACCAGGTATTGCAATGATCCTGTTTGTGTGAGTGTATGTGTGTGTGTGTGTGTGTGTGTGTGTGTGTGTGTGTGTGTGTGTGTGTCTGTCCGCCCTCAATTACCCTATCCGTCCACATTATTTATTTATTTATTTATATTTTGTGTTACTATTTGATTGTATTTTTGGTGCTCTGCGGTTATCTTCTGAAATATTTACTGTGTACTGTGAGTTGATTGTTGATATGTATTTGTTCTGGGCAGAGAAGGGACAGGCCGGAGTGGTTGGACGTGAGAAAGAACTTCAGTGTGTGTGTGTGAGTGTTTGTGTGTGTGTGCCTGGTGTTATTGTTATCTTCTTGAGGACCCCCTTGAAAAATGAGATGTTGTATCTCAAGGGGTTATCCTCCAATAAAACTTTGAATTTGGTTCAGGGACTGTCCCCCTGGAGCAACGTAGAGTTAGAAGCCTTGGTCAAGGGCACTTGAGGCATGGATGAGGGTGCAGGAGAGCATTAGTTATTCACCAGAAATATACAGTCTCTGTTATTCACTGCTCCACCCACATGTTTTCCTACTGGTGCAAGAATCAAACCTGCGCCCCCTCCAATCCTAAGACCGACTCCCTAACCATTAGACCACAGCTGCCTAGATGATGGTAATGACATCACCATCACCACCTTATTATAGCATGTTACAGCAACTCACAACACCATATAATTATTATATATTATATAATTTATAAAACTCTTATACTTCTCAATGCAAATTCAGAAACACAGGACCATAGTAAGACAGGGAATTTGAAGCTGATGGTAATGACATCACCATCACCACCTTATTATAGCATCTTACAGCAACTCACAACACAAGTGAAATAATAAAAACACGTATACTTCATAATGCAAATTCAGGAACACAGGACCATAGTAAGACATACGTAACAAACCTATGCAGCGCAGGGCATTTGAAGCAGTGAGTGACGAATGTCAAAATATAGTTGTTTTTGCACAACACTGAATGTTTTTTGAAGCCCAGCCTTGCAAGACTGAGTTACAGAGTTATCTTTTACAGCTAACCACAAGATTAAAAAATAATAAAACCACTAGATTGGAAAGTTATAAAGCAGAAAAACATAACTCACACCAAATCCCCCCAATAGGACCATATGTGCCTGAGATTTATTGTAATACTTAAATTGCTCCAGAAAAGAAATATTCCCTCAACACACTGCTGCATAAACAACAAAATACAAAAAAGTCTCTTTCGTCTGAGCTTTGCTCTTTTAAGTGCATGCTAACTGCTGAAAATACCCATAGGTGCCTAAAAATTGTGATAATGCATTTCTGTGATGAGATAGAGTCACTCACTCAGAGTGTCTTCAGAGAATTCATTTCTCTTTTAGAGGGCAGTGTGCTTCAAAACATTCCTCATGTTTGAGTCTGTGTCAGTGTGCCCTCTGCTTGTGTTGTCCTAATTGGTTCAGACATGTCTTAAAAGGAAACTTACAGCTGGTTTTATGTTCTGTGAGTGAAAGTCTGCCTTTTTTATATCATGTGCGCCCAGTGAAATACAACACAGTTTGCGAGAGAAACCCAAGCCCTGTTAAAATGTTTGGGTTAATGGCGTCTTCAGATGCATCATTTGCACTGCGTGATTTCAAAAGGGATTTGTCTAGGATCACATGTAATCCGCCGCCCCTTGACTCTAAAAGGGGCCGTGTGACAGCTACACTACAGTGGATTTCCTGCACTTTCTCAAAGGGCCTGGAGCCATCAAAACACAGCGAGTGTCTGTGAACTGCAAGTGAAGTGTAAAACTGCCAAATACTTTAGGAAGGAGGAATGCTAAGGAATTGGTGCTGCACCGTTCACTGACCTGCAATTCTATTGAGAACTGATTCAGGGTCTCTTCAATAGGAAGGTCCTCTGCAAAGGGAAATGCATGATATTAAAATTCAAGAAAGTACAGAGGCCACACTGAATATGTAAAGCAGCTGAACATAAAAAACATACACATGTATTCCCTGGCTAAATGCTGTGGGAGCATAACAAGAAGTGGAAAAAATGCATGTGTACATCCTGTACGGGGGGTACTGTAGGCCACTATACATCGGCAATGTGTGCTTTAACTGCAGTACGCACCAGTAATAATGAAAACAAACAAAGTGCCCGGGAATAATAATACCCTCTATACTAACATTTAACATAAAGCTCCTCTTGCATTCAATTATGTTAAATACTCTGTGTCTGAGCGGGCAAAAAAAAAAACAAAAAAAAAAAACAGAGATATCACCAGTTGCAGTGGCTGCACTTTCGATAAATCAGCTTAAGCACAGACATTACATTTCATTACATTACATTACACTTAGCAGACGCTTTTATCCAAAGCGACTTACAAAAGGAGGACATAATAGCTAACAGATGTGTAGAGAACATTGAAGGCCTGCAGACTCTGCAATGGTGATGCGCAGGTACAGTGCACAGTCCTTGCATGACCCTCTCTGCCGTAATTGCTGTCTGCCGCAGTCCGCAGTCTGAACCACGCTACTAGGGCCAGGGCCTCGTTGCCTCTACTTGAGTCGCGGCCGTAATTGCAGGTTAGGGGAGTTAGGTGCCTGAAACGCCAGGGCTAACCTGCCGTATGATTACGCATTGGCACCTGGTGTGCTTACAGCTGGTGGGCCGAATGGCCTGTACTTGTGACCAGCAAACATGCGGGGAAGCATGTCATGACTCACAATTAACGCAGAATGCCAGAGGTTTTCTTTTTCCTCAAACTGCTCCTCTACACCATGGTCTAGGTGTAGGAGCTATCAAAAGAAGGACGCTGTGTTTAAAGCACACAGTGTTTAAAGCCCCCAGAAACCTGAATTCCACATGCAGTGTGAAGTCCACTGGAGTTTTTAACACAATGTAGAGATTCTTCTTTTGACCTCTACATTTTATTTGGTTACCGTGAAAAAAATTGCTGGACGTGTGTATCCTTCACTTCGTTTTGTCCTAAGGTCAGTAGCAAACCATCCAGGTTTCTTTGACCCACTAACCAGGACATGCTTCTCCCTAAGCCGTCTACAAAACCACAACAAGGGGTACTTTTACTGGTTCTGGTGGAGGGTTTTAGTGGAACCATGTGGCTGGGTAACTCACGCCACTCTGACAGGGTTATCGCTGTCATTTGTTACAAAGTCATTTGATGTCATGTGACTGCAGCTGAACTCAAGTCAGCAGCTTGTGCTTAGAGAAATTAGGCTAATTGTAGCTAAAAATGAGTTTTGTGCTATTGAGATTTTTCTGTTATTAAACTGTTCTCATCTGAGCCTTGACACTCTGTGTCCTACCATGTTTTAGCCTTAACTGAGTGGTAAAAGTGAAGTTGTACTAATACAAGGGTCAACAAACAACAGTCTTCAAACCTTTTACTTTACTAATATCCAAAATAATTTAGTTTATCTTGTATCTTTATCTTGGGAAACCATTGAGAGCCACTATGGAGAAATGGCATGGCTTTCAGTTTCTGTATCAAGCAGTCAGGGGATCTGATAACAATGCCATGTCATAGTTACACAAACTAGTGCCACCACGTGCTTGTGTACAACAGGTCTGGTCAGCCAATCTCACTATGGATGCACTGAATCCAGGATTCGGTTTTGGAACCTTAGAACATTGACAGAACCAAACAATATGCTTGCTTTATGCATATCAATCATAATAAGGCTGCCAATGATTACAGGAATGTATTTGAACACAGTGAATGCAAAAAAGTGAAAATGAAACTTATGCGCAAAAAAACTACTTTAAGATGATGGGTACTATTCTGTATTTGCTTTCGGTTCGGGCCTATTCTCAAACTGTGGATTCATATTCAGCAGAACCCTAAAAACTCTGTATCCCTAAATCTCAGTCATGACTCATGAGGGCCACTACTCACCAGCGTCTAGTGGCGGGAGCTCGGGGTACGCCTTGGCGAGGGAGGCGTGGTGCGTCCGCAGGCCCCGGTGTGCCAGAAGCAGCAGGCGGCACAGTCTCCGGTGCCAAATGTGAGCCCTCTGCATACAGTTCTCCGACGGCACGTAAAAACTCCCCTGCGAACAGACCAGTCAGACAGACAGCCAGACAGCCAGCCAGCCAGACAGACAGACAGACAGACAGACAGACAGACAGACAGACAGACAGACAGACAGACAGACAGACAGACAGACAGACAGACAGACAATCAGACAGAGATGTGAGCAGACGTTTCTGTGTTCAACTTACTTACTCAGTCCTACTTCTGCACAAACACATGCAACAGGTTTGCACTTCCGCACCGCTAGATATTTTGGGCCCAGTGAAAGAATACAATTAGGCTTACTGTACCTCTTCTAATCTAATTAATCATCATAAACATTAGTGTGCTAAAAGTAATAATCATCCCTACGTTTCCCCTCCCTGGCAGTGCCCCTGGATAAAGGCCCAGTCAGAACCGATTTTTTGAAGACCCATTGAAGTCTATACAGTATGTGTGTCTGAAAAACTTGGGAGTACTAGATACCCCTTAAATAATTTCCAAAAATTGGAAATAAACAATGCATGTCGTGGCTACACCCTGGAAGTTGGGACATTTTGGACACCCTTCTGGCTGACACATGTGGCCTACCATGACAGTGCCTGAGGTTCCTTAGACATATGTTATAGGACAACTATAGTAGAGGCAGTGTAACAGCCATCATAGTTTGCATAATATGGAGACATACTATAGTAGATTAGCTGGAATGTGAGTCTTTGCCTCTATCTGGCCAAAACTAAAAGCAGTGCTTGAACACTTGCACTTGCACTGCCATGATGTCAAACGTCTGCGTAAGTGTTTAACTGACAGCATTGCATAAGTTCCTTTTTACACTTTGCACGGATTCTCTTTACTGCTCCCAGGAGCCCTCATTAGGGGTGCCGGGGCCCCCGGGGCCCCCATGGCCCGATCTCCCCCATCCCCAAAGCCCCATTAACCAAACACACTCCACCGTAAAAGAAGCCCAGTGGCTCCACGCATCCTCCGCGCTTTTACAAGGACCCCCTCTCCCCTTCGGCTGCTGCGAGGCAAGAGCTTGTCATTGAAGTTATGGGAGAGAGACGCTTGTTTGGCGCGCAGCTGTGAGCGTGTGTGTTATGTGTAGGCCCCCGAGCCCAAAGTAATTACTGTGAGGAGGGGGAATGAGGGGAGTGGGAGAAGGAGGAGGAGGAGGAGGAGGGGAGGAGGAGGAGGAGGAGGAGGAAGGGGATCAAACGGAAGAACTAAACACGTCCCCTAAACACAGCTTGCTCTTTGTCGTTAAAGAATACAAGGCGGACAGGGGGTGGGGGGTGACAAGTAGTTGTGGAAGGGGTGGGGTTGGTCAGTATAGACGTGGCACTCGGCTGGTTGACCTCCATGGAACTCTGCTGACAGGATGTTGTGACCTTCGATCCTTACTGGCAGAGGGGATTTCAAGGGATTTGACGTACAATTAATATGTCTAACTTATTGTCTAACTAAGTGTTATTTCTCCCACTGTGTATACAGGATGTTGTCAACTGATGTTGTGTAATGCAAAGGTGTTAGACTGATGTGCTTTATGTGGGCAACATGCGTCATGACACTTTGAAGGAATGACGTAGCAAATCTGAGTCAAACCTTTCTCACTCTGTGTGGAATTTGTTAGCAACTGGTATATGTAAGGCCACCACTAGTCTAAAGAGTCCAAAATGATGCAAATCAAGCTTCAGGCACCTTAAAAACACATCTACATCAAGATAGGTATTTAGTCCAAAAATGTAACTGAGCTGACAAACCCCTCAAAGCAAGCAAATCTGTTTCTGACAACAGGTGCACAAGATATGTCTACTGTATACTAAAAATAATGTCATAAGTTGTTTTACTATTGTTTTACGACATAAGTATTGTAAGAGAAGTATTGTATGTACTCTGTGTAGGCACCTCAGCTCCCTATAGCAAATAATTAGCCCTCAACTCAACTTTCCCTTTTCCACCAGCAGGTGGCTCCCTCACCATAACGATGTCTGCTGCTAACTTGTAAGAGCCATGGCAATAGTGAACATACTTAAGCTCAGATTAAACTAAGCGTGCTCTGACATCATTCTGAATAATTTAAAAACGCTGAACATGGGGGTGAACAGAACACACCTGAGGATGCCCCAAACCTGACCCAAACTAACTCAAAGGTATTTACAACGTGGCCCTCTACAAACAGTATGTATGTATGTTCATGTGTGTGCTTGTGTGCGTGTTTGTATATGAGTGTAGGCCTGTGAGCACTACTGCGTGTGTGTGTGTGTGTGTGTGTGTGTGTGTGTGTGTGTGTGTGTGTGTGTGTATGTATGTGTGTGTGTGTGTGTGTGTGTGTGTGTGTGTGTGTGTGTGTGTGTGTGTGTGTGTGCGTGCGTGCGTGTGTCTGTGTGTGTGTGTGCATGTGTGTGTGAGTGTGTGTGAGTGAGAGAGACAGACAGACAGAGAGAGAGAGAGAGAAAGAGGGTGAGAGAGAGAGAGAAAGAGAGAGAGAGAGAGCGAGAGAGACAGTGAGAGAGAGAGAAAGAGAGAGAGAGTGAGTGAGAGAGAGAGAGAAAGATAGAGAGAGAATATGTACTGTAATTTGCCTGCTGCTGACTGAGGGCCTCTATCATCATACCTGAGCACACTCTGTAATTGCAGCCCCGCTGGTCGGCAGAAAAACATGCAGGAAACAGCTGGATGGGCACTTTCATATCTCTCTTTATAGCAGCCCGCCTGCTGCCCCGCTTCTCCCATACCGAGCACAGCCAACCAGGGGATGCACATATTTCAGGTGACCTTGTCATTATCTGCACGAGAAAAGGCTAGCCTGTCTTTAGCCAAAATATTAGGAAAATAAGCATTGAGCATTGACCAAAGCGTGGTGACATCTGTCACATCTCTTTTTGGTGACATGTTTGGGAAAATGGTGAGGTGCTGTGCAGTCTGTTTTGTTTGTTAAAGCTGTTGTCAGGGTTAAACATGGCTGAGTGCTCATCTGAGTGCCTGCGACGCACGGGAGGACAGATCGCCCACGTAGCCACGGTGACAGCGGCCGTATGTCATCGCAGATGGGCAGCTGCAGTGCACCATGGGAAATGGCTGCCTGTCGATGCCATCTGCTGTCACTGCAGGAAGTGATGCAGAGGCTTACCTGCGTACCGGAGACGCAGGTGATGGTGCTGCAGTGAAGATGTACGTCTCAAATGTACATGGAGAATGTGCTGCAGTGAGATAGCCACACAGTGAGGCTGAACAGAAATGTCTTTAATTAGGCTATTCCTTATATGCTCTCTCTCTCTCTCTCTTTCTGTCTCTCTCTCTCCCGCTCTTTCTCTCTCTCTCAC
>CM050201.1:21000000-21005000 GCA_027475355.1 Coilia nasus | reverse complement strand
AGCTACCGCAATTTATGGAGATCCATGAAAACAGCATTCTGTGCCTATTGAAAAAAATGCCATCAAGTAACTATTACTCGGCATACAGGATGCTCGGGATTTTTCAATCAAAACACACTGATATACACACTACATACTGACAGAGATAGAGGGAGAGATAGAGAGTGAGAAAGAGATTGAAAAGAAAAATGTGGAGACAGATGAAAGAAAATGAAGAGATAGAAACAATGCAGAGAGAGAGGGAGGGAGGAGTGGACACTCTCCATGGAGACAAACAAAGTCATCCATAACAACATTCCCCCCGCTGCGAAACCTACACCCCATACCAATCAAGCAAGACCACCGGCTTCAATTGCTCACAATAGAATGTCAGAACTCAAGAGAACACAGAGGACTGTGTGGCAATTTCAAGACGGCTCTGAGCAGCGACAAGAATGAGCAAAGAGGTTCCCGAGGCACACAGAGTCCCTCGGCCATCGACTTCATTACAGACCCAATCCAACAGGGTGGTTCGGGGTCACAACCAACTGGAACAATGTGGGCGCTCGCACACAAACCACTCAGACTTGGCGCTCAGTCTTTTTTATTGAACAATATGTGGAGAGCCATTGTTACATAACACAGGGGGATTAAGACAAATTTACAGTACAAAAAAAAGAACAGAATTCATTACATAAACTTGCAGCCAATATAATAATAGGCACATCATAACATGAAGTGCATTTTGCACAATCATGTATGTAATATAAAGTACTTCAATATTTAATGCTGCATCTCTGCATTATATCACATGTGTTACATCTAGGAGGTGACTTTTCACTACATTTTTCAAAACAAATTTCACTACGCATTGTACATCTAATCCTAATTCTCTGTATGTGACAAAGAAAAAAAACATCAATCTTGAATGCGTGAGTGAGTTGCTTTAGAGTTCTACAGTGATCACGAGACTCAGGTTCTGCTTACGAGGCAAAAACACGGAGGCTTTGTCCACGGCTACACCGAATGCAGATTTTAGTCACTGCGGCGTCTCTCCTGGCACTGCGATGGGGCTCACTGCTTTTACACATTGGGCGTGCGGGATGCGAGAGCCCAGCTGGGGCTCCATATGTCGGGTGTGTGACAGTGTGACTATGATAAATTACATAGCAGATACCATACATGACAGCAGCTCAGGGAACAGGGAGAGAAGAGAAGCCGCTGTCCCGTCCCAATGCGATCAGTAATGACTGTTTGATGCTAAAAACATTTAGCCTGCATTGCACACTACCACACGTTTATTTTTGGAATATTTCCTTTGTCTAGATATCAGAAAAAGAATTATGGAGTCAAACATTTTTTAAGAATTGTTCCCTTGCCTTCAAATTGATCGGAGGTTCAAAGGATTACAAAACACTCAACTTCCAAACTGCAAATATTGATCATTGGCAATTTAGGAACTGAAACGTGCATTGTTCAGTTGACCTTGTCACACAGTTACAGTCTAAGTGACTTGTGGGTGTGATTGTAGTCTATGTCTGCGATAAGGCATTACTTTGTGTGTGTGCGTTTGTGTGTGTGTGTGTTAGTGTGTGTGTGTGCGTGTGTGTGTGTGTGTGTGTGTGTGTAAGCACATCCATGTGTGTGTGTTCCTGTAAATATCTTCTTTATCTACGATAAATGAATGGGTCCAGGCTGGGCCTTGCTCTGCTGTGCTGTGATTTTGTGTGTGTGTGTGTGTGTGTGTGTGTGTGTGTGTACTGCCTGTGTGTGTGACAGAGAGATGTGCGTTGGCGAGAGGTTGAGGAGCAGAAGAGGAAATGTCTCAGCTAATGATCCAGCTTACTGCCATTCATCACCCCCATCCACACACACACACGCACACACACACACACACACACACACACTGTGTCATCCTCCTACCCCTCTGCCACCAGCCGCCCCAAACACTGTGTCACATTTCTCACTCTCTCACCTCATCGCACCCATTTACCCCGAGGCTACCAACTTTCTCACCTGACAGCACTTAAAGCAAAACCCAATAACGACCAGTAGGCCTGTTCATCCAGAGATAATCACAAACTTTGACTCAGTGAACACAGCAACACACCAATAAGCTTGAACTATGTCTTCTGCCAAACCCACATTCCCACATAGCAGAAGCTATCAGTATGCCACTATAATGGAGGACTCAATAAAAATCCCTCTCACCTTGCAGAGCAAATCCTGACCCAACCTGCTACACTGGCGATCACCTTTCCTGTTTACCGAATAATGTCCCCGTGTCAACATCTGGCAACAGCTCGTCTGGCAACATGCAAAGAGAATGCTTGGACCTGCATCTAACTATGAGGCATCTAACTAGGTAGCATAGTAAAAAAACATGAATATTCTTCAGCACTTAGTACCACTGCAGTGCCTCACATGCATCCATGTACACATGGATGGCAGAAGTCTCCGAGGAAGTTGGTGACCAGCACATCAGTAGCAGTGTCAGCTTCAGTGTCTCGCCTAGCGGTACAGGGTTGTTGTCCCTCAGGAGGGATTTTTTGACTTCAAAATGATGTGATGTGTTAAACACATTTCTTATTCTTTGCGAGTTGCTGTCCTACAAACTCACAAGTAACACCACTGGAAACCTTGAATCTTCTTCCTTTTGAATATGTATAGTGTGAAATGAAATGTCTGTAGCATTTTTTAAGCAAAACAGACATACTCAGGGGGTAGTCAGGAGGAGCTGGAAAGCTTAACGTTACAGCCAAGCTGATGAAATGATACAAAGCAAATCTCGATGTATTAAATGCCATGGCTTATTCCTGATCATGCCAGAAATAGGAAACCAATTATCCTGCAAAAGTGTATCCACTCTTATGCAACAGTCCTGCTCAACAAAAGCCGCAAAAGCATCCCAATACAACATCACAAAATGCAAAATCTGCTATTTAATCAAAGAATGAACAAGAAAATTGACAGAAATAAAGGGAATGAAGAAAGTTGGAGAGTTGTGGGTTCGAATCCCGGCCTACCCATGGCTGAAATGCCCTTAAGCAAGGCATCTGACTCCACACTGCTCCAGGGACTGTAACTGAAACCCTGTAAGTAACTATAAGTCGCACTGGATAAGAGTGTCAGCTAAGCATAATGTAATGTAATGTAGTGTAAAGTGGAGAACGTCTTAATGGAATAAAATGCGTAGGCTTACTGTTGCTCAGTGTCAGTGAAGTGCAGGTCGAGCTTCAGCTGGAAGTCCACTTCGCTCAGGGCCTCCTCCACCTGTGAAACACAAACAGATTGCTGTCAGTCAATTTCCTTCGGGATCAATAAAGTAACTCTACTATCATCTGTCAGTTTGTCATCTGTCAGTCCACCATTTCACTACGCCTCACTGATGTGAAATCTATTACCCAGAACACCTGTTTCAATCCCTAGTTTTTTACAAATAAATCTAAAATAACGTCACTAAGTAGATAACAGTATTTTAATAGCCTTACAAAACAGATTAATTATTCCAACACTGAACTGATGTATAGTTTCATAAACGGTAATCTATTGTACATTTTAAGAAGCATGTGTAACAATCTATATAAAACAATTTATTTAATTAAGCTGATGTTATAAAGACTTTAAGGTAGTACACGCTTTTATCACCATCCATTATTTAGTGCACCACTGCCAAACCTTAGATGAGGGGTGCCCTTGTTTCTGACATGGCAATTACCAGCCCAACACATTAAACCCCCGCGAAACACAAAACAATGACTCAGCAAACTACAGCGCTAACAATAGATAAAGGTACTTTTCCAAGGACAGAACACTAATACTGTACAGTTAATGTAACAGTAACAGTCATAAGATGATATAAACCTCAAAATATAGGCATTCTCTCTCTCTCTCTCTCTCTCTTTCTGTCTGTCTATCTGTCTATCTCTTTCCCTCTCCCTCTCTCACTCCTTTTCTCTCATTCACACATACACACATTCTTATGAGCATGCACATATACACACACAGATATAGACACAGATACACACATACAGACACACACAGACAAACACACACACATGGACATGAGCGTGCATGTGCACACAGACACACACAAAGACACACACACACACATACAAACACACACTCACACGTCAACAAAACAAACCAGTGCTGTGTCCATTATTGACACAGGCATTGATTAAAGCGACAAAGGCGAGGAAATGGAGCGCTATTTTTACCCCTTATCTAACTCAGACTCCAGCCGGGGGGAGTGGAGGGCCACAAGAAGGAGACTTGGCAGAGAGAGGATAGAGGAGAGAGGAGAGAGGAGAGAGGTAACAATCAAGTCCTGGCACGCCTGTCATACGCCTGTCCCCCACTGCCCAATCACGGCGCGCGTATGAAACTAATATCTGTGGAAGACATCTCTAAAATTAGAGGGAGAGAGACTGACACTACTGACACCCTCGCGTGGGTGCCAGCGACATCCTGGAGTAATTGAATCCATTAATAGGAGGACGAAGAGGGCACGGAGAAGTTGGCATGGGACTGGGACATTAAACACGGGGACAATTCCCAACCTGGGGTCCTATTCCACATAAGATAGAAGGTCTTGTCTAGTGACTAGCATCAGGACCTGTGTGTGGAGGACCTTATGTGGATCTTAATAATCAGCACAGACACCACTGTTTTCCTGAATACCTGTTTTTCATACCTGGCCATTTTTAATTTCATCTCATCATCATTATCATATCTTATCTCAGTATTCCTCTGAAAGTAGATAGATAGAGAGAGAGAGAGAGAAAGAGAGAGAGAGAGGGAAAATTATGTTCCCTTTGGCTGCATTGAAGTATAATATTAAGTTCCAGTAAATGTCCTTAAACGTTTTTAAATTGGCCAGAGTTTCAGTGAGAGAAAGGCAGAGGAAATGAGAAACTGCTAATTACTGTACAGTTGCATATATTAAAAACTACAAATCTGTCACTGAACTGATGTAGCTCTTACAGCAAAAAAAACTTTTTAGCAAGATTATTTTACTT
>CM050201.1:20980000-20987500 GCA_027475355.1 Coilia nasus | reverse complement strand
TGAGGGATTACACTCATTTGTGCATCAAAACGTCAAGCGAGACCGAACAAATGCGTACTGTAGGTCCCCTTTGACAGAGAGAAACCTCCAGTGCTAGGTCATTGTGTATGCCGCTTGTGTCACAGATGGCGGCTCCAACATGGCGGCTCAGGGAAGAAATAAAAACAAAACAAAAACAAATATATTTGAGCACCCAGCTGTGGACAGAGTATAACTGGCTGGAGGGTGGGGGTGGGGGTGGGGGTAGGGGTTGTGTGGGGTGGTTGAATGGAGAGGTTTAGCGTAAACCCGTTCATCTGAGAACAGCTAGGGTGTATGAGGGAGAGAGAGAGGGAGAGAGAGAGGGAGAGAGAAAGACAGAGAGAGTATGTGTGGGTGTCTGCGTGTGTGTGTGTGTGTGTGAATAAGTTAGTATGAGTGTGTATGTGAGTATCTGAGTGTGTGTGTATGTGTGTGAATGAGTGTGTGTGTGTGTGTGTATGTAAATGAGTGTGTGTGTGTGTGTGAGTGTTTGTGTGTGTGTGTGTGTGTGTGTGTGTGTGTGTGTGTGTGTTTGTGTGTGGAAGGGGGCTGTGCCATTTCTCCGATCTGGGTAAAGCTGGCATTTCAGTGGGCCGCTAGAAGCCGGGCCAAGTGCCCAGACTCTAATCTGCCCGCAGACATCCCCGCCATCCGTCGTGACCTTTTACTCCCCAGCATTTCTGAGTGTCACTGCTGCCATCACAGTGTCAGGCCCCATCGCACTCAAAGCCACCTCCACCTGTATATTTTTGGGGCCAATGTGACAGGCCTTTTTGTGTCTGTGTCTGTGTCTGTTTCTGTGTGTGTGTGTGTGTGTGTGTGTGTGTGTGTGTGTGTGTGTGTGTGTGTGTGTGTGTGTGTGTGTGTGTGTGTGTGTGTGTGTGTGTGTGTGTGTTTGTGTTTGTCCCTGTGTGTGTGTGTGTGTGTGTGTGTGTGTGTGTATGTCTGTATCTTTCGAAGGATAGGTAAGACATACCTATTTAACAAACATGGCTGATTCTGCTGATATGACATGGTTCACTTCTCACTGATCCAGTCAACTAAACACTGACGTGGCCTGCATCAAAACAGCATTAATGGCAAGAATTTTAAACAGCATCTTTTACTGCATGGGTCATATGAGAAGAATCTAAACACACCTCTTGGTACTAAAGCCAACAGCTCAGATATCTTCTCACTGCTACACAGTGACGCTTTGTATGATCTTTTTTTCATTTCTTTTTATTTCCTTGGAGATAAAACTGACATTTCCACCAGACTGGGGCCACGAACCATCAGGAAAGTCACATCCATCCAGTCAGCGTCTTCAAAGGCACCCTAACCCAGCCTGCCTGTCTGCCTTGTTGTGACTGGCAACACGGCCTGTTTATTACGAGCGACCATGTGGGGGATAATTTGACTGAGGGACAAGCGGCACATTGTTTGGCCGGGCGATCATATGATTCCACTCTCTCTGCTGAGCGTCTCAGTTTCAGACTGCGGTAAAGAGGCTGTGTTAGAGAGTACACACACACATACACACACACACACACACACACACACAAACAAACAAAAAAATGACAGCGGCAAAGAGACTGCGTTAGAGAAGAGACTCACCCGCGCTGGAATAGATCCACATTGTGAAATTTATGCAGCTCCACCGAAAACTCCACAGTCCCCTGAACTTCAGACATGATCTATTCCATCACCTGCTTACACACACACACACACAAGCAAAAAGAAATGAGGGTTAGACATTGGCTGGCAAAGGACCACAATCATGATGACTGATATTATTTATCACTCTAAGAAACCAGTCGGTGTAATCCTGTACACATATATCATAGCAGAATATTTAAACACACACAAGGAACAAATCAATTATCACAAATAAATTACATTTACTGCCATTTAATTATTTTCACACAAGGTATCTGACACATCATAGATCATCTTGGTAGGAAAGGCACGGGGCACAGGCTGTCCTCTACCTGCCAACTTATAATAAAAAAAAAAAAATAAAAAATCCCTGTAATTGCCTTATTGCCATTCACCTAGCAACCTGTCTGGCTACCACCTACTCTGGACAACATCTACTTATACAGTCTGCAGAGGCGTACTCAGCCCTGCAGAGACCATGAGATGAACACTCCACAGGCCGGACATCTAACAAGACAAACAGTGAGTAATCCTAGGCAATGTTTGCACCTATCAGCGAGCTGTAAAGGAGGCTTGTGTACAAACAATGCTTTGAAAAGGGCACGTCAGGCCAATATAAGAAGCGAAGAGAGTCGGTGTACGATAAGGAGAGGGGGTGGCTAGACAAAAGGCCATGTTCGATTTCAGCTGTGGGGCTATCCTACAGTATGGTGCTACAGTAACGTACTGTAAATGTTGCATCTTGATTGACAAACTGTGCTGCAATCTCACTGCATTCAACAACACTATGACATTGTACCTAGCTGCCAATCTTATCCAGAGCGACTTACAGTTACACTCCCTGGAACAATGTGGGGTTAGATGCCTTGCTCAAGGACACTTCAGCCATGGATCAGAACCAGGAGAGCACTGGTTGTTTACTCCCCCACCTTTCCTACCTTTCCTACCAGGATGGGATTTGAACCTGCGAGCTTCTGATCCCATGACCGACTCTCTAACCACTAGGCTACAGCTGCCCAGCACTTTGCAGGCTCTGTGATGGAAAGGGCTTTCAAAACCACATTACAGTGGTGACCCTGAGACAAACTTAATTGATAGGCTGAGATAGATAGATTTCTACAAAAAAAGCATGTCTGTCCCATTTCTTTAACAGCAAGAGTGAGTTGACTTTTGGCTCCATTCCCAAATCTTGACTCACTGTGCCCCTCTATTCGGACACACCACCTCCACCACCACCACCACCGCTGCTCTGGCTGCTGCTGCTGCTGCTGCTGCTGCTGCCGCTGGCTGTCACTGGCATTAAGCCGTTAGCCCAGACATACCCCCAGTCTACAGACTTAGGGAGGGGAATGCTCAATGATGGGAGGGGATGGGGGATGGGCAGAGAGGCAGAAATGTCTGCTAAATGTCTGATGCGCTGCGTTTTATTTTCCCTGTGGAGGTATGAGACGAGATCCTGAGGACATCACGGGACATGGCTCTCAGACATCCCTGCAGAATTCACAATCAAGAGAGAAAGAGAGCGTGGTGTGGATTTTCAATTGAGTTCATTAGGTACACTATGGAGTGGTCTCTTCCTGACATATTTAAGATGTCTTGTCGTAAAAAAATTAAAACTCATTTTGATGAGATCATGAAAATTGTATGATGATTATGTGTAAAGGAGCATGGTATTTGACCAAGGCCGTAAGCCTCATATACCACTTGTCTTCTTTGCCACCGGTCTAGTATGGCAATACATTTTGTAACTATATTTTGTAAGGCCCGAAATGTCTTTTTAAATTTGATGTTTCTCAACATTTGCATATGCCCTTCACATTCTATGTCCTTATATCTTCATCTTTTTGTAGACATAACATTGCCAAATCATGTCAAAGGCATAATGGCTAGGATAATAATAATACATGAAAGGAACTGGTAATCCAGTCTGCAGCATATTTAATCCCAATCAGACTAATGTGTTATTTACCGTTAAACCCCTGCACGTGCACCTACCGACCACAGAGTAAAGATAAATAACATACCTTAAAGATTTCTTTGAATAAGTGGTCAAACACAGCTATACTGACTGACTCAGCACTCTACATATCAGTAGTCACAAACTGACCAATCTTTTCTTCGAGACTTTACTCATGACAAGGGTTGGCCTAATAAACCAGGCCCAGAAGGAGTTTGATTGAGTTACTTAACCCACAATAATTCCGTTTCTACTTTTTAGAAAATCTCTGATCCATGCATCTAATATCTTTGTTAGCTGAAAGGAGCACCATTTATCAGAAGATATGAATGTTTACACAACGGGAGTACCCAGTTCTTCCTCTATAGAGCTTTAATAGTAGCAACAGACCAAGACATTCCAGCTTTGCTTGATTGCTATTACAACGCTTCTACAGCGATGATGCCAAAGGACCCCACACCTTTATTTGTGTGTTAGCAACAGGACATAATGCAGCATGATGGCCAGAAGGTATGACAGCTGTGCTTGTGTGTAAATGTTACGATTGCTATTATGGCCACACATATAAAAGCTTACAGGTGTGTGTCAGTAATCTTTCCCTGCAGGCCTGTAAATCTCCAGACAGATGCAGAGAGAGAGGGATAGAAAAGAAAAAAAAAACAAAAGAAAATGTGTGTAGCGCCATTCCAGACACGTCCATCCATCATGCTACGAACAGCACGTGGTTGGATACGCTGTGTCCTTGTTTGCTGATTGTATGGGCTGCAAAGAGACGAGCGACGGAAGGTGACACTAGATGTCACGGCGGGGAGGCATTTAATACAATTACACCACCATCAATCCTTCGCCTCCTCCGCCACCATCACATCTCACCAGATTATAAAATACCGCTTGAAAATGTCGAGCGATGTCTGGGGGTGTGGAAACTAATAAAAAAGGCTACAACTACCTGGGAAGCAGTTTACCCAAGCTGGAGGAAGCCAGTACATAAAAATAGATTTGCTATGGTCAGTAGGTGATGTTATGTGATATATTTGTAGCAGTGAACAGCTGAATGATTCTGTAAATGACTTCCCATTAAAGGCAAAGTGTCCCCTGGCGGAACAACAAGTCACCTTGGCTTTAGAAAACAGGTCCTGCTGTGGAAAGTTAGGAGGCAAGGAACAAAATGAAAAAATCAATTCTACTACAACTCATTATCCTGAAGTCTTCTTCTGAGACCTTTATCTGACTATATTTCAAGGACGAGGGTTGTGGAAAACGGGGACAATGATATGGATGGACGACAGCTTAATGATCAAGTGCGCGTTACAGTGAAATATGTCCCCCGTTTGTCTTTGAGATCACAGCCTTTGTGTGGGAGAGTTTTCATGGATCTCAAGGGGCTCTGAGATTGCAACTGCAAAGACAAACAGCATCTGTCTCAAACTTCATCCAGTCATTAAAGAATGCTTGAGGTAATGGACAGATTAAATAATTATTAAACTGCTGTCTGATAAATTGGTAAATTGGGACCCTGTGGTAATGGCATGTCATGGACCATTTTAGCGTAATGAAAGACAACTCTGCTGATCATGAGGTGAGCCAGCTGGAGCGGAGTGCGAGTATTCCTCACATCTGATCCCAACCACCCAAACAGGGGACAGCAGCCAAAAGCATTAACACTTTCTATAAAGCTTCATATGACACTACAAACTAGGGGTGTGAAAAAACATTGTTATCGCAATATATCATTATACTAATTTTCACAATATACTACATCGATTTAAACATCAATATTACAATGTATTGTGATACTAATTCTCACAATATACTATATCAATTTTTGATCCCAAAAATTAAAAACATTGTTTAAATGTGTATTACAGCTCTGTCCTCCAGTAGTCTAAATCCTATGCACTTTATGTTTTTGAATTATGTTGAGTTCAGTAACTCTGAGTTATGTTTAATGATTTAATTCAATTTTGATAAGACTATCCAGATCGTAAATAGCAACTGATAATTTAGGTCTATTTTTATATTTTCACTGAACTATGTAGAATATCACAATATACTGCAATATACCCAGTATCGCAATGTATCGTGATATAATCATATCGTGACAAATGTATCGTGGTATGTGTCATATCGTCTTTGCTAATACCCGCCCCTACTACAAACATATAATAAAGGCTTATAATGCCTTCATAAAGCTTAATAATCACTGAAATTAGTATTGATAACTATTTGTACATAATCATGACTGCACTTATAAGGCAGGCAAAGCTTTATAACCAAGAATGCACTGTGTCACTTGAAGTTGGAATAAGGGCTCATTTACATACTGTATGATTGCACTATAAGCCTTTATGAATGTGTTTATAGAGTCTTGTGAATACAAGCTTCATAGAAAGTGTTCAAGAGAAGCTGGGATTCTGAGTTTCTTTGTGAGAAGTGCGATGACCTTTCTTGCATTACGTAACCGAGACGCACACCAAACAGGCCGCACTCGTTCGTACCATAAACAAGTGCAAGACAGGTCCAACAGCAAATAAACAAACACACATCACTCTTCCCTCCTCTGTGGCAAGGCTTGCAACACTGATCCATCCACCTCACCTTTAGGATGTATCTGTTTTATTTACCTGAGGATGGATGGCTCTGTCTGACTAACCAAAAGAGTGTTAGCACAGCTGTTCTGAGGCCCTCAGTGACATGACATTGCATTCCCTTATCACATGTAAGTCATCCTCATGCTTCACGACTACATTGGGTGGAGAATATTACATGGCAGGGAACTGTCTATATACCAACAGATTAAGTATAATGAAAAAAAACTACATTTTGACTGTCCCTAGTTGAACAGTAAGCATTGTCTTGTGTGCATATTTATTTTAGTTTCAGTCTTAGCTTCTTTAAAAAAATGCCTAATTCCTATGTGAATAAAACAGAACATTTAACCAACCGCTTAAAAATCAGTCTGCATTTTTGTTAATTTGTCTGGTGTACAATTGAATAGTCCTGATGGAGTTTAAGTTTCATTTTTGAGTTTCGTTTTTACTTTTTTTTCCCTAGTGCCTCTGAGCTGTCGTGTTCATAAAGCTAGCAGGGTGTCATGGCCTTTGGAGATATGATATTTTGAGAAAGAATCGCTGCTGGTTGGCTGCAACAGACGAGGGGAGGAGGGTCAGTGAAAGGTGTAGAGCTTAATACTCGAGGAGAGTTAACGCCATCAGCTACAGATGGTTAGCTTTCCCGATTCTCAGTTCTCAGAAGGAATCTCGTGAGGTTCTCGTGAGGATTACGAGATAATAGCAGTTTTACAGTCAACTAAATACTGCAAGTCTTGCTGTGGGTGGGTCAACCTCGGAAGTGAGATCTTTACTTCAGCGTAAACCTTTGTGGTCCTATGCTGTCCCTAGCGGCGGCAGTGGTAAACACTTCTCGCGACTGCAGGAATCTCGACTTGTGAGAATTAAATGAGCATCGGGAAAGCTAGCCATCTGTAGGAGACAGGGCACAAGGCAACAGGCAGCCAATGCTGCAGTGTAATCACACTCTACTCATTGGTGTTTTTGTGTGTGTGTGTATGTGTGTGTGCGCGTGCGCATGTGTGTGTCTGAGCTTAACAAAGACAAAGAATGAAAGTGTGACTTTTGTAAAGAGGAGAGTGTTTGCAAGTGTGTGTGGATGTCTATTTTTGTTTGTATGTATTTGCATGTGTTCTTGTTTGCATGTATTTGCATGTGTGTGTGTGTGTGTGTGTGTGTGTGTGTGTGTGTGCACATTTGTACATGAGTGTGCACTGCGGATATGACTGTGTGGGTGGACGTGTTTACGAGTGGTCTGCTTATCAAATCACATAGAAATGGACCAATAAATTAATGAGAACGGAAGTGCTTGTA
>CM050201.1:20967500-20977500 GCA_027475355.1 Coilia nasus | reverse complement strand
GGTAGTCAAATTAGCTAAGCGACTCGACTTCTTTTCAGAGCTTGAAGACGTTTCATTTTTCATCCAAAAGGCTTATTCAGTTCTGGCCTGATGATGGGGAACCAGGAGCTATATCTCTGGATCACTGGAGGTGGAGCTGTAGACCACACCCCTCATTCCATGACAAGAGGGTCACATGAGTCACTCGTCACGGTGTGAATTCATCAAGACAGACAAAAGACAGGAAAAAGAAACCAAAACACCAACAGTTGCTTACAGCATAGCTCGTTTAAAAACCACTGAGTAGAGTAGAGTATTAAATATCAATATACATATTAATGATCTCATACCTGTTAGGGCCTGCTACTGTGGTTGACTATGTTCCCCGCGTTTCCCTGTCTCGGGCTGATAAGCCAATCTTGTTTATGATGCGCCACAATGTGATGAGAATCCTGTGGGTAGTCCACATCACCCGGGGACAAAAGCTGCTGAAAACATTTACACTCACTGAACCAGGGGGACCTGGGTCTAACCACAGCAGACCCAAGAGGAGGCAAGGCAGACCACACTTAGCAGTGGCCAGATTATGGGAGTCACATGAGGTGCGGTCTTGCACCAGTCGTTCCTCCTGATGTATTACACAACAAACTCAATGGCCTGAGAAGGACTTCAGCGTGAGACTGTTGGCTGGGCAAACCTCGTGACGTTCACTGGGCATGTGGTTGACTGCCTGTAGCTGTTTGTAACTGCCGTATGTATCATCCAGAAAATCCACTTCCTTTACAATAACTCTGTGTTTGACCTCACAATTTTTTTTTTATTGTTATATGACATTGGGAAGTGTGTCGTGGGTATCGTGTCTTTGTTGTCACATGTATGTTATGTTTTATACCTCCTCTGGGTAATACACACACACATACACACACACACGCACACACACACATTTGTATGAGCAAAAGATTTTGATTTAGGCATGTCTCTAACATTATCCTCTGTCCTCATTATAATGTTGCCCTCTTTTGACAGATCCAGGTCCTGGAGACTAACACTCCAGAGTGTTCCAGAAATCCCCTCACACTTCACACCTCACACTACTTGGGCTAAATGACATGGGAAACGGCACGAGAGAACGGATGTATGACTCACCCTCACAGTTAGAGTCACACTCTAAACTCACATTATTTCACATTACAAACTAGTTTGTCCTGGGAAGATTAGTAATAAATTAAAAAAGTAATATGAGAGTGTACTGATACTGATAGTGTAATACTGATAGTGTAATTATTTTTAAGCTGAAGGAAAAAAAAAAATCCTTCAGAATTTTTTTTTTTTTTTAAAGTTTTACGTTTGCCGTCCTTGCCATTATTTAGCATCCAGCTCTAAAGACAACTAATCACGTACAAGCCGAAGAGACACTACAAATGCTTCTAACTGAGGTTTAGTTGTCACTGTGCTTCCCATGTGAAATGTTTCCACGATTACACTGAAACCTTTTTTAGTTTCCTGCAGTGTTGTGTGCTGGAATTCAGCAAAGCATGCTGGGTAATCTGAGGTAGAGCGTTGCGGCAGGCAGTGCAGCTGAGATTTTTTAGTACATGGGTCCCTCATGGTCCGGACACATATTTGCTGGAAGTGCACAAAGACCTGGGTATAGGCAGGGCAGGAGGAAGTCAACTGGAAAATCCCTGCGCTTTGCTCCAGTGCAAGCAAGGTAAAGTGTTTTACAACACACTGGCAGCTATGGGCCAGGTGAACTTGTACAGCATGGCGGGGGCACATGCTTCAGCATCAACATGCAGACAGAGAAAGGGAGAAAGAGAGAGGGGGAGAGGGGAGAGAGACAGAGAGACAGAGAGAGAAGGAGATAAGAGAGAGAGAGGAAGAGAGGGAATGTGTACACATGTGAGTATGAGAGACACCATTGGACAGAGGGGAGAGAGAGACTGTGAGAGGTGTATGTGTGTGTGTGTGTGTGTGTGTGTGCGTGTGCGTGTGTGTGTGTGTGTGCGTATGCGTGGGTGTGTGTGCATGTGTGTGTATGTGTGCATGTGTTTGTGTGTCCATGTGTCCGTGTGTGTGTGTGTGTGTGTGTGTCCCTGAAAGGTCCATGTCTTTGCTGGTCATGTGCAAGCTGCAGCGTTTAATGCAAATGTCAGGAGCAATTTGCTCAGACTAGGCATCATCACTGGGCCAAACACACACACTCACAAACAATCATAGACACAAACATGCACACTCACACACACGCATGCACACACACACACCCAGGCGGCTAAACCTCTATGTTGTTTGACCATGTCCCCAATCACCTGTTCTCAACTAATTTGGTTTATCTCCTGCATTGAACAATGTTACGCAGATATGTATTACATGTAATGTACAATACAACACTAAGCTAAGAGTCATTGTAATATGCATGGATGGTTTTACTTACAAAATACAGAGGGGAGTTATAAATAATTAAAATGGTACATGGTTTTTGGTGTTTCCCCTTGTGTTTGTGTATATCTGAGTGTGTTTGTGTGTGTGTGTGTGTGTGTGTGTGTGTGTGTGTGTGTGTGTGTGTGTGTGTGTGTGTGTGTCTGTCTGTCTGTCTGTCTGTCTGTCTGGGTGTGTGTCTGCATGTGTGTGTGTGAGTGTGTAGGTTTGTGTGTGTGAGTGTGTCTGCATTTGAGGAACTCTTTCTGTGTGACAGCTTATGAATGTGTGTTAGTGTGGTACGATGCATGAGTCATGTGCATTACTTGCAGCCTGGGCTTGTCTGTTTCCTTGACAGTGTGCATCATTGGGCAAATAAGCCCAAAAGGGGCCAGTGTTGTGTTTCTAGAGAGCTGTTGACTGCCTACCCAAGATCCCTCTCTGACTGTGGAGCCCTAATACAGATCAATGCTCTTGATATTCGTGGTGCAGAACGGCCGATGGCTGCTTTGGCATATAAAGGGTTAACTCCAGCTTCATCTACAAAACAAAAACAGACAGAATAAACTGGCCTGCCTTTCATTTGGATGGATGGATTGCTTTTTCCTCAGTTTTGTTTGTGCATGTCTGATGAAAATGGCAGAGGAAGCCTTTGTGCTGTCTGATACAAGATTAAAAGATGGCTTCATCAGGATTTGGGGTTCCAGCAAATTAATTCACGGTCATGCGCAAAGGATGATGGGTACAAATCACCACAGCAGATTCTGTGAAACTTTTTATATGATCCACTAATTTTACATCTGTTTTGATCAAGTCACTTATGAAAATATTATTCATATCATTATGCACACATCACGCTGAACTTAGATAAAAAAAAAAAAAATGAAATCTTGGCCCTAACTAAGACACTCTTGTACAACAAGCGAGCCTGAAAACAAAGAAATGTGCATATTTTCTGGCAATTTTCATGGTCCCAGCTATCCAGAAAAGTAGAATGGGTCTGTGATGACTTACAAACACCGAGCTCGCGGTTTACAAACACTGTCCTATGCGCTTTTGCCCTTCCAGACTCTGATATTCTTGTTATCAAACGGCCAGTCCAGCGGCATTAGCAGAATGCGCATGTAATTTCATATTACGGATAGTCCTGGTAAGCTAGTGGAATGGTTTCCATAGGCTCAGAAACACATGAAAGACATGCGGTGCCGTTATTAATTAAAACATCCCCAGAAAACAAGCCAGCACAGAATCTATTTCCATCTTCCCACGAAACCGCTCAATTAGAAGACAGTGCTTGTCCCGATCGAATTGCGGCGCTCCACTGGGTTCTCGTATTTCACAATAGAGACAGCTAGCCCATCATTTGACCGAAGCAGTGATGAACAATGAAGACAACACACTGTTACAACAAGCTTACCTGCCACAAGGCTGTGGTGCGACACCTCTACGCAATGATCTCCACTTCCTTTTCAAGTCACTTCCCTCCTGTCATTGAGTTTTGCGTTTCGCCTTACTGTTTGAGATCAACGTTTATAAGCGACCGGCGAGAGGATATGACTTGATGGCTCAGTGTTTATGTTGGTTTAGGCATAAGCTGCTCACCGCTTGTACTGCTGCTGCTGTTGCCATGGTTATTCATTCAGCCTCTGGTAGCCAACGTTATGCAGCGCTGTTCAGATCAGTTATGGCACCGCGCTTGGCACAACGTTTCCCACTGTATGTCTAAGATGTCCAATCTCCCTAAGTAATGCAGCAGTCCCGTGCCTCCGTTTATCTCCCGGTTTGTCCGCTGCACTTCGCTCCGTGTGACTGTGAAGGCTCCGATGGCTGTATCCTCGCGGTTTGCTGCTGCACTGTGCGTACTACTGATGAACTGACGTCACGGCCGACGGAGAAATAAATGTTGAATCCTTTTACTTTTAGGGCATCCTGACCGTTGGCGATAACTTTTCGCATGACAGTTATTAAAGCCACCAGTCACACATTGGCAGGTGAATGCTGCTGGGGGAATGAAATTCTCCCAGCCAGCCTACTTTAAATGTGACTTAAATGTGACCTCAGTAGAAATTTTCAGTCCCCTTAGGGAGGCTGTATCCTGTTCTCTGTCTCTCTTTTACGCAGGGCATTCAGCAATATCCTCTGTCGCTATACAGAGGTATTACTGTTGTAATGTCACTGCACCTGAGGGAGTGGGAATGTTTATGGGAGAAACACTTACAGTCGAGCCCCCAGTCTCTGGCTGCAGGTGCATTGGTTTCTCTCTCTCTGTCTGTCTGTCTGTCTGTCTGTCTGTCTGTCTGTCTGTCTGTCTGTCTGTCTGTCTGTGTCTGTCTGTCTATCTCTGTCTGTCTGTCTGTGTCTGTCTGTTTGTCTGTCTGTCTCTCCCTCTCTCTCTCTATCTCTCTCTCTCTCTCTCACACACACACACACACACACACACACACACTCACCTATTCACTTACTCATTCCCTCACTTACTCACTCACTCTCTCTGCAGCATTGCTCCCCCCCCCCCCCCCCCCCCCTTTCTCTCTCTTTCGCACACTCGCACACGCTCACAGAAACACACACACACAAACGTAAAATGCACATGTCTGTGTGTGTGTATGTGTGTGTTTTTTTTTTTTTTCCTCAGTGTATGTGTGTGTATGCAGGTGCACATGCAATACACCTGTCTAAATGTTTGCCTTTAAAATGAGTCTGGAGCTTGTGCAGCAGGATTCGAGGCGAGTGAGACTCACATATGTGAATTGCAGCTTTGTCAGAGGGGCTGTATAGTCAGGAGACACTCTGACCATCTGTTGGGGTACAAACGATTTCCCGTTACTAACTGACCGTACGCATGGCTGGGCAGACCTGCTTCATGCCCCTGACCAATCATAAACCACACTGCTGTGTCATCACCATGCCTGTTTTGGGGTGAAACTGGTATGAAATACTGGGTCAGGATATGAAAGTAGACCATTGCCAAAATCCTTGTATTCAAAACTCATGCTTTAAAAGCACAATGGTTTTTCAGGTTATCCCAGTTCATTTTCAAGTCACTGTCATTTTGCAGGCTGTAGCAACTATTTATATGTCATTTGTGTACAGTGTGTTTACTCATATGCCTATTGGCTTGGATATGTGAGCATAAGGCTCAGTTCAACACAAGAAAGAGCCCATGTACAAAGAGAGGAACATTTTGTGGATTCCATCGCTCATATTTACTAACCTGGTGTTTAGTTGCAATGACAAGAAGAGAGGACTGGAATTTCTTATCATACACACACACACACACACACACACACACACACGCACACGCACACGCACACACACACACACACACACACACACACACACACACACGTTTCAGGACAAACAAAAAAAAGTCATAGTCAGTTCGTACACATCCATATTCAATCCAAATTCATGTTGTGAAAACATTACACAGCAGCTTAAATCAAAACATAATTTAGCACTTTTTTCCTTTCCCCATCATTTTTCATATTTTTACAAACTATAATTTTCTTAATTGCCAATGCATGTTTCAGAACTATTAGTCTACTCGGGACCTTAGACAGTAATACAGTTTGAGTTTGTGCTATCTATTATATCGTTGGGCTCAAGATTCAAGTCACCTGAAGGGAGTGGACACCACCAGCACTCAGTCTCCCTGAAGGAGGCAGGACGTATTGATTTCTATGTAGAATGGCTTTGTCCTGACCCAGATGCTCATACTCTTGAACAAACAAGCCCGAGATTTTAATAAGATAGAGGCTGCCCTCAGAGGTAGGACTCACATGTACTGTACACACACACACACACACACACACACACACACACACACACACACACACACACACACACACACACACACACACAGGTAGTGAAACAGGAGGACAAAAAATTCTATCATCCTTGGACCAAATTTTAAAAGAAGGGGACATTTCATATTTCTGCTGTGATTTCCATATTTATGCTCAGTATTGTCAAACATGAGAAAAAACATGACGTTGTTCTCCTTTGGAGCAATATCTTTCTTCTCTTCTTGTAGTAAAAATATTTGACAGTTACAATGCGTGTTTTCAGGCTGGGAGGCAACTTGGTAATAGCCCATACAGTTTGCCTACATTTATCACAGAAATGAATAAGACACAAGAGAATCGGACCATTCTTACGAATACGCAGTGGCAATGTCTGAAAATGGTAATATACTGTAGTGTGTCCAGTAAAGTTAGCTTACGTACATGCTGAGCCTCCTGTTGAATTGTTGTCCACTTTTTGTGTAAGGAGAAAAGGATGATCCTTATCTTCTTACAAATAAAGTGGAAAAAATATCTGTCATAGAGATGTTTATTTGGATCCAGATGACCATGTTTGAGGACCAAGATATAATGACACGCTCTCTCTTGGCCTGTTATCTTCTAATGACACCCTACCTCAAGATTTTTACATGGAGTGGAATAAGTCAATAACAAGCGTGTTACCTTGTCAATTTCTAGCATTCCAGTTGTGCCAGGACTTGAGGCCAGTATGTTTTCCACATAAATAGCCACCTGGCATTTACCCTACAGAACCACAAAAGAACTATAATACACACAGGAGTCTCAGGGTTATGGCTGTTAAAGAGAGGAGTTATGGTTTGAACTCACAGAGCAAAGAGGAAAGATTTATACTTTCTCCGGAAACTACAGATAACAGGGGGGAGTGCCGCTGATCTAGTCTCCCTAACCTCTCTCGGCCTTACTCGCCCACTAACGTTGTGGTGCAGGTCACAAACAGGAAATCACAGAGGTTAGAGACCGCCATGAATTACCTGGTCTTCATCTCAGTCACCGCCACCACCACCACTACCACTACCACTATTACTACCTCTAACTCTTTCAGTAACTGTGTCTACGTCTGTATTGAACTCTAACAGTGTATGTTCATTGAAAGCAGGAGTTCTCAATTACCCAACTCTGACATATGATTCCCATTCAGAGCACTTAGTGAAGAACTGAACGGTATTGAGTTTCTCTATGAGGGCAAATACTACCTCTCTTGTAGTAGCATACAGATGCCTCCCTGAAACAAAATGGGAATTGATTTATGTAACAAAAGCTCATGATGGAAGGGTAGCAGACTTTCATTGATGCTATTTTTTGTGTGTTCAATCTCCATTTTTTTGTTAGTTCAGTGTTAAGGTGTCTTTGAAATTTACAATAATAACTGGTTCCATCCACTGAGCTAATTGTATGTGATTATGCGGTAAGTGAACATGTACAAAAAGCAACTATGTAGACAGACGTGTACAGGCACCTCCGTATGTAAGCTTTTACACAAAGCTTTAAAAAGCAATTACATTCAATTTATTTTTAATGTACAAACAGTTATCTTTTAAATGAATATGCTTACATGGTGTGAACATGCTACAAAGATAAAACAAAGATCTAGGCTACTTCTTACACAAACACAACCTGTATGATGTCAAAATGATAAATGCCTCAGTGCTCCCACAGTCGCCATCAGAGATTTGATGCCTGTAATTATGTGGAGGATCAAAATGCGGCGGACATTTTTATGCCATGAAACAGGTGTGTCTCCCATATGCTCTCCGTGTTTTGTTTTCACAGGGGGGCACTGAAGTTACATAATGCTGGATGTGAGGAACATCTTTCATTTAAGATGTATTACACATCGCTATGCTTCAAGGCAGATGGGCTGCTGTTGAAAAGCACTTTCCCTCGTTTTTCTACACTTCCTTGTAGGTCTAACACTAATTAAAAGGGCTGCAGAATAACCCGGCGAAAACATGAAGCTTTGAATGTGAGTCTTTTCCAGGAAATCTTACCACTATGTCCACATTTCCTACTATCATGGCACATAATATATAATATACATAATATTCTCATTTCATTCGGATACCTTCGCCCTTGGCCAGCAAACAGCATAAAATGAGAAACGTTACAATAATGGATCTCACAAGACAGCACGACCAATACAATTTGTAGAATGATACAAGTCTACCGTCTATGTAGATTCTCAATCATCCAAGTCATGGTAGTCAAAGGAGCTAAGTTGTTCTAAGTTCTAAGAAGAAGTCCAGTTGCTTACAACTTAGCTCCTTTGAATACAAGCCTACGGGCCAATTAGATATTGATATAGACTGCTGTAAATACTGCCATAATTATGGCCCTGCGGGTAATGTCGGTACTGACGTAAAGGAAGCTATTAATATCATGGGATTCGGAAAACACACAGTCCTGTCACACAAACTTATATATTTTCAATGTATGGACAGTAACCTGCCATCCTTCATGCCCCATGCCTTTAATCTTTGGTCATTCCAACCTGTCCTTAGGTAAGAAACATGCCACAGCGTTGCTCAAGGTCTTGCACACACACATATACACACATATACACACACACACCCACACGCACACGCGCACACACACACACACACACACACACACACACACACACACGTGCACACACACACACACACACACCCACACATGCACACACACACACACGCACACACACACACACACACACACATACACACACACTCCAGTCTGATGGCCATGGCAATCTGGGGCCTCTCGGACCACGTCAGACATCTTAGGCCATCCCCATTGTGCAGCCAGCCATTAGCAGAGTAACACCTTCTTCCCCGGCCCGTGTTATTAGGAGGCTCTGGTGCAACAGCAGGGGGAAAATAAGAGTGAGGAGGCATGCCTGCAGGCCTCACAAGCCTTTAAGTAGCGGTAATAAAACCGCCGACCGACACCCCCCCCTCCTTCAGAAGGATCCAGCCAATGGGGTGCCAGCGAGCAAAGCGAGGTTGGCCCTCATCCGACACCCCTGCTCAGCCACCACACCCAGACCTCCACCCCTTAAGAGAAAAAAACTTGAAAGCGTGCCGTGAAAAAGTGTGAGCATCCTGCACACGGATCACCTCCGTCAGTCCTGGACATGAGCCCTCCCTAGGACACTCTCAGGGGACCTTGGCATCACTCGGGACAAAAAAAGAAAAAAAAAAAAAAGCCCTTCCTTGGGTGCTTCTACAGTACATCCAGCTGGGGTTTGTCTGTTGGGGAGAAAAAGGCCCCCAAGTCTGCTTGCTGCTCCTCTTCTCCCTCTCCTCTTCTCCTCCTGTTAGAGGGAATTCTACGTCATGGCTCGTCAATCTCTCCTCAGCGCCAGGTAAGTGTCTCATCAGCATCTCTGGAGTAGAACCTTTTTTGATGAGGTTTCTGTGACACAAATCCATGTGTCAAAAGAAGAGTGTCTTGACACTCTACTACGTAGAGTACTACCACTTTCTAAAACTTTTTCTGGAAAAAAAAAACTGTGAAAGAATGTCAAAGTAAAAGTTTTAAATGTCACCACAGTGCTTTTTGCACATGAAATACTCTGTATCAAGAGTCTAAATCTTGTCTACGTTAAAATGTTCTCAGAAAGCTCATGTGTAAAAAGATTATCTAAATATAGCTTACCACCTTCACAGATCCTAACAGCCTTTTTAACATGGAACATGATGAACATGTAACACGAATTTCACACTTGTGAAAATGTGACGGTACTGTGGCTAGACTGCAGTGGAGGCATGTGAGGCATGTTTGACTCGTGTGTGTCA
>CM050201.1:20930000-20962500 GCA_027475355.1 Coilia nasus | reverse complement strand
GGTGCATGCACTTCAACAAGAGGTGCCAGAGTTGACAGAGTACAAGGATCTGTTTGACTGCAGCACCATAGGCAAGCTTCCTGTGGTGTACCATATGTGCCTAGATGACTCTGTCCACCCCACAATATGCAGCCCTAGGCGGGTCCCTTTAGCCATGAAGGACAAAATCATTGAAGAGCTCAACAGAATGACTAAGCTGGGGGTCATCAAACCAGTTCAAGGACCCAAAGAGTGGGTATCTGCAATGGTGGCTGCCGTCAAGAAAGATGGCAGCATAAGAATTTGCATTGACCCTGTCCACCTCAACAAAGCTCTCCTCCGTCCACACCACCCTATGAAAACAGTGGAACAGGTGATTTCTGACATGCCTGGAGCCAAAGTGTTCAGCATCTTGGATGCAAAGTGTGGGTTCTGGCAGGTGCCACTCAGTCAAAAGCTAACCACCTTTATTACCCCGGTGGGTCGCTATGCCTTTCTCCGAATGCCATACGGAATATCAACAGGAAGTGAAGTATTCCAGAGGTGCATGGAACAGCTCTTTGAAGGGCAGCCGTGTGCAATCGTCGTTGATGACATCTTAGTCTGGGGTAGCACAACGGAGGAACATGATATGCGCCACCGCCAGGTCATGGACAGAATACGAGCTGTAAATCTCAAGCTAAATCCTGACAAGTGCCGTTTTCGCGTATCTGAAGTCCCCTATGTAGGTCACCTGCTTACTGACCAGGGCATCAAACCTGATCCTACCAAGACTGCTGCAGTTCGTCTGATGACTCCCCCGGAGGACAAGCATGGAATCCAAAGGTTTCTTGGGATGACAAACTACCTGTCCAAATTCATCCCAGGTTACAGTGAAATTACAGCGCCCCTACGTCAGCTCCTCCTTCAGGATGCAGAATGGAGCTGGCAGGAGCATCACGCCACAGCATTTAACAAACTCAAGGAGCTTCTCATGACGCCCCTCATCCTTCAGTACTTCAATGTGCACCAGCCAGTGGTGCTCTCTGCTGATGCCTCCCAGCATGGCCTGGGCGCTGTCTGCTTGCAAAACAACAAGCCAGTAGCTTTTGCCTCCAGGGCCCTCACTGAGTCCCGCTATGCTCAAATAGAGAAAGAGCTTCTGGCCCTTGTCTATGCTTGTCAGAAATTCCACGACTACATCTACGGTCGACCTGTGACTGTTGAGACAGATCATCAGCCCCTCATCACCATACTGCGGAAGCCACTACACTCAGCATCTGCACGCCTACAAAGGATGATGCTTAAACTGCAGCGGTACAATCCCCATGTCATATACAAAAGAGGTAAAGAGCTGTATGTAGCAGACACACTCTCCCGTGCATATCTGCCTTGTACTGACTCAAACGAAACTGTTGAGGACTATGATGTTATGACAGTGGAAGTGCTCTCCTCCAGGATGTTAGAGGAACTGAGACGAGAAACACTGACAGACCCAAGATGCCAGCACTTATCCGAGGTCATCGCTTCAGGTTGGCCTGATTCACCAAAGAAGCTGTCACATGACCTGAGGCCGTTCTACAGCATGAGAGATGAGCTCACAATGGATAATGGCCTGCTGTTCCGTGGCCAGCGATTCGTCATCCCTCATTCACTGCAACACTACTATGTCAAACAGCTACATCAAGGCCACCCAGGTCTCGAAGCAACTAAGCGCAGAGCCAGGGAAACAATGTTTTGGCCCACAATCTACCAGGACATTGTGAACGAGGTTGCAAAATGTGCTCCCTGTAATGCACTTCGACCTCACCAAACCAAAGAGCCTTTGCGGCTACACGACATACCTGATCTACCCTGGGCCCTCACAGCAGCGTTTCGACGTTTTCGAGTGGGGGGGAAAGGAGCATCTGATGCTTGTGGACTCCTATTCTGGCTGGTACGAAATGGACCAGCTCCCCAATACAACCCGTACAACTATCATCACCAGGTTGAAACGTCACTTTGCTACACATGGAGCACCTCAGCAATTAATGACTCACAATGCTACATATTTCACGAGCAGGGAATTCCAAGAATTTGCCCACACATGGGACTTTTCACATGTTACCTGTTGGAGAAATGTGCGCGTGATGGCACTGATGTCTATGCAGCACTATTGAACCTCCGAAACACACCAAGAGATGGACTACCCTCTCCAGCACAGCGTTTGCTTTCTCGGCGCACAAAAACCCTCATTCCCATGACCAAAGCCATGTACATGCCCAAAGTGGAGACACAAGTGCAGGCAGCCCTGGCAGAGGCTAGACAGAGATGTAAGACATGTTATGACAAATCAGCAACAACGCTTGCACCTCTACAGGCAGGACAAACATATTCACGTCCCCTGAAATGAAAAGAGGTGCCAGAACACCGCGGCCCACTTCAAGCACGCCTGTTCATAATGTAATTTAGAACTTGTCTTAAAACTCCCGATTAAAAACACCAGACAACTGCAGCAAGTTCGCTGTTAACCTGGCTACTTTATTGTACATGGCTACATATAGAATTCACGTACCATTGCTCCCGCTCATTGCTCTAAATAAAGGCATCTGGAGGGGTGTGATGTGAATCAGTGAGTGTGCATGTGTGTGTGTGAGAGAGAGAGCGAGACAGAGAGAGTGGGAGTGTGTTTGTGTGTGTGTAGGTGTGTGTGAGAGAGAGAGCGAGAGAGAGAGAGTGGGAGTGTGTTTGTGTGTGTGTAGGTGTGTGTGAGAGAGAGAGAGAAAGAGAGAGTATGTGTGTAGGAGTGTGTGTGTGTGTGTGTGTGAGAGAGAGAGATTAGTAGTGTGTTTGTGTGTGTGTAGGTGTGTCTGAGAGCACAGTGTGTGCGTGTAGGGGTGGAGATGGATAGGGGGATGGAAATAGATGGATAGACAGCCGCCTCCCTGGGAGTTCCCGGGGCACGTCTGGGGCCATACCATCACCATGGCCACGGCCGTGGTTGTCCTGTAAGGGCAGCGTGTAAACACCCCCCCCCCCCCCCCCCCCAAAAACACAGGGCCCCAGATGACTCCACGCGCGCACAGACACACACACACACACTATACATGCTTGCACGCGCACACACACACACACACACACACACACTATACGTGCTTGCACGCGCACACACACACACACACACACACACTATACATGCTTGCACGCGCACACACACACACACACACACACTATACGTGCTTGCACGCGCACACACACACACACACACTATACATGCTTGCACGCGCACACACACACACACACACACACACACACACACTATACGTGCTTGCACGCGCACACACACACACACACACACACACACACTATACGTCCTTGCACGTGCACACACACACACACACACACACACACACACACACACTATACGTGCTTGCATGTGCACATACACACACACACACACTCTATACGTGCTTGCACGCGCACACACACACACACACAGACACACACTATACGTGCTTGCACGTGCACATACACACACACACACACTATACGTGCTTGCACATGCACATACACACACACACCACGCACACTATATGTGCTTGCATGCGCACGTACATACACAGCACCACACACACACATACAAACGCACATACTCTTTCTTTCTCACACACACACACACACACGCACACACACACACACACACACACACACACACACACACACACACACACACACACACACAGACACATTCACACACTATGCGACATCTTCACAGGAATTAAACAACGTCACAGGTTAAGCGAGATATATGGAGAGCAATATTCTTGGATAAATAACTGAAAGTATTTCTACTTGTACTCCTCTCTCTGCACCACATATACATGTTATACAAAGACAGGCAAACAACTTCAGGACCTGGGCAGGCGTTGCTATTAAATATAATAAGGACTGCAGTATTCTTTAATGGTGTGAAAAAAGAAATTGCAGTTGTTCCATTTTCTTCTTGTGGCTCATATTATGGGAGGTTTCACCATCAAATTTCTCACTTTATTTACACTTTCCTCCTGCGAAGCCAGAAAATTCTACTTCTGCTGCCAATAACAGAACTAAAAATGAAAGAGAAAAAAATAATTAACTAATTAGATATGGACATCAAACAGTACTGATTTGCATACCCTTTACGCTAATTATTCTACATAAGTGGACCATTTGGCACCATATCGTCATACTAATACTTACAGTAACATTTTATTTGGCCATTTACATGTATAGGAACACAGTGCTTTTATGACCCCTTTGTCAACAATCCATGCCCTCTTTGACACTGTGCCACTGTAACTACTTCCTGTGTTTCTGTGCCTGACAGGAAGTGCCCATGGCACCGGCTGCTGTCTCTCTGCGTGTCCTCCAGCATCATCCTGCTGTCCCTGCTCTCCTCCCCAGCCCTTGGACGTAAGTCACACACACACACACACACTCGGCATTTTCTGGAAACTTCCTAAAAAGCAGTGTATCAGCCGAGGTGGACACCCTGAGGAAGTCCAGTATTAGTTCAAACAACAGTCTTATGTTTGTCTCAGAAATAGATATTCATATTCAGTTCTGATATGTTACTCCTAACATCTCCTTAGGAGAAAAAAGTACAGTGTGCGACTACTTTAAGTTCTTGAGTTAAAATTAGATTGGACTTTACTACTGGGCTTCACCACACTGTTTGTTAGGAGCTTGATTTAAGATGTTTCAGACGAAAACCAGATCTTACTGAATTCTGAATTGTTGCTCCTAAAGCCCCATTAGGAGAAAAATAATTTTAAAAATCACTTTAATTAATGTAAGATTAATGTAAGATTATATGTAAGGTTTTAGAAAGACAGAGTCAAATACAGTATGTGTCCAATATGTCCAATATGTGTGACTCAAATACATATAGTATATTTACAGTATACAGTATATAGTATATAGAGTAATATATAGTATATTTAGTAGTATATAGTAGTACTATAAAGTAGTAGTGCATTTATACTGTGGATACAGTTTATATACTGTTTAGTGTAAATCCTGAGGTAAATAACTAAAAGCTGTATACCTGCCTGTACCATCCACTCATTAAATCCTGACAATGCTGATGTTGCCAGGCACTGGTACACAAACAACAGCCCCAGACAGTAAATTAACAAGGCAACGAGGCCTGCTTTATCCTCCAGGCTTTTATTTGTATTTATTTATTTATTTATTTATTTGCTACCAACTGTGCTACCGCCCTTACTGAGAGACGTGCTAAGTGTGCGAGATCCAAAAATAGCCCTGGTTGGGCCTGCAATCACAAGATTATTACAGATAATCTCAGCACCCTGATGATGAGGATGATGATGATGATGATGCGGCTATTCCATAATCTGACACACTCAGGTAATAAATCAGCCAACAGGAAGTGGCTTACGCACTTAAAAATGATCCTCTGGGGTTTTTCCCAAAAGCATGTAAAAAAATCACACACCACACAGTGTGTGGTCTGTGGGATGGTGGGAAACCTCGGATAAGCATGTGTGTGTGCATGAGTGTGTGTGTACATGTACGTGTGTGTGTGTGTGTGTGTGTGTGAGAGAGAGAGAGAGAGAGAGAGAGAGAGAGAGAGAGAGAGAGAGAGAGAGCATGCAGTGTGTGCATATGAACGTTTTTGCCACAGGGAATCTGTAACAGCAGAGGGATGTGTGTGTGTGTGTGTGTGCTTGTGCGCGTGTGTATGTATGTGTGTGTCTGGTGTCTGCATACATGCAGCAGTAGCCAGGGAGAGTAGCAAGAAAGGAGAGGTGGAGGAGGAGTAAGAGGAGGAGGAGGAGAAGGAAGAGAAGAAAGGGCTGAGAGTTTCTATTTGTCCGCAGTGCATCGTGGCCCATTTGTCCCCCAGCAAGTGGAGCAACAAAAAAACAGAAAGGGGTTCCAGATGTGTGTTTTGTGCTCCTGCTGCCTCTCCAAAGATGCTGACTCAGATGGGTGGGGTGTGTGTGTGTGTGTGTGTGTGTGTGTGTGTGTGTGTGTGTGTGTGTGTGTGTGTGTGTGTGTTGGGGGGGGGGGCTCTGGTTTCTGTTTCATTATTTCCAGTTTCACGTGTCTTTGACTCGCAGCCGCAAGCTCCATGATACGTTTTTTTTCTCCATCACGAGCGAAGGGCTTAAAGCAAGTACACTGCAGAAATAACGTGTGCTTTTGAGAGCGATATTGAGTGCTATAGCTCTGAGGCCTTTGAATGCACCATCAACATTAGGATCCCTGCAGTGATGCATTGTTATAATCCACTATTGACATACTGCCACAGTGCTTTACAGTTTGAATATATAGAGCTTGAAATAAATAGAAGTATTTAGTTTGAGCTGAATATTGAGCTGATTACTTTTTAATGTTTAATTTGGTATTCAATATTACATTATAAATAATATTGGATATTTAACTCGATATTACATATTTTATAAGAAATAAGTAAGGCTATTTGATTAGAGCTGAATATCATTTTAGATTTTTTTACTTCAGTTTTTACCTGTGAGATACAATGGAGACACCAGAGAATATGTTTCAGGTCTACTGACAGCTATAACAATACACGAGAATCTCAGAACTGCAAACTGAGACGGCCTTCACAATGAAGCAATACTCAGCAACAAAAGCTGCCTAGGAGTATATATATATATATATATTCTAGAAAACAGAAAGACAGATAGGAATGAAATATGATACAATGATCCTCCATGGAACATAGCTGACACCTGCCGAAATGGAAGTTGTAACACATCAGATGTAGATTAAAAACAAAAGGGTGGGTGGGTGGGGGGGGGGAGAAGCTTACCTGCTTGCTCGACCTACTTAAACCTAGACAGAGCTGTCAAACAAGAAAATATTACCTCTGAACATTTCATCCGGTTGACAGGGTAGCATGAAATACCACAGGCACATCAATCAAAAACTAGATGTAGGCAAGTCTCCTCTTTTCCACTGGATAAGGTATCGTTAGGATGTAAATAATACAAAAAAAAAGCTCTTATCGAAAAATGACAAGCATCAATAAATGGAGCCACAGTGCAGGCATGACGAGTAGGAATAGATGTGGGCTGTTGTGTGATTTCGGTCCTTTGTATCAGTGACTGCATATACCACATGTAGTGTCAGCAGAGCCCAACCAGCTTTGTGAAATAATGAACAAAACAGGGACAATATGATCATGGGACACAATACAATGTTACAAAATACAATCATCTTTCTTTTAGCAAACACATATGTAAAAATGTGGCATTTTGGTAAGTGCTTATTCTTTCATAACTGCCTCCACACATAAGCTTAAACCTTTCAGTCCACACTGCATCAGCAGTCTGTACCCATGCCAGTCCCATGCCACATACTCTTGGCAGGTGGAAACTGGCAGTGTTTTGGGACTAGTTAGAGGTGTTGACAGCAGTGTGTGTGTGTGTGTGTGTGTGTGTGTGTGTGTGTGTGTGTGTGTGTGTGTGTCCAGTGTGATGTGACTGTCACTACTATCTGTGAGAGAACAAAAAAAGAAAGTGAAGAAACAAACCTTCCTCTCCTCTCCTCTCCTCTCCTCTCCCTGCCTTTCAGAGCTGGACCTCAACAGATTAGATGGTGACACAGTTTGTCCAACCATGAGGAACGGACAAGATGACCTCCCAGGTAAAACAAAAAAACATTTCCACACAGTGATACATTCCAGGGTGTCATCAGGATTTACCCAACTATCAAATTGCAACTCAGCACCTGACCTGGGAATCACAGTTACATGAAATTACTTTCTGATGAATACTTGAATAGCTTTCAGTGCCTACTGCAATTGTAAATTGTAATTTATCATTTTCTGATTCAGTGATTGTGAGAGTTGAAATTAAAGATTTATGAAATGAAATTATTGCAAGTCCCCTTTTCCAAAGTAATGAATTTAATCTTCAGATAAATACACAGACTCAAGCTTACGGTGTTACATAATCACCTGTTATGTTTTTACTAGCAATTGAAAAGCAAGCACATAATTAAAGTCATTGCATTATGATTATTTAATACATTGCATGAAAAACAACTATTCCATGTATAACTGGATAACTTCTTTTGAATGGTTCATTTGTTATTTTTCCTTCTTAGCGTTACTTCGTCTGAGTGTTTTAATGGAGAAAGGATGCTGGGCAGCTTTGCTGTTGTGTATGTTTAGACACCCCAAGATCTCAAACCAACCAAATAAAACAGAAATTCCGCTTTGGCTAAGCTGATTTTCAAAGTCAGAACAGTTCCAAGTCAGCAAGATGTTTATTGGTTTCCTGCATTATTGCTAAAGCAAATCTCACCAGGGCGCTCAAATCACTTGCATATGTTACCACCACTGAGAACCCTTGGCATCTTAAAATGCTAAAGACTGTAAACTCTCGTACCTTTTCTCAGACGCATTACAAAATCCCAAATGTAATAAGGATTTACCACCATGATAGAAGTCAAAAATAACTGTTAATTCGAACAAGGCTGAACAGGCATAATGCACACAGGTGCATGTTGCTGATAGCCCAGAGCACTTGTCAGAAGTTTCTTTTATAACAGTGTAATGCTTCCTGTGGAAGGTTTCGATCTGATCACCCAGTTCCAGCTGGACGTTATCCCCCTGAAGGGGGTCAGGAAAGTGGAGGGCTCCACGTCCCACCAGGTGGCCTACCGTCTCGACAGGGAGGCCAACTTCCAGATTCCAACAAGGTAAGCAAAAAAAATCATAAAAGTGGGGAGGGGGGCGGGGGTGAAGTGGAGAGAAAAATACAAAGGTATGGTGCAAATGAGGCAGAGGCAGACACACACAGAGACAAACACACACACACACACACACACACACACACACACACACACACACACACACACACACACACAAACACAGATCCCATGGCATATACTCGTCCACAACACAGGTGTTGCCTTATTACAGGCCTGACCCAGGTGTTGCCGCATGTAAAGTAACTAGTAATTGGCCCAGGAGAATAAAAGGAGAGATGGGGGTTAAAAAGGCAAACAACATGTCTGAACCTACTTGGCATGAAGACACGTCTGTTGAGTTATGGCCTCTGCGGAACTGGCGGACGTGAACATGTCCATCGTATTACATGTCATGTACAATATAGGTTTTGGTTACACTTTGTTTGGGCAGTCTATTCACAGAGACTTTACAGATGGTTTGTTAAAATTCAGTTTCATTTTTGTTTGTTGCTTGCTGATTATGGACAGATGTGAGTTATAGTCTATATTTATGTTTTACATGTTTTCTGTCTCTTGTCTATTGTGTTAATATACTGTACAGTATTGTGCAAAAGTTTTAGGCAGGTGTGAAAAAATGCTGTGAACTAGGAATGACTTCAAAATGGAAGTGTTAATCATTTATGTTCAAAAGTTAACAAAATGCAGTGACTGAACAAAGGAGAAACCTAAATCAAATCAATATTTGGTGTAACCACCCTTTGCCTTCAACAGAGCATCAATTTATCTAGGTATACTTGCATACAGTTTTTGAAGGAACTTGGCTGGTAGCTTGCGCCAAACATCTTGAAGACATATACAACCAATTTGGTGTAATTGGTTGATCATACACCTGATTATAATCCTGCAAAATCCCTGACTTTGTGTGTACCCCTTTGTGTGAATTGATGCTGATTTGAAGGCACCTCCCTAAATCTTTTGCACAGTACTGTGTGTTCTGTGTAATCACACACTCTCTCAATTGCCCAAGACAATTTTCTGTTTTAAAGAGACAATAAAGGCTAATCTTATCTTATGTTATTATCACCTTAATCAAACCCAACTCCCAACCTTAAACTCAACCAGATGCAGTTTCAACAGATGGTTTACTAAGAGTCTCAGCATCTACACTATAGTCTATAGAAGCATCCTAAGTGAGATTAACCCTATATCATTCCCACCTAATCTACACCTGCTAGTGTCAATAGGTGGCTAGGCCTGTTTAATATAAGGCTGATTTGTGGGTATGTTATACTAGTTACCCTGTCAATCCTATATTCAACCAGTGTACACTACCTACCCTGTCAATCCTATATTCAACCAGTGTACACTACCTACTGTACCATGTCAATGCTATATTTAACCACTCTATGCTACCTGCCATGTCATACCTGTCCCCTAAGCTCCTGTGTTAGGCTGCACTGCTCTACCCAATCCGATGAAATCCTATTCTGCTCCATTCTCCAGTCCTAATCGGTCTAATGCTCTCCTTTGCAATTCTATTTTATTCTACACTAGACTGTAGATGAACTACGTTGGTGTGCCCTGATCCAATTATACCCCCTCCAGTCCCTATCTATCTGCTCCTGCTCTATCCTATCCTATCCTATCCTTACCTGCTCTACCAACCTTTCTTATCCAATTCTCTCATAACCTGTATTTATATTCTACCCTATTCTTACTCTATATCCTATCCTATCCTATCCTATCCTATCCTAACCTGACCTACCATCCTTTCTTATCCGACCCTCTCATAACCTGTATTTATATTCTACAGTATCGTAGTCTATCCTATCATATCCTATTCTGTCCTAATTTATCCTATCCTCTCATAACCTCTTTTCATCCTTTCGTATTCAATCCCATCATAACCTGTATCCTGTCATATCCATCGTATCTTATGTATCATATCAATGTGCTGTGTCATGTGCCATGTCATTTGTCATGTGTCATGTGTCATGTCATGTGTACCTCATTAGCATCACTAATGAGCACCCATTTTAATGAGTATCATCCACAAGCTTAATTACACAGCACTATTAATGACAACCGACTGGAAATTGACTTTTTAACACCTCTTTGTCTTGTGACTAACTCCTTTGCTCCTTTCTATTAGGAAAATACATAAAAGCATTGCCAGTGTTATACCAATAACATGTTTGACTGGTCATTATGGCAACTTTAAAGCCATTTTTCTCAGTTGCAGTGTTCACGTAGTTACTGCACTTTGCCTTTGTATAGGAATATCCAAATAAAGTGTAACCCATGTTTCTCCCATTCCTCAGTCCTGTTCGTTCTCCTATTGTGTCCTCGCTGTAGAGGTAGATAGGGGAGCACACATGAGCTGTATAAATAGAGCATACCAACATGTTTGACTGGGCATTATGACAACTTTAAAGCCATTTATCTCAGTTTCAGTGTTCACGTAGTTACTGCACTTTATCCAAATAAAGTGTAACCCATGTTTCTTCCATACCTCAGTCCTGTTGTCATTCTCATGCTGTGTACCTCGCTGTAGAGGTGGATAGGGGAGGCCACATGAGCTTTGGTGGCTGACGCTGTCAATAGCTCTCTCTGTAAGCTGCCATTATGACTGGGTCCAATCGGCAAACAGTGCAGCAAGCTTGCATTCTCCTGGGCCCTGAGTGGGCTTTCAGGCAATTAGGCTGTTTTGAAAAGCGTTTCGCTGTCAGACACCAGGGTTTTACAAAAAGCCAGTGACCTTGGATGTTTTCTAGCACTTTCTAGCATTTCACTGAGATGTGTTGATGTTTTTGATAGGGGTAAAGAGGACAGGTGGTAGTGTCACCTGGGGAAATTTGAGGTAACTCAACACACTCTGTGGGATTGTAAAAGCATATTATGTAGTTGTCTGATCTTTTATCATTATTTTTTTATTTTTTTGTCAGACTAAAAACTGAAAAACAGGAGGAAAGCAAAAGCATGGGTATTGCTCATGAAAAACAAACAGAAAGAAAAGGAAAAAAAACAGTTACATTTCAAACTAGAAAAGCACGTACAGAGCGCAGACCTCTGCCAGGGCAGCTCAGATCACCACCAAATTCTAATCACTTTTAGTTTACTTTTAGTTATCCCATTTTTGACCTACCCTGAAAATTTCATCAAAATCCATCCATAACTTTTTGAGTTGTCTTGTTAACTAAGTTGTCTTGTTAACTAAGTTGTCTTGTTAACTAACCAACCAACCAACCTACAAACAAACTAACAAATGCCGATGATTACATAACCTCTGCCCTCTGGTGGAGGTAAATATTCTGCAAAAACCCTTTCTGGCCCCCAATAGTGCTCCCTTTCCTCCTCTCTCCCTTTAAAGGAGCACATGTGGATGGATGGACACTCCATAGCCGGACACTGCTACAACATGGCCTTCATTTAGTTTACAAGCCTGACAGGAAAAACCCCCTTTTTCATTACTGCTGCCCCTCCATCCATTTAACAAGCTTTCTGGAGAGCCAGCGGCAGCTCCCCCCTATAAATACACCACCCATGGAGCGCAGCACTCGTTAAACATGCCCAGAGGTGCGGCAGTGATGGTGCGGATGGAAGAGAGAGACCCTCTTCCTCCAACCCTGCTAAAATAAACCCAACGCCCCCCAGCCCTTTTGTGCTTACTTGTCTTGATGTGAATGTTTGAGGCCTCAGCCTAAATCCGCTGATTTACAGCACGCCCTAAAGCGAAGGCCCCCTTTTTAGACACAATCATGGGACTCACATGTTAGACATGCAATCTGTGCAGATTTAAGGGGGTAGATCAGGACTTTGATGATGAGAGAGAGAGAGAGAGAGAGAGAGAGCTCTGCAAATGCTGCTGTCCTTCAGCTTTTTAATGATATACCCATTGTGGCCCAAGGCTGGTGGTTTTGAAGGTGGATTGTCATGTTTGCCTTTTCATGTATGATTCCACATGTCTCCTTGTAGGCTATTAAGATGAAAGCTACAAAAAGGCCTGTTTGTAGGCAAATACACATATGTGAAGTTGATGGTAAATTATACTCCACTATTCTTTGACGTGACTGCAGTGGTTGCTTAGCGTAAATATAATATATATATTATATGCATATAATGGCATATTCTTTCAAAAGATGTTATTTATTGTACATACAAGGGTAATCAAACACTGTATGTAGTTTTGTTTGTCCGTTGTATCATTAATACTGTTTATTGGTAATTATTTATAAAGACCTTTGGATACACCTTGCTCCATTTAATGTGCTACATAAATAAAACAGACTTGACTTACACATTTCCTGCTTTCACATTTCCCTCTCTTGCTCTTTCAAGGCTGAACTTCCCCCGAGGTTTCCCCGAGGAGTACTCCTTCATGACCACCTTCCGCATGATCAAGAACACAGTCAACAAGGTGTGGAACCTGTGGCAGATCGTGGACGAAAGTGGCGTTAAGCAGGCCGGCCTGCGCCTGAACGGCGACCAGCAGGCCCTGGAGTTCTTCCTGACCACGCTGGACGGCGACCTGCAGACGGTGACCTTCCCTGGCCTCTCCGTCCTCTTCAACACCAAGTGGCACAAGGTGATGGTGGGCGTGGAACGGGAGCAGGTCACCCTGTACGTGGACTGCCAGCCCGTGGACCAGAAGCCCATCAAGGAGAAGGGCTACATCAATACGGAGGGCGACACCCTTATCGGCAGGCTGGATGCTGACTCAAGCACTTCTGTGGTGGTGAGTTGCACTGCAGGAAACTGAAAAGTGTGTGTGGTTGGGGAGGGGGGGTAGGAGGAGGAATCTGGTGCATACTAGCAAGAGAGAGAACAAGAGAGAGAAGGAAGCATGCATAAATATGTGAGGTGCTAAGGTCGTAAACACTCACAATTTCATATGCATACATGTATGGGCCAAACATGCATCATCAACATCCTATCTCTCTCTTGCTCTCTCTCTTATGCTCTCTCTAATACAGGCACACCTAGTCTCTCTTTCCCTCTGACCCCCCCCCCCCCCCCCCCCCCCCCCCCACACACACACACACACACACATACACACTCACACACACACACACACACACACACACACACACACACAGGAGTACTTAAATCCTAGCTGCACTTAACAGAAAAAGATAATGAGCTGTTACATAAGAATATGCACTGGGTGTAATCACTTAAGGATTTTGATTGAAAACTTGACTCCTGATACACTTAATACATATATATTTATTATTATTAACATTATTATTATTATTATTGGTGTTATAGAAAAATGATTCATGACTGAAAAATACAAAAAACATTGTTAGGTCGGTTTTAAGCAGTACTATTGTAGCCTTTTTCAGTGAGTCATCTTGTGTGTCCATTTTTTCCCTCAGTTTGAGCTTCAGTGGATGCTGATTCACTGTGACCCAAAGAGAGCCCAGAGAGAGAGCTGCACTGAGCTCCCACAAACTGAGGTAACAACAGCGCTAAGCGCTAACCGCTATCTCTCTTCATTACTCACCCTCTGTTGTTTCAGTAAGTGCCTAGCCAGGCGATTTCAATACATCTAAGGCTAACCGTCATTATGCGACAAAGACGCACAAGTAAAGACCAAGTAATGAGATTCTGTGGCATATCAGGTGTAAGGAACTGAAAAATGATTTTTCCAGCTGTCGAAATTGGAAATGGAAAAGCCTAGGCTGCATTAGAATAAATTTCATTTTCATTTTTAACATGGACAAAGCAAGATAAGGCTAAGCAAAAGCTGCCACATTGAAACACCCATTAGACGTATGTCTTATTTTTGGCACTTAAAATTATCTTGGGTCTTTGGTCAGGCTATATTTGTAATTAGTCTGAAATGACTAAAGGGCCAAGTGTCACATGTTGTAGCATGTGTGCTAGTTGGTCCTTTGTCAATTCAATTTCTAAACATTTATAATTTAGCATCATAAACTCTCTCATGCACGGTTATGCTAAATTGCTGTATCTACACTACAGTATGTAACAATATGTTATATTACTCGAGATGTATGTGCTGTGATTAGTTTTTGTCCCTTTTTTATTTGTTTTTTGCTTCATTAGCTTTAGCATCAGTGTTTACCTTTCTGCTTTTTGAGCCAACAAAAAGCGCCCAGAAGGGCTCCGTCTTACACAGCATGTGGCCCGAATAGCAACAATAGAATAGACAACAGTGCTTCACAGGCTTGTGTGACAGACAGTATTATCCTACTTTCAAATGCTATCATTGGTTAATTGAATCTAATTGCTAAACGGATCCATCTGTATGTTCAGATACAGGCATACACACAGCCTCTTATAGAGGTGATTAAATGTATTTGGAAGTAGTAAGATATTGTCTGAAATCAAGCCTGATGCTTTCTCTAAAACTCTTTGGTGTGGTGGGGGGTTAAGTTTTTTTTTTTCACTAACTCTACATTGATCTTATTTCTCTCTTGCTTCTTCTTCAGATGTATGCCAATGCTGAGGTATTTACTTTTTACATTCTCCTTCATTTTTTATGTTTGTGTCCCTTTTTTATGAGGCAAATAATCTACTTTATGGCTTTGTTGCTTCGTGACCTTGATGCTCTGTGCTACTCTGTGCTGCCATTACCAAGTAGTGCTATGAGAGAGAATACAAAAGAGAGAGGAGGGAGTGTGATCGTGAAACAATGAAAGCAGACATGTCTTTGTTCAAATATTCGAGTTACAGTTTTACAGATAGTGTAACTACATTGCAGACATTATCTAATATTTGTATTGTATAGCCCTTGCTACTTTAGGTTAGGTTTGTCTTCAGGTCTGTCCTCTAAAAATGCTGCCCCTTTCATCACTGAAAAAAACAAAATAGGTTAGCCTGTCGACAAATGTGAACTTTCATGCACAGTTATGCACCGGTAGCACATAACTTTAAAACTTGCCTTTATAATAGTGTTTGGTGTTACATAAACTGTGATTTTCCATTCCGCTGCAAAAACTGCAAGGGCAGAGTAACTGGCTGTTGTCGGTACTCGGATAACTTGTTCCAAAAAAACTTGACCCGCCTATGGTACTGTAGCACTTACCTGGAAAGCGATAACAGGACAAGATCCCTTGGCTTTCATTCAAGGTGACAGGCATTTTATAAAGCCACCAGTGAGCCAATAATCTGGAAAACCAACTTCATAGCGCTACATGTTATTCCATCTAGAGGGTCCTTCAGAGAACCTTTTTGGCTGGAAAGAAGTAGGGTTATTTGACTTGATCTTTCCTCTGTCTCCAAATGAGTCTCGTGTAGAGGAGGGGTGGAGCAGGAAGAGGCGACAAAATGTAAAAAGAGTGCCCCGAGAATCGTTCAGGCACTGAAGTGCAATCACTGTCGCAATTTCCTCCGCCAGCGCCGTGCTTTGCCAAATCATGTGGAGTGTTAATCGATTTTTTTTTTTTTGCAAACAACAATGGAAAGACACTAATTGAATTGCTCATAAAAGAAAGATTGGAGGAACCCTCTGTGAAATTAGCATCTGGTTAAATACTGACAGATACTTCATTTCCGGCGTGGCTTTGCATAGCACAGCCGACACCCATAAAACATAATAGAGTCATTCATTTTACCCGTCAATTCATCCCTAACCAACAACATTTAGTCAGCTCACAGTTACAATTCAGACAAAAAATTAATTATACAACCCATAAAGCCGTGTCAACACAAAAGCTTTTGTCCTGGGGAACCTGTTGCATACCATTATAAAATGTGATATCTGAACATGTGAGGTCTTTAGGGTATGGACATACTAATGTGATGTGATGTAAGAGATTTTGCCAATATGTTAAGTTATCCAAAATAATCATACAGACAGACAGACAGACAGACAGACAGACAGACAGACAGACAGACAGACAGACAGATATTTCTATTTATATTAGTATTGATACATGTCTGACTAACTTTTTAATGCCAGGTATAGCTAAATAAACTCACACTGTTCGTGTTGCCCATTCTAACTGTGGCCTCTTCTCTTCAGCCCGATAAGCCAATAGTGGGTCCCCCAGGGGCAGCGGGACCAGAGGGGCCTCGAGGGCCCCAGGGAGAGGCTGGCAGAGACGGCAGAGACGTGAGTCCCTTGAGACACAACACACATAAAGACACCCACACAAAGCATGTCCAACACACACACAAACGAATACACACACACACATATGCCCACTCACACACACAAAGCACCCCCAAAACACACACACATACACAACACACACACACTCCTACGCACTGTAAGTCCCTATAGACAACACACACACACACACACACACATACACACACGCACACACATACACACACACACACACACACACACACACACACACACACACACACACACACTGATCTTTGTACAGCAGGAAAACTTTCAATTTCTAAGGCAGTCCACCAGCCCTGCACTGTTTCAGAGCACTTTGTCAAGAAGAAAAACAATTGTATTCAAAAGCTACTGAAGCTGATAATGTATTCTTGTGCTTTGTAGAGACAGACTATACTATACTGAAATTTAAAGACCATTTCTCTGACAAAATAGACTCAAATTTGAATGCCAGATATTATCAGCAAACTGCTATCACTGATGGGTTGTGTACCTCCTTGGTGTCTCCATCAATGATATGTTTTATTTTATTTTATTTTATTGTAAAGTAGAGGAAACATTTTCACTTCAGTGGAATGTCCTTTGTCTCATCAGCTCTTTTCCACAGTGCGTGCTAATCTACCCTCAATTTTTACACTCCATTGAAACCCATAAAACACTTGATACCGGCAATTCAAAACAATTACCCAGCCACTACCTCACGCTGTAAGACATGCTGCAGTGCAGAGGCCTACAGCTGATTATAGATTGTATGACTGATTCAAAAACTCTCTTCTCTTCCCAGGGCCTTCCGGGTACACCTGGCACCCCCGGTGCTACTGTGAGTATAAATCAGTCTCTGCCAAAACCCCTTACACAGTAAATGATTAAATAAACTAATCCTTTTACCTTCACTCGGCTGCTTCTCTTTCCCTATCTCCTCTCTCTCCCTCTCTCTCTTTCTCTCTCTCCCTCCCTGTCTCTGTCCTCTGGTTCTCTTTACCTTTCTTATCTCTTTCTGTCTGTCTTTCTGTCTCTGTCTCTATCTGTTTCTTTCTCTCTCTCTCTCTCTCTCTCTCTCTCTCTCTCTCTCTCTCTTTCTCTCTCTCTCCTCTCTCTCTCTCTCTCTCTCCTCTCTCTCTCTCTGTCTCTCTCTCTCTCCCTCTGTCCTCTGTTTCTCTTCCCCTATCTCATCTCTTTTTCTCTGTCTCCGTCTGTCTCTCTGTCTCTCTCCCTCCCTCCCTATCTCTCCTTCCCTCCCTACTTCTATATAGGTAAATGTGGTTGCATGATATTGCCCTGCCTCTCTATCTCTCTCTCCCTTCTTCCCGCCCTCCCTCCCTATATAGCCGTGTTGGTGCAGTTAAATAAGGTTGCTTGATGTTGCCCTGTCTTTCTCTCCCTCTTCCCTCCCCTCCTTATATACCAGGGTTGGTACAGGTAAATGAGGTTGCTTAAGATCACCTCTGTAATAAACAGGCCAGTATGTCCTCCTCTGAGTACAGGCTGATCTCATTTGGCCACCATGACAATAGTGGAATCGTGGGAAATGGCCGGGCCCTAATTGATTTAGCATGGAATGGCGTAATAGCAACGTAACCTGGCAACAGTAGAACTGACAAAACGGTTTGCCCCTCTGTTTGTGTGTGTGTGTGTGTGTGTGTGTGTGTGTGTGTGTGTGTGTGTTTGTTTGTGTGTGTGTGTGTGACAGGGAAGCAAAGGAGAGCAAGGAGAAATCGGCCTTCCAGGACAACGCGGCATTCCTGGCCTTCCGGGATCACCTGTAAGAAACTTTTTAGTCTTTCCAGTGAACAACCTCTGGCATAATCTAATATTGTGTTGCACAGTATATGTGTGTGTGCAGTATATGACTGTGACACCACAGAAACAAACAGTGACTCTTTTAAATCTATCTGAATCAATACTTTCAATGGATATTTGTATTGTGTTTCTTATAATACATTTTGATAGTTTATTTTAATTTACATTTTTATTTTTTATGATTGATATAAAATACCTTGTATCCATGTTTCTCATGTCTCTTTGTGTTTTGTAGGGTCTTATGGGGCCAATGGGTCCCCGTGGCCCAGTGGGTGAAAGAGTAAGTCAATCAATTAATCAATCAATCAATCAATCAATCAATCAATCAATCAATCAATCAATCAATCAATCAATCAATCAATCTTTACGGTTTAAAGAGCAGAATCACCAAATCAGTTTCAGAACACTTTCACAATCAGACAATTGTGATTGGAAAATTATTTTTAGAAAGTGATTGGGAGAAGGAAAGAGAAAAACAAGAACAGACATTTAAAGAAATAGTTAAAAAAAACCAACAACAGTGCCATTTTAGGATTCAGATTTACTAATAACTACACAACTATGCAATAAAGAAAGCTTATTTTAACAGTCTACCCTAAAATGATTAAAGATCATAAGATTAAAAAAAAAGAAAAAAAGTCTTCATAAGCCGTATAAGTTATTGCCTGTAATTATTCTTAGCCTATTAGTATGACTCTCATAACATCACTTCCCCAGTTTAGGCTGATGCATAGCTTTTAGCAATATTAATCACCCAGTCTATTCCCAATTTGCATGACACTATAAATATTGTCCTCAACAAACACACTGCTGTTTTTATGAAAGATCAATAATATTGTTGGCAGACAAACTGTCACCCTAAGTCTGGTAATATTTTTGGTAACACTTCATGATACCTCCATTATTATAGATATGATCTCATTGCATTTCTCCTTTGACTGCAGGGACTTCAAGGTTTTCCTGGCCCAGCTGGACCTCCTGTAAGTTGTCAGTCTTCCTCAGGTTACTTGTTTCATGCAGAGCCAAGCTCCATACTACTGATCAATACTATACATACTGTATGAAGGATATAAGGAGCACTACAGGTTTTTGGGAAATAAGCATATTTTTTAACTCAACAGTTATTTTTTTAACTTCCTTAAAGTTAAGTTTTATCATTTTTGAATCTATTCAGCAATCTCTGGATCTGATGCAAATGATAATAGCTAAAGTGCTACTGCCAGATCCAGAGATCCTACTGCCACACTCAGAGATCAGCTGAACAGTACAACTCAACCGTTTAACTCCAAGGGAATTAAAGCATTTTACAAATAGGTGGAGTGTTCCTTTAATAACCCACACACCAATGTCATCTGTGTAGTTGATATCTTAGCCTAGCTTTCTCTCTGTTGATATGCGAGGGGATTATTTGACCCAAGATATCAGTCACATCTGGCTTAGCCGTAGCCTGGATTTTGCCACAAAATGTTTTACATGGGAAACATTTGAAGGTCTTCGTCTACCAGGAACTGCAGTAGCTTCACTGACCACACATCAGGCAGTTAAAGAGATTATGTCTGGTTATATGCTGTGTCACTCACTTCTTCCTTTCTGTTTGTTCACAGGGCGCTGAAAAACCTGGGCCTCCTGTATGTATTAAAGGCTTTATTTAAAGTGAATTCCCACTTTGCTATATTACTAAAATCTTCTGGACTGGGTGATGTTGTGAGCATTGTACATGACTGTGTTCTCAGGGTCCCCCAGGAAAGGCAGGCACTCCAGGAGACGAGGGCAACATTGGACCTGAGGTATGTGCTAACCAGAGGTGGGAAATTTGGATCCAGGGAGCAAAAGCCCATACTTTGACTTTATTTATTTTGACAGACAGTGTACAAAGACATCAACCTGACAGAGAGATGTTTTGTGCCAGGTTTAGCAAACTATACCAAATGTTTCCAACCATTGACAAAGCCATTTGAATTCTGTTTTTAAGTATATGTGTTGGCCTTTTGTGAATTTATTGAATAGGATAGTGAGTAGATGACAGGAAATGAGTGGGACAGAGAGATGGGGTAGGATCCCATGAGCACTTGCCCACTTACGGTACAGGCGCTCTAACTACTTCTCCAGAGCACCCCCCAGTTAATTCTAATCACTAGAACCAGTCAGCCAGGAAGGTGATCCAAGTAGTGAAATCACCTGTGTTATGAGGGCTATGAGCTCAGGAACATCCAGTACATGGCAGTATTTTAGACCTGGTAGTCCAGACAAGTCATGTAGGTTTTTATTGTCGTTTCAGCCATATACACAGTACATATTGAGACGAGACAACATTTCATCAGGAGCAGTTGTTGATACACGCAACTGTTAGAACACAGTATGGACAAGACAGATACATAATAGTGCCTACATACACTATTATGACCACAGAAACACATAGTGCGCATACAGTACACTATCATGAGGGACTACACAGATTCCCTCCTACTCACACACGTGCCCGTTCACACACAACTACACACACACATACACACACACACACATACTCTTGGACACATATGTACATACATTACAATACAAGTCAGTACAAACAAGGCAGTAGTCATAAGAAGTCCATTTGCACATGACTCAACACCTCTGACAATACATGGCAGGACCTTTACTCTTTCAAGCTGAGGAGCTGTCCACCTCCGGTGCTGACAAAATGTAGCAGTGTACCAAATATTACATTTGACCTGCAGATGCCTCAGGCCTTGGTCTCACTTAGCACTGCTTGACCTCCATTCATTTTCTCTGTCTGTCTTTCTCTCTCTCTCTCTCTCTCTCTCTCTCTCTCTCTCTCTCTCTCGCTCTCTCTCTCTCTGGTCTTACTTACTGTTTCACCTTCATTCATTTTCTCTCTCTGTCTCTTTCTCTCTCTCTCTCTCTCTCTCTCGCTCTCTCTCTCTCTCTGGTCTTACTGTTTCACCTTCATTAACATCACTATGTATTCTCTCTCTCTCTCTCTCTCTCTCTCTCTCTCTTTCTCTCTCTCTCTCTCTCTCTCTCTCTCTCTCTCTCTCTCTCTCTCTCTCTGGTCTTACTTACTGTTTGACCTTCATTCATTTTCTCTCTCTCTCTGTCTTTCTCTCTCTCTCTCTCTCTCGCTTTTTCTCTCTCTCTGTTCTCACTTACTGTTTGACCTTCATTCATCCTCGCTCTCTCTCTCTCTCTCTCACTCTTTGTTGGTGATTCGACTCTGACTTGTGTAGGGCCCACCAGGAGCCAGAGGACCCATCGGCCTTCCAGGAATTCCCGGCCCACCTGGACCCCCCGGGCCCGCGGTATGATCCTATCGCCACTTGCCCTCATACTGTAGCCTGGTAAACCCGCAGTATGATCCTATCGCCACTTGCCCTCATACTGTAGCCTGGTAAACCCACGGTATGATCTTATCACCACTTGCCCTCATACTGTAGCCTGGTAAACCCGCAGTATGATCCTATCGCCACTTGCCCTCATACTGTAGCCTGGTAAACCCGCGGTATGATCTTATCACCACTTGCCCTCATACTGTAGCCTGGTAAACCCACCCCTCGTACTTCATTTCATTTTGTACAGAGGGTCTGGACCGGAATCTCTTGAGATGGAAGTCCCAGCAGTAAGACCGATCCAATCAGCGAACAGAGGGTGTGTTCGTTAGCCGTGACGTTGACCTTGTGTGCTACATTTGAATTGTAGTGCGTAGGTTGGGCTAATTGCATACGTGACGACCAGGCGTTAGCGATTGGGTAAAGGCAGAGGCACTTTTTTTAAACTTCAGCAGAGTCCACACCTCCAACAAATCGTTTCTTACAGTCTCTGTTCCAGACCCTCTGTACAAAATGAAATGAAGTACGAGGGGCTGGTTTACCAGGCTACTCATACTGTACACTGACTTTGAAAAGCCAGCCACTGTCACAGGCCACCAAATCTTTTCCACTGCTTACATGCTTTCATGGGTGGTGCTAATGCTAACACTGCTAACGTTAGCCTAACCCAGTGGCGAAAAACACTGTAAAAACTACAATTGCTACCACTTTTAAAATGATATTAATAAATCGGCATTGAAGAATATGCTAGATAGTTGTGCACGGAGAAAGCCTAAACTGACTCCCTTGTGCTCCTGTCATGCACTGTAATAATAGCTACACAGAGGTAAAACATTCACAGTCTGCTTTGACATAATGAGGAAAGTGGAACAATATGCCATGCTGTGCTATGCAAAACATACCTAGCCTGAAACACCACAGAGTAAATTTTGATTTATGCATTAACTCAACACTAGGTTTTGCACTGTGGAAAGCAACATTTTCTCTAATTCAGTTCGCAGTGACGTGAAGTGAACAAACAGTGCTTAACTATTTCTAGACGTGTTGAAATTTAACTTGGAAGATGTTAGCCTGTTTTGTAAGTGTAATCCCTGAACGTCATCAGTATTTAATCAGGTGTACTGTATGTATCCTCCTCTGAGCTTTGACGCCACCAGCCTTCTCCATTCAGAACACCTAAGTGTGGCTAACCAATCATCTTTACAATCCTCCTTACAAGCTGGACAAATACACAAATTGATTACAATCCAGCAAATTTAGGTTTTTGCGTTGTCTGAATCCCAAAAAAAATAAACTTAACATTACAAAAACGGAGTGACAATGAAAGTACTCATAAACATGAATAAAGTATCAGTAATGTTCATGTTATGTGTCATTTCATGTATATATATAGAGGCCTCATGTCACCCTTATTGAGACACCTTTAAATAAAGTGTTACCGGTTTAATTATATAGTTAAGTGTGTTTAGTTTATGCCATTGGAACTCCTCTGCTGAGTCACTTTTGTACTGTTGCTGTGGTGAGTCACTGATGCTTACTGTGGCTATGCTGGGGAGTAATTTCATGGCTTGCTGGTGTGTGTGTATCTGGGATGTCTGAGCAATGCTCCGGAGCAATGCTGGGCTTCTAAGCTCTGAGTGGTACTCACTCTCTCTCTCTCTTTCTCACTCTCTCTTGCTCTCTCTTTCTCTCTCTTTCTTGCTCTCTCAATCTCTCTCTCTCTCTCTCTCTTTCTCTCTCTCTCTCTCTCTCTCTCTCTCTCTCTCTCTCTCTCTCTCTCTCTCTTTCTCGCTCTCTTGCTCTCTCTCTCTTGCGCTCTCTCTCTCTCTCTCTCTCTCTCTCTTGCTCTCTCTCCCGCTCTCTCTCTCGCTCTCTCTCTCTCTTTCCTGTCTTTCAGGGCACACCTGGGGCAGGGCTGGCAGATGGGGAGCCTGTGAGTTGCTTTTTATTTTAACTTTTCACCTTTTTTGTTTCACCCCTGCCCCTCCTTCTCCTCTTGTTTTCTTCATTTCTTCCAGACAATCACTCAAATGGTCTAAAGCTAATTGGGACCCATTTGTGTTCCTTCCTTGATAGTGTTTGAAAACGTCTTTCTCTTTCAATGTCTCTCTTGCTCTCTCTGTCTGTCTCTCTCTCTGTCTCCATCACTGCTTCTTTTTTGTCACTCTGAATGTGTTTGAGTGTGCACATGTGTGTCTGTCTGTGTGTACGTGTGTGTGTGTGTGTGTGTGTGTGTGTATGTTTGTGTGTGTTTCTGTATGTGTGTGTGTGAGTGTGTACGTGTGTGTGTGTGTGTGTGTGTGTGTGTGTGTGTGTGTGTGTGTGTGTGTGTGTGTGTGTGTACATGCACCCTTTGAGCTGTGCACTGATTGGCACATGTCTGTCTGAATCTGAATCTGTTAGCAGTGTGAGGCCGTCTGCCCTGTATGTGTGTGTATGTACGTGTGCATGTATGTGTTTGTGTATACTTGCATCCTCAGGGCTGTGCACTGATGGGGACATGTCTGTCTGAATTTGAATCTGTTAGCAGTGTAAGGCCACCTGTCCTGCTGGCCCTCAGGGGATGCCAGGCATGCCAGGGATGAAGGTATGAGACCAGCATCTGCCAAGAACAACCTGACCACCGCACACACCACCACACACATGCAGATATGCCCCATGCAATCCAATACTGAAATTAGATTCTCCATGCACTGCTGTCCCCGTCACGCTTATTGTCATGCTGTTGTTCCTAAGGTCATATTGCTAGACAACCTGATTGTGTGGTGGGGAATACACAGTAGTACTCAACACACTCATGTGAGGAGAAGGGGAAAAAAAGATGTTTCCTCTCAGGTCCTTTTGAATAGAATGCTAATTGAACGAAGGATATCAGAATGTAAATAATGGATGTTGTAGACTGAGACATAAATGATTGTAGTTGATGAATCTGTTAATAATGCTCTCAATTGATCAATTAATTGTTTGGTGAATTTAATCAAAAGATATTCAGTTTGCTCGGAGGACTTATGAAACGAGAACATTTTGAACTTTAAGTTAATGTCCAAAAATGTAGGTCAGTGTTGTGTTCTGTTGTTTTTTCCCAAAATTTAATTTAATGACTCCTGGCTCACTCTTCGCCCACAGGGACACAAAGGTTTGGCCGGTACTCCTGGTGATCCAGGAACACCTGGAGAGAAGGTAGGACATCCTGAGACCTTGTATGCCTAGCTTCCATGTCATGGGGTGTATTCTTGGACTGACAGCCAACTGCCCTTCTGTTTGTTTTGTGTTTTTACACAGGGAGACCAAGGACCTCAGGGAGATCAAGGACCTCCTGGACGCATGGGAGATGATGTTAGTATCTGCTTTTTTTTTTAAAGTATATGTTTTGGACTTTTTGTGCCTTTATTTGGACAGGACAGTGAAGGGATGACAGGAAATAAGTGGGAGAAAGAGCGATGGGGTAGGGTAGGGTTGGAAAATGACCGCAGGACGGATTCGAACCTGGATCACCATGGGCGCTTGCCCATTCATGGTACAGGGTGCTCTAACTGCTGCTACAGCAACCCCCATATCTGCAGTTCTTAAGAGGGGTTTGCATATACTGCTGGAGCACAATCGATAAGCCATAAGTGGACAAAAAAGGGATAAAATAATAAACACAAGAAAATTATTTTGTTCCTCCGTGCTATTCTAAATAATTTTAGCAGATAATTTTGTTCTAAATTACTTTTTTTACTGCCACATATGTCAATGAAGATGTTTTTGTTTTTTTGTTTGTGGTAGTTGCTGTTATTATTTATAGTAGCTGGTATTATTCCTGTGTTACTGTCAGTATACACTCACTTAATCAAACCTAAAGCTATAGCCTGATTAAAGGTGATTTGTCCTCAACAACAAGGTCCAGTCAAGAGCACAGCGCCAATTCCAAGTGGGATAGTTTGGACTTTGAACTGATTTGTCCTGCTTTGTGTACATATTTAATCATTTCTTTGTTGTGTGCTTCTAATTGCTTCTCAGGGTCAAAGAGGGCCTATTGGATTTCCTGGCACCCACGGAGAGAAGGGAGACAGGGTAAAAGGCTGAGCTGTGTCTATATTTACCCTCTTTCCTGCAGGCAGGACAGGCCACATAGACACACACACACACACACACACACACACACACACACTCACTTACACCTCACACATGCACACACACAGACACACACACACTCACTTACACCTCACACATGCACCCACACACACACACACCACACATACACACACACAGACACACACACACACACACACGTACTGTACACACACACACACACATACTGTACACACACACACACGCACACACACTTACACCTCACACATGCACCCACACACACACACCACACATGCACTCAAACACACACATGCTCTCTCACACACACACACACACCACACATTCACACCTCACACATGCACCCACACACACACACCACACATGTACACATGCACGCAAAGACACACATGCACACTCACACACACACATGCACACACACAGACACACCCAGTTGCACTTATACATGCGCTCTCTCTTAAACACACACACACACACACACACACACATACACACAGAAAAAAAACAGCCAGTCAAGCAATAATCCACAGGACTTAATTAGCACACTAATGATTAAATTTGCTTTAAAGCGTCCCACAGTGCCTCGTAGCACTGGCAGCAATAATGGGGCTGTCAGGGGCTGTGGATATATGAGCACACATGTATAAGAAACACAAGCCCTTCTCCTGTCAGGCCCTTCACCTCTTGCCTGTGTGCGAGCTGTTTTAAAAGACTTATGAGCTCTTGTGGACTAATGCACTGCGGTGGGTATAAAAAGCTTAGTGTGTTTTTTATTCTTTTTCTTATGTGTGATTTATTTTGGGGCTACGAGCATCTCATTGGCCACAGGTAATCTCTTACACCCGCTGCCTTCGAGCTAATTGCACCCCGATGGGTGGTACGGAGTACGGACACTTTTCCCAAATACTCCTATGGTGCAGATCCATCTCACTTCCTGTTCACCATGCTACAAAATCCTAAAGTGTGATTCATAAAAAAAAAAGGTCTGAATGTCAGCACAAAATGGATGGGTCTAATTTGCAGTCATGCTGCCATGTACTGTTTGTGACTCCATTGTAGGAAATATGATACATCTTGGAGGGAACATTATACAGTAAGACAGATATCAGAGATAAGGTGCGTGTGTGTGTTTGTGTGTGTGTGTGTGTGTGTGAGGGAGTGAGTGAGGGAGTGAGTGAGTGAGTGAGTGAGTGAGTGAGAGAGAGAGAGAGAGAGAGAGAGAGATGGAGAAATGAAAAGAGATTGAGAGAGAGAGATTGATAGAGAGACAGAGAGAGAGAGAGAAGAGACTGTGGGTGTGCTATCAGTTAATAAAGCACAAAGCTCATAGTGTCAGGTGGCAGCTTGGCATGCGTAGCAGAAAATTTGCACCCACACCTCCAAGACTTGCTACCTATACAGTACCTCCACATCTTCTGTATTGTTCCTGTTGCGCCTGCTTTACCTGTATGTCTTTACACTTTGCTGTTAAAGTGTAAAAGGCAAGTTTATCAATGAACATTTTCAAATGAATTTGTGCTTGTCTTTGCACTTGCCGTGCTTAGTTCATCAGCTCCATCAATATTTTACACACGTGTTTAGTAAAACACTCATCTCTTGAGGAAAGTCAATGTAGTAATTATTTTTTTCACACAACCTCCCTCTCTCTCTCTCTCTCTCCACAGGGTCCTCCAGGGTACAATGGCATCCCTGGACCCACAGGACCACCAGGGGCTCCCGTAAGTGCTGTTTCACACTGATCAGATCATAGCTGGCTGTCTGGTCGGCCATGTTTGTGTGCATAGAGCAAGCATCCAGCCAGCAGCAGGAACAGGAACAGCAGGAGGAGGATGAAAGGACGCCATTACGTATTCATGAGGGTTAATTTTTAAAGAGCTCGGCTGCAGTGAGTGGGTGCATTTATCAGTCTGGGGGGGGGGGGGGGGGGTTATCGGAAAAGGTGGCGAACATGAAGGTTAATGGCTCTGCTGCAATCTTTAAATGAGGCCTCTCTGAGGTAAAGGGGACTGTGTACCGGATTGTCCCAGAATGTGCTAGATTTCCTGTCCAGGTAGCATTTTGCACTTTCATCATTGGCGGTCAGGCCAAGAAAAACCACACACTCAAAAACCAGGCCAAAACTGTACTTCAGCTAAGTAACACAGATGGGTCAGCAAGATTGGCAGCAAATTGGCACACATTGTGCATTCTACCAAGCTGATAAGCAAATCATTAAAGAAATTGTAATAATAATAACAACAACAACAACAACAACAACAACAACAACAATAATAATAATAATAATAATAATAATAATAATAATTTGTATTTGAAGCGCTTTTCACAGTACTGAAGGACACTGTACAGTAATTAAAATAGTAGCAAGACAGACAGACAGACTGCAAGATACACACACCAAACACCACCATCAAAATCATACAGGAAACAAGACAAATATCAATAAAGCAGGAAACAAGACAAATATCAATTAAAATGATAACATCACCTAACAGTCTGCACTATGTGATAAAATAGATCTGTATAAACCTTTTTTATTAAAGATTTTTTTAACCACTTTCGTGATCATAGCTGTATAATAGGCTGCTTCAGGCTACTGCAGGACAGCTTGCGACAGTGTTACTGTTAATAGCATTAAAGCCCAGCTGCATTATAAAGGACAATTGGGGTCAAGAACTTCAATTCCACATTGGCTCGCTGACAGGAAAGAGCTCTTGCTACTTCACGCTGGCAAGTGTCACGCTGCAATTTGCACATTAAAAGAGGAAAATAGGAGTGCCAGTTTTCACGCATGAAAAGAAATAGAACAGCCTCTTAGAGTGGTCAGTGATGGGACTTTTTACATTAAGGTTTAAGATTGACATCTATAATGGTTTCAGTGCCTCGATGTAATTATGATGGTCTCTGATCTCACCCTGATCTCTTACAGGGTGTTGAGGGTATCAGAGGTCGTCAGGGTCTTGAAGGGCCGAAAGGAGATGAGGTAAGTCCCCTTAATTAATTATTACTGTACATATATTCAACTCTGTGAGTCTCCTTAATGAATTATACTGTACATACATCCACCTCTGCATATATTTAGTTGATCACCCGTCTAACGTTGTACCTTATGTACATTTAAAATTCAAAATTCTATTTACATTTAACTTTATCTAAATTTATATGTGATTGAAAGTGTGTTATGTTTGTGTTTTTCAGGGAGCAGTTGGACCTCCAGGACCACAGGGGCCTGCCGGCCCACGGGGAGAAACGGTGAGTTAAAATTTAGGTAACACTTTAATTTACGATTCCTTCTTTAGTGTGTCTACTAAACACCATGTAATATTATGTACTTAGGCTATACATACTTAACACTAACTCTAACCCTAACCTTACCTTACTGGTACAGTGTAAGTACATAATGTTACATATTATTACACACTTTGTTACACTGTACCTAACTGATGTAACAGGTACAGTAAAATAAAGTGTAACCAATGTTTAAGATGAGTTCCTATTCATCAGTTACCAGAAATAGCAAAAAATATTCATGCACAGAATTAAATGGTTTATCCAATGACATGTTTATCTTAGGTGTGTGTGCATGTTTTACAGATGTTTATACATGTGTAGCATATACTGAATATAAAAACCACAAATGATGTATTCATTTTTATTTGAAAAAAACTTTTAAGCCCATTTTTATTGTTGAAAAATATACTGATGTTGATGTTCTCAGCAGAAGGATGGAGGTACTATACTAATGAAGTGACAGAGTGATTGCATTTCTCTATGTCTCCATGTAGGGAGAGCCTGGTGTGGACGGACTTGATGGAGTACCAGGAGTCAACGGAAGCAAAGTAGGTTTGCAGCTCTGCTCCTGTCCTTAACAAACACACAAGCTGGGACAGAGCCTTTCCTATTGTGTGTTTAAAGTCAAAGTCAAAGTCAAAGCCTAATTGTCAAAATCGTATGTACAGGTCAGACACAAGATTTGAAATTGCAGTGCTCCCTAGTCTAGCAGTGTTACATTAAACATCTTATAAACATAACATAAACATAGCAGAAGAAGAAAGTAGAAAAGCTTGGTGATAAGAGTGTAGTGGCCTATAGCTCTGCTGTTAGCCTGTGTCTGAAAATTGCAAAAAGAACCCTAATGTACTATATTTAAATACAAAATACCATAAGCAAACAATGAGGATGTCTGGCCCATTGTTGGGTTGTGTACTTCATCTCATAACCCTGAAGAAAATTCTAAGTCAGCTCTTCTGTGTGTCTGACAGGGAGACCCAGGCACACCTGGACCATCTGGTATGAGAGGCGTCGTGGGAATACCTGTAAGTACAGAGCCTATGTGCTTGGCATAATTAGTGCACAAACTTCCTTATGTATATTTTCCTGCTGTGAAGCTAAAGTTAGACTGGTGATAAGTAAGAGGAAAAAAGCAGATGAATTTTCGCACGTTTAAAAACAAATATCTGGGTGTTGGTTAAAGTGAAATTGAGAAATGGGAATTGAGACTGATGTGAAACATTGTCTCTCATCTTATTAACTCTGTTAGATTAAATCACTTCGTTCTAAAATTGTGTATGTTTTTAGTCTTGCAGAGCATTTGAGAAAAGAACAGATGTTTTATTTTACTCTAAATTTGTTATGAAAACAAGGAAAAAGATCTAACTTGTACCCAAACTACCTTGAATTTAGCTCTCGCTACAGTCTCGCTAGTAAATCTGTGCGCAGTTGCATTGCAGACCTGGTGAAACTGCATAAGAGACATCACTGAGACCTTTCAAGGAGGTCATGAACTGAAATACTACAAAATAAGCTGAAATGGAAGGCAAAATGCCCCTTCCATGGTCTAACTGCAGCTCAGCTTCATAAAAGATTCAGGGAGGGTTATGCTAAGACTTGACTAAAGCTACATCTTCAAGCCAAAGGCCATGAGTCAATGTTTTAAAATGATACAAATCTTCCAGAGATAACCAGACACCCTAAAAAGAAAACATTAGGAAAGTTTTTCTTATCTTAATGCACTTTTAAACAAATAAACCTCCCCAAGTACTTTTTTCTTTTCTTTGGTCTCGCCAAGAGAGGAAAACAACAGGGAAGAAAGCAGACAGATAGCACACAGAAAAACAGTGATTATTTCACTGCAGACCACCTCAACAAGAATGAGTGAATCAAACAGCCAAGTGTATATTTATGCACTTTGCCTAATGGCTTCAATATGAAAAGCCTTTTTTAACCTATTGTGGGTCTGGCACAGAACTGGCCCTTATCTGTGTGACATCTGGCCACAGGCCATCAGATCGGCCCCCGGATCGCCTCCAAAGCCAGTATCTGTGTGTGGATAACATCTTCCTCTCATGATTGGTGCACACCGCTTAGATATTGACAAAGCTGTTTGTGCCGCTACAAATTCAGGTTAAGTGCCCTTCAGAATAGATCAGTGTCTGGGGGATGTGCCTGTAGACTCCCAAACAATAGCAATCTGTAGTCTCTGCCTGATCCTACGCACTGCATCATCCTGCCCTCATTGTAAATCCTTGCATTTAGTGTGACTTCCTTTTATATCATTTAGTGATGTAACTTCACTGAAAGAGAGCACCCTTTGACAGAGGGTCTGTCTCTGGATTTTTTTAATTAAACGGTACATTTTGACGAGTTGCTTGTGCTTGAGTGTGTGGTTGTTCTAGGTGAATGCTTTAAGGGGAGTGTGTGGTTGTTCTAGGTGAATGCTTTAAGGGTAAAGAGTTACACCTCTGATTGCTCTCTGTGTTTTTTAAACAGGGGTTGCCAGGGAAACAGGGACTTAAGGGACCAGCTGGCGATAAGGTAATTGTGTGTGTGTGTGGCCATGTGTGTGTGTGTGTGTGTGTGTGTGTGTGTGTGTGTGTGTGTGTGTGTGTGTGTGTGTGTGTGTTTTAAATCAACATATCCTCGGATGGATGATGATTGATTTCACTGTTCAATATTTGCTATCCACAGCTCTCCAAACATTAGATATTTCCTCTATTTTAGGACTATAACCATGCTTTAAGATAGTCAAAGTCATAACCAGGCAATTTAAGTAAAAAGGCGATGCTAGATTACAGGTTGGACTGTTGATCTTTGTTTCTGACCTTTATTTCTTTAGTTTATCCCTCACTGTGTATAGCGTACTCTCATCGACACCCACTCGCTATGGCCTGTCCACTCCATCCTGCTGAAGGCAGCACGTGGACACCAAATATAGCCTAATATATAAATGAAATATGTAAATATGTAAATCAAACAACAAACAAATTCAACAAAACATGCGTATATGCTTCATTTGTATGTACAGTACTGTGCAAAAGTTTTAGGCAGGTGTGAAACAATGCTGTAAATTAGGAATGCCATCAGAAATGGAAGTGTTAATCATTTATTTTCATCAATCAGCAAAAGGCAGTGAAATACGTATTAACACATATACATCCATGCAGGGTGTATTAACACATATGTACGTACTGTATTAACACATATGCATCTACACACCCATACATCCACCAGGGGGCTG
>CM050201.1:20902500-20927500 GCA_027475355.1 Coilia nasus | reverse complement strand
CTCTTCTTCCGGGTCTCCAGGGAGAGAAGGGTGACAGAGGGTTCCCTGGTCCAATCGGAATCAAAGGTCACACAGGACATAAAGGAGACCAGGTCAGCATTGCACAGATACTGTATGATGTCAAAGTGTCACACAAGGTCATTGGCCACTAAACTGTCTTTAGATACAGTGACATACTACTGAACCATACTTGTGTCTCTTTGTTTCAGGGTCCTCTTGGCCCCGTTGGTCCAAAAGGAAGTATGGTAAGTTGCTTTGCATAGGTTGCTGAATCTCTCTTATGTCGTAGAACCTCATTTTGAGTTGTTGTACAAATCTACCAGTACTATGCAATGCGATATGATAAATATATATATATTTTTTTTGTCTGCAGGGTGATCCAGGATTGCACGGTGACCAAGGAGACAAAGGTGACCAGGTAAATAATACATACATTAGAACTTTTCCATAAACAAGCTATGTGTATGATTTTGAGATTTAAAACCTACAAAAGTATCCCACACACTGACCATTTCGCTAGCAATTTATTTGGAAAGTACAACATTCTGATTGTTATGATATTTGGGTTAAAATATCACCAGTTTCTGCCACTTTGTATAGGTAGCAAACAACACAGCAGCCAGCCAAATCTCAGTACAATATCACGACACGAAGACGTTGCCAAGGTTGTGGGCCGCTGTGTTGTCCCCTACCAACTCAAAGTGGCAGTAACTGGTATTATCACGACACTGTTATTTAGCCTGCTAACTGCTAATTTTTTGTATCATGACTACACTTATGTCTACTCATTCTTTTGATGTTTACATGTCATTTTGGGATATTTGAACCTAAGAATTGTACACATAGCACCTTTAATGTAATGATGCATAGCATGATGGTTTCTCAAAGTAGTAAAAGTGGTAATGTGTTTTTTATTTCTTTTGTACAGGGTCCACCAGGTGTTAAAGGACTCAAAGGAGAGGTGAGGGGTAGTCTGCCTTACTCAGTTTTAGGCCTGGTCATCCTGCTAATATATATACCTGGGTATCATTTGCTATGAAGTTTGTATCCTCAAACTCTATAAACACATTCATAAAGTATGGAAAGTATGCATAACTATTGATACATATGATACATTGATACTAATGACTGTACTCCTAATGCATTTTAATGCTATGTTATAAGCCCTAGTCCAACTTCAATCACTGCCATGGCAATATGGCTTCAGCAATCCCAGGGTCACTCTGGTCATATTGTCGATATAGCCAACCAAACTGAAGTATTTGTTTCCCCATCTGTTTTATTTTTGACTTTATGGGGGATCTTAGCAAAGTCAAGAATATTGTCATTTATTATTGATGATTGAGCTCAGTCAAGAGGCTTCAGCATGGACTTTATACACCCGTGACGCAAACCCATTAGTCAGCCTTTTTTAAAAACTACACGTGATGTTTTTTCCATTTCCTGGGGTCCATGTTTTATTTAAACCTTCAGAACATTCCACAAAGAATTCTTTTCACTCCATAGTTATACCATCACTGACTGCTATAAAGTCACCATTAAGTCGTCAGGCTATATTCATAAAACCCAGTCATCACAGCACGCTACATCAGAAGCACAGTCACTGTGAGTCAGTTACTATGGCGACTGTGGCATGCCGATCCAAACACACTCACTCCCCCCCACCCCCCACACCCCATTTCCGGGACATATTTTTGGATGCCATATGTTGTGTGCTAGCCATTGGAAAAGGCTGTGTCAATAAGGTAATAGGGTAACACGTTTTTTACGATTCCTTTTTTAGTGTATCTACATGTAACAACATGTAATATTATGTACTTAACGTTTACATACCTAACACTAACCCTAACCCTGTTGTACAGTGTACTTACATAGTGTTACATGTGTTACACACTTTGTTATACTATAACTAATTTATGTAACAGGCAGAGGAGGAAAATAAAGTAGTGGATATGCTAGCTAGACCCCCTGCCTAGGACCTGGTCAGTCGGACCTCCCTATGCTCCGTAATCAGGAACTAAAATTGCCCTGACCTTTTAAGCAATCAGGCACGTTAAAAAAGAGCCAGTGATTGTAAGATGCAGGTTATTTTGTCTGGGCGCTTGACGTTATAGGGAAGGAGTGGAGTCCTGCCCTGGATATGTTTGAGGGAGGTTTGAGATATAAATATGGTTTATGACATCTTTTCTGTAAAAAAAAACTGTGAAATGCAGTAGGGAACAAAAACATGTCTCCTTTCTTACCCTTGCTATAACAGTCGCCAGTTGACTAGAGAAACATAAGCACTTGACATTATACTTGAGGGAAGTCTGAGATATAAATATAGCTTATGGCATCTTTTCTATAAAAAAAGGTCTCCCTTCTCACCCTCTGCTAGAACAGTCCCTAGCTGACTAGAGAAACATGCGGTACATGTTACACCAGTGAGTGGTACAGCTACAGATATGAGTCATGGTGACTAGTGGACTGTCACAGGTGTGGACTGTCCTCTTCCTGTTCTCCTTTTCCAGGCTGGAGAGAAGGGACAGCGTGGTGCCACTGGAGCCGACGGGCGACCGGGACAGCCGGGCCACGAGGGACTCACCGGCCCCCAGGGAGCCCGAGGACTGGAGGGGGAGCAGGGGATCCAAGGGCCTCCAGGGCCCCGGGGCCTACCCGTAAGGGTTTTCCATTTATAAACAGAGAGCAGAGAATGAGAGTTGTTCAGTCAGTGAAGTTATCGTATGTTAAAACATTTATACATTCAGAGTTCTATCTGTCTATCTATCTATCATCCATCCATCTATCTATTTATGTGTCTGTCTGTCTCTCTATCCATCCATCCATCCATCCATCCATCCATCCATCCATCCATCCATCCATCCATCTTAAAGCAGAGGCAGTGAGAGTAGTGTGATTCATCCCTGAATCTGGGCCCTCTGGCGTAGGCAGGAAAGTTTGTGAAATTGCATGCATTCACTTCAGTGCAGACTTTAGACAGTGCTACATTTCAACTCGCTTATGCCTACTTGCGTCAGAGCACGGTTTGCCGGTTTCCAATTTTACCCGACACCTTATGACGTCTTTGCTATGCAATATTATGCACACTGACACCCCCGTTGCCTCTGGACTCTTGTTCACATAGAAAATGGATAAGTTCGAGCGACCTTGACTTTATCATTGATTCTGGTCTAAGGGTACGATTAGAGGAAGAAAACCTGTATTATAGTTCATGATGGATGGAAGTAGGCATTTGATTTAGGGACATTTGGACTACAGAGACCTGTTCAGTATACAGTAGATTTGGATTGCAATGATTAAGTGTTCTTGCTTGATGTTGGCCAACTGATGCTTATACAGTAGCTCTTCATGACCTTACTTGTGTGAGATTTTACTTGATGTGCTCCATCTGCCTGAAGCAATTTTGCCCTGTGCTCATTCTCCACAGGGTCCTAAAATGGCTGATGAAAAAATAAAAGAAATTTGTGCCGCTGTGGTTGAAGGTGAGATAAGATGATTTTTTTTTAGCACCAACAATTACTCTAACAACTGAGGGTAGCTCATAATGTCTAAGCAATAGTTAACTACATTTCATCAGTCTTTTATGAGAGAGTTTAATACATATCATACAGTATATGACATTTTAAAGGCCCCAATAGTTATTTTGCTATTTCACACCCCTTGTGATTTGGAAATACTTCCTTTTAAAGATTTACATTTGACCTGTCTGTACAAGTCGATAAACAATACCAACAGCCGGAGCATTCTCTCAAACTATTTCCACACCTTACATTACATTACATTACATTTAGCGGATGCTTTTATCCAGAGCGACTTATGGGGAATTAAGTACAGGGACAATCCCAACACCAACCCCCTAACCATTAGGCCACAGCTGCCCACCTTACAGTATACCTGACTGTGTACTATATTTATGTCCCTCTCCCCTTCCAGAACACCTTGACGCCTATAAGAAAGAGCTGGCTAAAAAGCCCCTGCCTATCGGCGCTCCAGGGTCCCCTGGCCTCGCTGGGCCTCCTGGTCCCCCAGGTGCCCCCGGTGCTAATGGAGAGATGGGCCCCAGGGGGCTGATGGGTCCTAAAGGACTGCCAGGCTTCTATGGTTTACCTGGCACACCAGGTCCCAAAGGTATGAGTGTGACTTTTTTCCCCCCACAGACTACTTGATTTAACTGGGTCATGATACATTGCTGAAGAGCTAAAAAAAACTCTGCTGAGTGTTAGAATGTTTTATATGTTTTACATCACTTCCTGTTTGCTAGCTACTGTTCCATGGTCTTTAAAAATACACTCACTTTTTGGCCCTGTGTTTGTTCAGATTCAGACTTTAGACAGAGTGTATGAAACAAAACAAATGGCAGGCAATATGTTTCTACAAATTCTTCAGAAATCAGAATGTAACTGTAAGTACATTGTTACTGAGGGAACCAAACAGTTAGCATTGCACCTGATTGTAATATTATTTAATGAATAGAGATAGGGAATGTGGAATGGTTAGAGACAGAGATTGAGGATGTACAGTGGTGATGGGGCATGTAGAGGTGTTGTAGGTGTAATGTGCTGTGCTCATGCAGGTGATATGGCATTCAGAGTGATGATAGGGCATGTAGAGGTGATGTAGGTGTAATGAGCTGTGGTGATGGGGCATGTGCAGGTGTTGTAGATGTAATGTGTTGTGCTCCTGCAGGTGATAGGGCATGGGGAGTTGATGTAGGTGTAATTTGCTGTGGTGATAGGGCATGTGGAGTTGTCATACAGTAGATGTAATGTGCAGTGGTGATAGGGCATGTAGAGGTGTTGTAGATGTAATGTGCTGTGGTGATAGGGCATGTAGAGGTGTTGTAGATGTAATCTGCTTGTTCTCATGCAGGTGACGTTGGAGCTAAAGGAGATAAGGGTGAAGACGGGGTTGGCATTAAGGGAAGCCCTGGAGCGCCAGGACCTCAAGGTAACACATCTCTGCTTTTTGCTTTTTCTTTATCTTTTTATTAAGATATTTTTTATCTTTTTACCTTCGTGTATTTCCTCTTCTCTACTCTTCTCTTCTCTTTTGGAGATATGCACTGTTTGATTCTGTCCAGTAAAGGTTCAACAAAAACTTTAAGCACTCTTCGCTCCTCTCCTCTCCTCTCCTCTCCTCTTCTCTTCTCTTCTCTTCTCTTCTCTTCTCTTCTCTTCTCTTCTCTTCTCTTCTCTTCTCTTCTCTTCTCTTCTCTTCTTCTCTTCTCTTCTCTTCTCTTCTCTTCTCTTCTCTTCTCTTCTCTTCTCTTCTCTTCTCTTCTCTCCTCTTCTCTTCTCTTCTCTTCTCTTCTCCTGGGTGTGCTAAATTGAATAGCAACCCAGTTTCTCTAAGTGGAATGAATAACCCATCTTGAAACAGAAATATATGTGGGTTCTGCCATAGTCTCGCCTTGTAGTAATCTATCTTAGTGGGGAGAAAAGAGAAAATGGTCTAAAACTGGGTTAGTCACTGACGGCGATGATTAAACTCCTGCGTCTACTTCATCGCCATTAGTGGCATATGTTTGTGGGAGGATGAATGTGTCCATGCCCTTGAATGTGTGTATGTGTGTGTGTGTGTGTGTGTGTGTGTGTGTGTGTGTGTGTGTGTGTGTGCATGTTTAGGTGTGTATCTATGATTGCTTGTATGTTCTTTTCCCTGTGTGTGCTTGCAAGATGTTATATTTACCCCCAATTGTTTTATGTTCATCTGTGTGTTTGCAAGATACTACATATCTCCCCTCATTTCTTTGCATGTGTATGTGTGCGTGTGTATGTGTGTGTGCGTGTGTGTGTGTGTGTGTGTGTGTGCACTTCCTTCCACAGGTGAGCCTGGCATCCCCGGTGTTGGCAAAGATGGCAAGGACGGTGCCCGCGGCGAGGCTGGATCCCCCGGCCTCCCAGGTCCACCAGGCACCCGAGGTGCTACTGGCTCCCCCGGCCTCTGCGACCCCTCCACCTGTGTGGGCCGACCCCAGCCCCTCTACCTGATGAGCGGCAAGAAGCCCTACAACATCAAGGGCCACTGAACGCCCCACTCCCGTCTTGGATAAGCTTTGATACATCATCCATCCTCATCCTCATTATCGTCATCACACAGTCAACAGGACGAGGAAGATGAGGAACAGCATCTGTGAGGAGAACCTCAGGATGCCTCCAAGTACCACCAGACACAGTGGACCTTAAAACCAGCCAGACAAACTGTAGCTTTTACACATATGTGTAAATGCACTTCATTAAAAAAACAAATGACTTCAGTGCATGAAAAAGGATATTGTGTTATGTATATACTGTAGAAAAAAAAACTATTGGTGATTAACCAACATGTCAGCCCACAGTGAACGACTGCTTTACAGTATTTGGGGTAGTATCTCAACAGAAACGAAACCGTAGACATTATACTGGGTGAATGACATAAACGATTCTGACTCAAGCTACTGAAGCATGGACACCAGGGAATAACACAAACATAACATTGCATCAACGTAGATCAAACGTATCACAAACACAACATTGCACCATCGTAGACCACATTTATTACACACAAAGCATTGCATAAAAGTAGATCAAATTTATCACAAGCACAACATTGCCTCAACGTAGATTAGATTTAGCTCCGGATCCCTCAGTTCCTCCACTATGGGCACCTCACAGCTGGTACCACATAATTATGCCAGTCCCACACCAGCCTGCTAAATGAGTTAGCTGATGCCAGTCTAATAGAAACAGTCATGGATTTTGCAAAGCCCAGAAGCACGCAACTACACCATTCTTCACCACTCTTTTGTAGTTACTATAGAAATGTGTGACTAGAGAGAAAGTATGGCTAGGGTCTGTATGTTCGTGTTTAAAATATGTCCTAAAAAAATCATAAAATTCATGTTTCTGAATTGGCTTACCTAAAGTATGTTTTTTCTAGGTTTTCTTTTGAAAAAAAAAAAGGAAAATAAACTTTCCATCTGTGTGAAGTGCATTGTTTGGTTTGGTTCTGTTATATAGTCATCAGGGATTGCCATGCTCTATCTAGTACTACTCTAGTAGTCTTCAAGCAGATGGAGACAGATGGTTGGGTTATGCACTGGTAAGCTACATGGTCATTGTTGAACAGTGCTGTCCAGTATGTTCTAGATTGTTGCCTTTGAATTCAGAACTTTAATTCAGTCAGAGATTTTAGAATGGACAACCTAACACCTCCACCCATCCCTTCACAAACAGAGAGAGAGAGAGAGAGAGAGACCATTGATGTATCTATAATTAGGGATGTTTTCCCAATTGATTATTCTGTACTCAGGACTTCTCATCTAAGCCTTCAACTTGTCCAACTTTTACTTATCAGCCGGATGCAAGCTGACCTTTTCCTGCCAGCCAGCCGACAGACCTGTGCTTTCATCCTCTGGTGGGGTGGAAATGCTTTTGTTTAAAATTGCATCACAAACCTTTTAAAAGACAGAGCCTGTTCAAAGGCTAGACTTTCAGGGGGGTGAGGACAGCACATTAATGCTTTATGCTGACACACCCTTTCTGAACCAAAGCTCTACTCAGCCGGTCTGTTAAACCGAAATATTATTTTAATCAAGTTGGCCAAACCTCATAATTATAAACTGTAAATATGATGTACTTTCAAGCAAAACCATGTAGTCAAACCCTAACAGACCTAATCCGAGAGAAAAAAGAAAAAAGAAAAACAGCAAAAAGTCACAGAACAATTATTGGATTGCTGGCAAGGTTATTAATGTGGAAAACAGAAAAACCATAGATGGCCATGGACAGCATATACATTTAGGTGAGCAGACAGAGTCATGCTAGAACAAGTTAATAAGGGAATACAGTACACACAGAGAAAGACCATCCACAATAAAAAGGCCTCTTCTATAAAATGGACCTGATCCAGCCTTTATTCAAACATACATACCCTTCCATTAATAATTACATATATGCCAGCCATTATTTATTATATCATCGTAGCACCATTCAATCAGTAAAAACAGGTAGTGGATACCATGCATTATTTATTTTTAACGCACATCCCTGGTTTGTTATGGCAGTTCTTTACAATAATTTAAACTCAAATAATGCAAATATTACTCTAAATATTTCATAAAATGGAGTGGGACATTCTTATTCCACAGCAATGTCAAGCAAGAAAAAAAGAAGTAAAAAAAAAAAACATGCTGACACTGTGTGTACGACAGGGTGAAATGAAAAGCCGGTCTTCCTTGGAAGCGAAAATAAAAAGCACTGAAATGTACATATCCTTGCAAACACATTATGCTCCGCTTGTCATAACCGAGTGTCGTGTAAATCAAATCCGCTTCCTGATCCACACTAACAAAAGCCCAGAGTAACAGACATAAAACACAATTTCAAGACATTCACACAATAGCAAGCAAAACATATTCCACTTAGGGAGACATTATAAAAAGAAGTTTGAGACAGCATAATTTTTTTTTAGCAATACCTATGGTATAAACCCCCCATATTAAACAGCTGTAGCAATAACAGGCATCTGAAACTTTTCTTTGTATAGTAGTGTCAACTTCACAATTTTATAAGGCCATGACAAGATGATGCATTTCACAAATCAACAACAGTATCGCTCTGAAGTATCCACAGCAAATCTTCATATTAAACCCTATTCTGTCTTGAGTACGCTCATATAGTGTAGTTAAAATGTTTATTGTTATGCTAATTTAGATTAGGCAATGCACAACCATTACCTCCAGATTATAATTTCAAGTGGCTAGATTAAAATGTAAATGGGAATGACAAAAATTAAATGAAAAAAAGCAAAGTTCTGTTAAAAAGCTACGTGCCTCAGTTTATTTTACACACAAATATCTTGGTTATTCAAGTCAAGCTGTAGCACCACTTTAATTCTGTGAAACATAAAGAATTTCAATTGCTACCCTTCGAGGAGCAGTTGACAGAGATGGCACAAAATTTGTCATACGGTTAGTGAACATAATGCTGACTATAACAAGCACCGCAGCATGTACATTTCTGAAGCTGTTGTTGTCCACACCTCTTTAACCATATGTCTGGGTTTCTGAAATGGCCAGCACAACACCTTTATACAGATGATAATGCAAAGAGCCATCCAGCCACTGCCTTTTAGTGGTAAAAGCTGGACGACCGTTTTCTCACAGACAGACCTCGTGGAAGACCAATCCAAATCCCTCAAAAATCTGCCGTACTGTACGTTCTAAAATAGCCTTGCTGTTGTCGAGGAAGTCGAGCAAGACTTAATAGGCTCACAGGGGATACAGGCTGCTGGCGACTGCGCATCCATACCACTGGCACTTAGTGCAGCTGATGACGGTGGCTCGCCATACAGTCCTCTCATTAAGCTGCGATCTGTGATACGGTGGAGAAGCACTTCTGAAAAATAATCTCTTCATTTTCTGAACAAAAAAAAAAACAAAAACAAAACAAGCTGTGTGGAGATTTCTCTGCCCGCCCTATTTCGCTTGCTACAGAGAGGCTTGATTAGTAATGGGGGAGATTTCACAAACCACACGAAAGGCTGATGGGAGAGCGAGGTTTCTGAGGAAATGAGGCTTGAAATGAACTTCAAAATTTGGAAAGAATCGCAAAAGAGCTAGGGGAGGGCGAGGTGGGGGTAGACTGAGTTAGACAGAGCAGGAGCTGATTGGTGGGCTGAGCCTCTGATTATGATGAACTTCTTTCCTGCGGTCATACTTGTTGTTTCGTGACTGTGCTTTTAATTTCTCAGAGGAACATCATCAAGTTGCCAAACGTTGAGTTATTGCCCCACCCAAGATGCACTGCTGTAGTTGTTTTCCCTGTTGTGTCTTTTTTCACTCAGCCTTTATTTATGATGCTAAAATCCACTGCTAATGTATCTATATGTCAAGACTACAGATCTCGTAGATGAAGAAACATTTGGCATTTACAGCACTAACAAAGCTGAAAGCGTTCAAGATAAAGTACTGTTCTTCTTCATCTATCAAGCACTGAGGGGATTGATATTCTTTAGTAGATACCAGACAGGTCAGAAAAAACAAACCATAAAGAGCAAACTGGGTGGGTGGGTGGGTGGGTGGAACAAGGAGTCATTTACAGGCATATGTGGGTTTCACTAATGATCTCGCCAGTGGCTGGCTGTCAATATGGGGAACGGCATTTCTCCTAGTGTTTTCCCAGCAGACGGCGTACTCGTCAATAACAAAAAATCTAGCAGACAGGTCCCCAGACTAGATAATTACTAGCTGAGTTTTAAAAAAAATCACACATAGCCTCCTTGCCTGCACGCTGCCCGCATCCCTAACAATGGATCAATTTTTTGCAAGAGCTGATTGATGACCTGCTGGTCTGTGCTGATTCCTGGGATGGACCAGCGGCAGGGTGAAGAGTGTGTCAACCAAAAGATGGATGCTACCATTACGCCATGGCTAGAAAACTCAAGGAAGAGAAGATTAACCTTTACCCACACTCGTTGCCACGTTCGATGGCAAAAAGGGCTTTGAGCTCAATCTGATTAGGCAAGAGGACTCCATCCCTGATTGGAAAGAAGAGGAAATACTTAAATGTTTATTACCTATGCCTCTTTTGCTCACCACAGCTACCGAAAGGCATCCACTCAAACGAACACACAAACAAACAAACAAACAAGTAAAACAAAACACAAACAAAAGCAACAGACAAAAACCACAGATAATTCTGACCCGCAGCACGCGTGCCGTAAACCTCCCACGCTGAGGTTAATGTCATGAATCTCTATAGGAAAAGTTCTTGGTTTACTGCAACACTGAGTTCATTGGTAGGCTGCTCTCCTTTGGGGGCACAGGGTTAGGGAGTGAGTGGTGAGTGCCCACCCCCCTTATTTCCCTTTAACGTTTTTGGGTCTTGATGCCAGGCTGGCGTACAGGGCACACTGCGAGGGGTCGCACTGCCCCGGCGGGCCTGGGGGACCCGGTTGGCCGTGAGGTCCGGGGTTGCCAGGTTCTCCCTGCGATCCTGCCGCTCCTGGCAGCCCGTCTTTGCCGTACCCTGGCATACCAGATGGGCCTGTGTGAGGCAACCGCAGAAAAGGTGGTCTCAGAAAATAAGCATGTTGCAATTCAATGTAGCACCGACACTGCTGTTATATATAAGATATAAGATAAGTTATATAAGATATTAATTAGCAGGGTCAAAGAAAATGATGCAGCTTGAAAGCAACTTGAAAAGCTTGAAAAGCTAATATTTTGCTAAGCTAGCACTATGCTTTCGCTAGCCAAGTGGCTCTACTTCTGGATGTGACCTCTAGTCTTATTCATAACACCTTTTTGTCTATAACATTGTGGCATTCAATAATTTTTAAGAGACTGCTTACTTTAAACATGAATGATAAAAAAATATATCATTATCAATTTAACCAGACTAGCCATAGCCCAGACTAGGCATTGTCATTGCAGTAACTCTTAGTGTGTCAATGTAGACTGTAGGCTAATGCAGGCAATGTAGGTTATTTCTTTACCTGTGGGACCAGCAGGGCCTTGTTCACCTCGCTGACCAATACCGTCCTCTCCTTTGTCACCCTTGGCTCCTCTTTCACCTAGGGAGGGGTGATGACACACAAAAGCAAGACGCGTCATGAGGGAACACGTAAAGGTCACTTTACGTATTGGTTAGAGGTGCTGTAAGATGTCACCAATTCCCTATTCCTATGGACTGTGTAATGAGTCATTCATAAAGGTGATGCATGTATTGAGCTTTCTGACAAAACAAATTGGCACATTGCACCTTTGAAGTCCCTTGGCACTTTAAAGGGCTGCATTTTCCAGTGTCCTGCTACGTGACAATAACATATCCTATATGCACTTCTGTATTAAACCCATTTCATTCATGTTATATGTATAAACCTTAACTTGCAGTGTAGGTAATAAACAATTTGCTACCCACACCACACTTTATGCTCAATCATCTTTAGGCTTGTGAAGGTAACACCAGGGCTGAGAGATCTCAGGTGTGGTGCCTGAAATCAGGTATGGGACAGTAGGCTACATTTACCATTTGCTAGTAGACAGTCATAATAACTTTTGGTAATTTCAGGCATAGAATTATTTCTTGTTTTGTTCTGCCCTGTAAGTTAACACACACACACTTAAGACCGTGTACTGTACCTTTGGGACCCATGGGTCCTCTTAGGCCATCTCCTCCCTGCTGGCCAGGCATACCAGGCTCTCCAGGGGCCCCGGGTCTGCCAGGACTGCCATCTTTGCCTGGAGGCCCTGGAGGCCCAGGGCGGCCGGCCGTGCTCTTCACGTGGGTGGGCTGCATCTGGGCCATGAGGTATGCCATCTTGACTGTGAGAGAACATTTAAAAGACGGTTGAATCCAGGGGGTGCGGCTAGAAATGTTGGGTCCCAATCGCCTCAATAATAATATTAGAAATGTCCTCAAAGAGCGTCTTGTCAATGTTGGGCTCTTAGAATTATTCTAATCTGGCCCAGTTATTTCCCTGCTTCAACTGACAACATTTAATCACTTGAGAAATGGAATCCATTGGACCCAAGAACTAACAAATCACTACAGTACAAACCTACCAGAACTCAGACACATATGGACTAGATGTTTCTAGATTAGCACCTACAAAAGCAGGTTCTGGAGGACACTTACCTTCAAGCTGTTTGGCTAGCTCTTCTTGGATTAGCCTTCGCATTGTTTCAATTGATGGTGACTCTCCCTGTAGATGATCAACAGATTAGTTTCAATTTCACTGAGATAACTTAGTTCATCAAGCAAAGAAATACACCAAAAACTGTTAGATGATTTACTGTTGAGTTGACCTCAATGGTTAAAATGAGCAAAAAGTGGGTCTAATATAGAGCTGGAGCTTCCATTACAGGCAAAGCATTTTAATATGACAGTGTGAAAATGCCACAACTTTTTTATGCTGATGATAATGACTATGATTATGATTATGATTATTATTTTGGACGCCACACTCACCCGAGCTCCAGGAAGGCCAGGCTGCCCAGGGTTTCCGGGGGGACCAGAGGCTCCAGGCTCCCCAGGTGGACCTGACATTCCCATCATGCCCGTGTGGCCCTTCCTGCCGGGGGCCCCAGGGACACCGGGCACTCCAGGGTCACCCGTCAGGCCTTTGTCTCCCTTGATACCTGAGTCACCCTAAAGCAGAAATCACACAGGCAGACAGTCAGACGGTTCCCAATAGTTCTTTTAAAATGCCTACCTATGTTTGTGTAAAGGTCATGTATATAGTATGGGATGAGTGTTGATGAAGTGTTTTATGTACGTGTGTGTAGGTCATGTCCGTGAGGCCCTTGTATCTCTTGATACCTGAGTCACCCTAGAGCACAGATCACACAGAACACACAGGCAGACAGTTCTCAATAGTTCTTTTAAAATGCCTAGCTATATATGTTTGTGTACATGTCATGTATATGTTGGGCTGGGTGGATGAGGAATAAGTGTGTTTTATGTATGTGCCTGTAATATCTCCTCTGTTCTCTATGGACTGTGAAAAAATTAATTTACAGTAAGTGGATAATAAAGGCGTTGTGAGAAGGTGACTTCCATCCTTCTCACTGCTACGCTGGTGAACTCTTTTTGAGTAGCGTTTGCTCGTGGCAGGCGCCATTGTTGCCTGCGCGAGTTGGAGAGCGAGCGAGAGAGAGAGAGAGAGACTCGCAGCTTGCTCACACACACACACGCACACATGCACAGTTGCACCGGGGTTTTTGGACATTGGGATGAGTTAGGGTTTGTCTGTATGTTTGTGTAAACGGTGGCAACAGCATTGGGAGTGGGGGACGGCTTTATTAACTGTGTGGGTGATGTTGGGGAAATGTTTGTGGTGTTTGGCCGACGCCATTAACAACGCTTCAGCGTTTACAGCGCGAGTCTCCCGACAGTCACGAACACACTCATTACACACTTCTCCCTCCTGCCATAAACTCCGTTTTCACCATCCCGGACATGTAGTGAGGTACCCACTACTGTGTCTAACATTTACACCCTTTTTCCTCCGTTAAATCCCTGCCTAGCCTCAAACACAAACACAAGTACAAGACACATGACTCGCCGGTCTGCTGTAGTTCACTGCCCTTCGCGGAAGCGCGCCCGCTGTGGGAGCAGTGGTTTTAAACTTCGCCTCGGAGCTGTGGTAGCGGGCATTGTGCATGGTGGGGGGTAATGTGTGTGATATTTTTTAATATGAGTGTTTATTTCATTTTGGTGGTGGTTGTATGATATTATGTTGGTGGTGGGTTATTATGATTATGTTTGCAATATGTTTGATGGGCTATTGGTGTTGTAAATACTTTGTTTAGAGAATTTACCTGTTTTGTAAATGGTAGGGTCCATTTGGAGGGAACGGTAGCGCTATAAAGAGGGCCCTCATTCTGCTTTCGGGGAGCGTGAGGGTAGGTGCTATGTCTGCTGTGAGACTGTTGCTACTGCTTGGATGCTATTGCTATTATTGCTATTTGCTATTGCTATTGCTGTTCAGTGCTATTGCTATCCAGTGTCAATAGCTTTACATCCATTTTGCCCTGTTGCCTTTTGCAATTGCTACTTGGTTTTAATAAACCAACATTTTGGGGACATTTTTGCTGCCTGCCTGCCTTCCTTCATCCCTCAACTGTCCAGTTTCGCCTCACCTGTACCCTGGGTGACCGCTCGCCCTCTCACATTTGGTGTCAGAAGTGTTGGGTGTTACGCCTTTGTGAGGAAACTGGACAAGAGAGGGGGAAGACGGGGTGCATATCGTGGAAGCAGTAAGAGCCGTAGCCGCACCTGGCTAAGGATGGAGGGGCAGAGGCTGACCCGAGAGGACCTGGGCGACTTGGAGGAGGTGGAGGAGTTGCTGGATGAGGAGCAGCATACCCCAGTTGGCGCCACAGCCCAGCCAGAGTCAGAGATGGCTGCGCTACGCCATCTCCTGGAAAGGACTCTGAAGGCGCATGAACACGAGTCCTACAAGCAGGAGCTGCGCTGGAGGAGTGTCCAGCTGCAGCTGAACCAGCTGAGGGAGGACGTGGAGGCTGAGCGCAGACCACTTCCAGCTCCAGTTCCAGCACCAGCGCCTGTGGTTCCAGCTCCAGCACCAGCGCCTGTGGTTCCAGCTCCAGCACCAGCGCCTGTGGTTCCAGCTCCAGCACCAGCGCCTGTGGTTCCAGCTCCAGCACCAGCGCCTGTGGTTCCAGCTCCAGCACCAGCGGCTCCAGCGCCCGTCCTTCCAGTGGCACCGGCAGCACCGATGGCGTGGTCCAGAAGCGCCATCCCCAAGCTGGAAGACGGTGACGACATCGAGCAATACCTGACCACCTTTGAGCGGCTGGCCACGGCATACCGCTGGCCTAGGGAGGACTGGGCCGTGTTCCTGGTGCCCTACCTCACAGGGAAAGCACGCAACGCCTATGTGGCAATGGGCATGGACCAGGCCATGGATTATAACCGCGTGAAGGAGGCCATACTCCTAAAGTATGAGATCAGCGAGGAAGTGTACCGGAGGCGCTTCCGGGAACCTGACATACGGCCAGGAGAGACCCCACGTGAGCTGTACACCCGCCTCAGAGACCTCTTTCAAAAGTGGATTAGACCGTCAGGTAAGACGGTTGAAGAAGTCTCTGAGGTGCTCATTCTCGAGCAGTTCCTCCGCACCCTGGACTCAGACATCAGAGTCTGGGTGAAGGAGCGCAATCCCCAGGACGGCCAGGGGGCGGCGGAGCTGGTGGAAAACTACCTGTCAGCTCGGCGGGGAGTCAGGACCTTCCGCCAGGAGGCCTACACACGACCAGCAGCCCGGGGTAAGTCTGAGGGGTTTGGTTATGGGGGTGGTCCTAAGACAGCTGTGCCCAGAAGGATGCCTGTCCGTGCCCCTGTCCCAGCCCAGCCCAGACACGACCCTGTGCAAAGACCTGACGCCCCCATAGTTTGTTACCACTGCAAACAGGAAGGTCACATCAAGCCCGAGTGCCCCCATAGAAAGCCCAAGTACTCCAGCCATAGCTGCATCCCGAGACCAGGAGAGGGCAGTGCAGGTTATATGGGTAGGCTTCAGACAATGACTGTGACTGTCAATGGTAACAGGGCTACTGCCCTTTTAGACTCTGGCAGCACACAGACTCTCGTTCAGCCCCACCTACTGGAGAAGAGGGACTACATACAGGGGAGGAGGCTAAAGGTTTTGTGTGTTAACGGGGACGAGCATGACTATCCTGTAGCTGATGTCTACTTAGAGGTTCAAGGCCAGACCTACCAGGTGACTGTTGGTGTGGTAGAGAGGCTTAGTCACCCTGTAGTCATTGGGCAGGATATTGTAGTGCTACCTGAGTTGCTGCAAAATGTTCAGCCAGTCAACTTGGTAATGACCAGAGCACAGTGTAAAACTCAGGCCCAGGAGAAAGATGAGGACGACACCAATGCCACAGACATGCACGAGCTAGCCTTTGCCCAAGCTGACCTTACACCCCCAGCCCGAGTGAAGCCCAGAAAGACTCGTAGGCAGCGTAGGCAGGCTAGACTCGTGGGCAGTGTTGAAGAGAATTTGCCTTGTGTTTCATCAGAGGATGATTGGGGTGAGGTGACTGATAACTTTGAGCAGCTACAGAGGGAAGATGGCACATTGAAGGTAGCATTTGAGCGAGCCACACATGATGGTGCCACGGCACCGGTGACTATGGATTTGGCTGGAGAATTTTATGTGGTCAGAGAGGGTCTTTTGTACCATCAGCCAGCAGAGGGCAGACCAGAGCAGTTGGTGGTTCCTACAAAGCTCAGGGGAAGGGTTTTAGAAATGGGGCATGATATCCCATGGTCTGGACACCTGAGTCTGTCTAAAACATATGACAGAATAGCGGCAAGGTTTTATTGGCCAGGGCTCTACACAGATGTCCAGAGGTTCTGTAAGAGTTGCCCAACCTGCCAGCTAAGTAGTAACAGGAAGACTAGCCCTTATCCCCTGCAGCCACTGCCTGTTATAGAGACCCCCTTTAGCCGCATAGCGATGGACCTGGTAGGCCCCTTAGAAAGAACCCAGACAGGCCATAAATACATTTTGGTCATCTGTGACTATGCCACCCGCTATCCCGAGGCCTTCCCACTCCGTAGAATAGCTGCCCGTCCCATAGCCCAAGCCCTACTGCATCTCTTTTCTAGAGTAGGCATTCCTCAGGAAGTGCTGACTGACCAGGGCACAGCCTTCCTGTCTAACACCATGAAGCAGGTGTACAACCTGCTTGGCATCAAGGGCATCAGGACCACCCCATACCACCCTCAGACTGATGGCCTTGTTGAGCGCTACAACCAGACACTCAAGGCCATGTTGCGCAAGTTTGTAGCAGTCAATGGCAAGGACTGGGACCGTTGGCTGCCCTACTTACTTTTTGCGTACAGGGAGGTGCCCCAGGCTTCAACCGGCTTCTCACCTTTTGAGCTGCTATATGGCAGGCAGGTGAGGGGCCCGCTGGACGTGCTGAGAGAGACCTGGGAGGGGCCATCAACACCACAAACCCGCAGCGTCTTGGCCCACGTCCTTCAGATGAGGGACAAGATGGAGGAGATGGCTGAGATGGTGCGGGCGAACATGGAGGAGGCCCAGACCAGGCAGAAGGCCTGGTATGACAAGGCTGCCCGGCAGCGACAGCTGCAGCTGGGGCAGAAAGTTCTGCTGCTGCTGCCCACCTCGGAGCAGAAGCTGCTTGCCAAGTGGCAGGGGCCTTATGAGGTGGTGCGGCAGGTGGGTCCTGCCACGTATGAGATCAATCTCCCAGGCAAGCGAAAGCCCACGCAGGTCTTTCATGTAAACCTGCTGAAGGAGTGGCATGAAAGGGACACGAGTCTGCAGCTCCGTGTGCAGGCTGTGGCAGAGGAGGAAGAGACACCGGAGCAGTTCTTCCCCACCAGCCAGCAGTCTGCCACCCTGGACATGTCCCACCTGTCCACCCACCAGCAGGGGGAGCTGGCGAGTGTCATTCCGGCTGGCCTTTTCCAGGAGAGGCCAGGTTACACCACCATTGTGGAGCACCACATTCCTCTGAAGGACACTACACCAGTGCGTCAGAGGATGTACCGTGTCCCAGAGCGTCTCCTGCCGCACCTCAGGGCCGAGGTGGAGGAGATGTTGTCTCTGGGGGTCATCGAACACTCAACCAGTGAGTGGAGTAATCCGGTAGTGCTAGTGCCCAAGAAGGATGGCACAATGCGTTTTTGCATTGACTTTCGGCGCGTGAATGCTCAGTCCCAGTTCGATGCCTACCCCATGCCTCGATTGGAGGACTTGATCGAGCGGCTGGGGAAGGCAGCCTTCATTACCACTTTGGACCTGTGCAAAGGGTACTGGCAGGTGCCCTTAACCAAGGAAGCCAGACCTTGCACAGCCTTCCGCACCCCACAGGGACTGTTTCAGTTCGTGGTCATGCCCTTTGGTCTGCAGGGGGCCCCGGCCACGTTCCAACGCCTGATGGACCACGTGTTGGCAGGTACGGACTCTTACGCTGCAGCCTACCTGGACGACATTGTGGTCTACAGCGCCTCCTGGGAGGAACATCTGGGTCACCTGGCCGATGTGCTTGGGCGCATCCAGAAAGCGGGTTTGACCGTCCACCCGCTGAAGTGCGCCTTAGCCCAGGAGGAGGTGCAGTACCTGGGCCATGTTATTGGCCGGGGTGTCATCCGGCCACAGACAGACAAGGTCCAGGCGATACTGGACTGTCCCAGGCCCCAGACCAAGAAGGACATCCGGTCATTCTTGGGGCTGGTCGGCTGGTATCGCCGGTTCGTCCCAGACTTTGCGCGGCGTGCGGCACCTTTGTCCGACTTGACAAGGAAGTCGGGCACCACCAGGATTCCCTGGGGGCCGGAGCAGGAGCAGGCGTTTATGGACCTGAGGGCGGCGCTTTGCCATGACCCGGTTCTCCAGAGCCCAGACTTCTCACAGCCTTTTACACTTCAGACGGACGCGTCTGGGGTGGGGCTGGGGGCTGTGCTTCTCCAGGGGGAGGGGGAGCAGAGAAGGCCGGTGGCGTACATCAGCCGCAAGCTGTTTCCGAGGGAGACCCGGTATGCGGTGATTGAGCTGGAGTGCCTGGCGGTAAAGTGGGCGCTGGATACTTTTAAGTATTACCTGCTGGGACGGGACTTCGTTCTAGAGACTGACCATCGCGCCTTGCAGTGGCTGGGGCGCATGAAAGACTCCAACGCCCGCATCACACGCTGGTTCCTGGCACTCCAACCATACTGCTTCACTGTGCAGTACCGGGCCGGCAAGCAGAACGCTGTCGCTGACTTTTTGTCTCGCCACCCTGTTTGCGAGACTCCAGAAGGGGTGGGTAATGTGAGAAGGTGACTTCCATCCTTCTCACTGCTACGCTGGTGAACTCTTTTTGAGTAGCGTTTGCTCGTGGCAGGCGCCATTGTTGCCTGCGCGAGTTGGAGAGCGAGCGAGAGAGAGAGAGAGAGACTCGCAGCTTGCTCACACACACACACGCACACATGCACAGTTGCACCGGGGTTTTTGGACATTGGGATGAGTTAGGGTTTGTCTGTATGTTTGTGTAAACGGTGGCAACAGCATTGGGAGTGGGGGACGGCTTTATTAACTGTGTGGGTGATGTTGGGGAAATGTTTGTGGTGTTTGGCCGACGCCATTAACAACGCTTCAGCGTTTACAGCGCGAGTCTCCCGACAGTCACGAACACACTCATTACACACTTCTCCCTCCTGCCATAAACTCCGTTTTCACCATCCCGGACATGTAGTGAGGTACCCACTACTGTGTCTAACATTTACACCCTTTTTCCTCCGTTAAATCCCTGCCTAGCCTCAAACACAAACACAAGTACAAGACACATGACTCACCGGTCTGCTGTAGTTCACTGCCCTTCGCGGAAGCGCGCCCGCTGTGGGAGCAGTGGTTTTAAACTTCGCCTCGGAGCTGTGGTAGCGGGCATTGTGCATGGTGGGGGGTAATGTGTGTGATATTTTTTAATATGAGTGTTTATTTCATTTTGGTGGTGGTTGTATGATATTATGTTGGTGGTGGGTTATTATGATTATGTTTGCAATATGTTTGATGGGCTATTGGTGTTGTAAATACTTTGTTTAGAGAATTTACCTGTTTTGTAAATGGTAGGGTCCATTTGGAGGGAACGGTAGCGCTATAAAGAGGGCCCTCATTCTGCTTTCGGGGAGCATGAGGGTAGGTGCTATGTCTGCTGTGAGACTGTTGCTACTGCTTGGATGCTATTGCTATTATTGCTATTTGCTATTGCTATTGCTGTTCAGTGCTATTGCTATCCAGTGTCAATAGCTTTACATCCATTTTGCCCTGTTGCCTTTTGCAATTGCTACTTGGTTTTAATAAACCAACATTTTGGGGACATTTTTGCTGCCTGCCTGCCTTCCTTCATCCCTCAACTGTCCAGTTTCGCCTCACCTGTACCCTGGGTGACCGCTCGCCCTCTCACAGGCGTATCTATCTATCAACAAGAATTCATTTAATGACTTAATTCTTAACTGTGCAAGGTGACATTCTGCTGACCACAGAAGAAAAACTCTGCCTATGCAAAATCTTAACTACTGAGGCTTGCAGTTGTTGATACATCTACCTGAATTAGCGTGGAACTGACAGTGTGTTGAAACCTATGCATTTCTATGTATTTCGACTTCCTAAATTTTCCTCTGAAAGAATCATGTTTCTTACCTTGTCACCCTTAGATCCACGGTCCCCATGTTTGCCTGGCATTCCCTGCAAAAGATGCCTTTTTGTTAGGTCTTTGTGGCCAGGCATTTAGGAAAACAGACAGTCTCCAAAGTAATAAAGTAATGTTGGCTTTTCCTTACCTGCTTTCCCTCTGGCCCAATGGGACCAGTAGGACCCTACACAAAGACAAGCAAATCAGAATCAGAATCATAGTTACCTTTACAGGGTTCCCACTCTTTTTCACTGAAATAATTTCATGCTGATTTCATGCTGTTTCATTTCAAAATTTCTATGCAAGAAAGAATTTCATTCAACTTTTCCATGACTTTTTTATGACCTAAAGTGAATTTTTCATGACTTCACGGCACCTTAAGTGTGTAGAATTTAGCATACTTTTAGGGCTAAATATGAAATGTTTAACGCTCAAAATAAGTGCCTTTAGTGCCTTCATTGGCCAAGTTTGAGTGAACAAACACAAAACACTAATATGAATGGTTTTCATTATACCCTAGTACTACTAATAACGACACAAGATCATAACTGATTACAGACACAATAATTAACACATAGGAACGTTCATAAACAAGACAATATCTAACAAAGTATTACAATTAAACACACAATACAAATACAAAATACAGACACCAAAAAATAAATTATTGAGATAAGTACAATATCTTCGTCCCACTTGTTTCAGCACCTGTCAAAGAGACTTAGCAGAGACTTACTGAGGGGCCTTTAGGACCAGGGAATCCTGGGAGTCCTGGGCTTCCATTCTCCCCCTTTGCTCCGGCCTGACCCTGAAGGCAACGAACAGGAAAAAAAACATAAACACCTGATAAGGCAGGGCTTTTCCATTTGCAATGCACATGGCTTAAGCTTCGAATGTACAGGCAAATTCAGAGGGAGGGATTTCCTCAGATTTATATTTATCAGACAAGTCCAGTGAGCATGGACTGAGTGTATTGTGTGTACTGCAATTCTCAACAAGATTGCATGGAAGGTGGGGGGAAAAGCCTTGATTGCCTTTTATATATATAGACGGGCTGTGTGCATCTGAGCACATTCAACATCAAACACAGGGTGAGGCTAGGGCAGGTTCCTTATGCTAAGTGTTTTGTGAGATTTCGAGGGTCATATGTTACAGTATGACCACATGCGATGGTTTTCTTTGATGACATGAATTGTCAATTTCCTTTATAGTGAATTCATACATGTTTTATTAAAGTGATTTCATTCAGTATTCAATTGATTGCTAATTTAAGACCTCTTATCAATTACATAACCTATTCACATAACCTATTCACATAAGAAGTGTCTCACACATGCAGACACTAATAAAAAGGTCTTCACAGTAGAATGACACCACATTTCTGTAACATCACAAGAGGAATCCCCCTCCGCACTGAGTGTTAGCACATTACTGAAATATCTGCAGCCATGTCATGGGGGCTAATTAGGGAGACTGAGGCGAGACAGAGGTGTCACAGGAAGTTCATCACTTACAGGGTTGCCCGGAGCTCCCGTCTTTCCTGATGGGCCTGGCTCTCCTGGTGAACCCTGGGAGAAGATATTTATGCCATTATGGTGAGTAATAACACTGTGTGCATGTGTGTGTGTGTGTGTGTGTGCGTGTGCGTGTGCGTGTGCGTCTGCGTCTGCGTCTGTGTGTGTGTGTGTGTGTGTGTGTGTGTGTGTGTGTGTGTGTGTGTGTGAGGGAGAGAGTGAGGGAGAGAGAGAGACAGAGACAGACAGACAGACAGACAGACAGACAGACCGATGGACAGGCAAAGAGACAAAGAGAGTGACAGAGAGAGAGAGAGTAAGACAGAGAGAGCGAGAGATAGAGAAAGAGAGTGTGTGTGTGTGTGTGTGTGTGTGTGTGTGTGTGTGTGTGTGTGTGTGTGTGTGTGTGTGTGTGTGTGTGTGTGTGAGCTGATATCTCACCCGTTCTCCTCTTGGTCCGACAGGGCCCTCTTGTCCTGGAGCTCCTGCACTGCCCTACAACAGGTACCACCATCACACATGATGTCACTTTGGGACACTATAACACCAGTCCCCACATCCCATGTGTTACATCACCTCTAACTTCAATCAACTCATTATGGAAATAAGAACTCCCGCACACTGCCCATTCCACAAGCAAGATTTATTAACTTTACGTTTCAGTCATGGACCTTCGTAAGGTTGCTTCACAGACTATTTCCCTAAGTTAGACCGTGGTCATCTCCAATGCACCTGTCTTCTCCAGAGATGCGCAAAAGTTGATCCTCTTTTTGAAATTAACCCATTATAAAATCTGTGGAGGTTTTTATTATTATTACTATTGTAATACAACACTCACATCTTTTCCAGGTTGACCTTCTCTTCCTGGGTTACCCGCCTTTCCATCTTCTCCCTGAAAATTAGTATATGGACATGAAACTGATGATGTGCAAAATGTACTCAAGATAGAAACTGTATAGATATTCTAGCGTGGCTATACATGGTCAAGTCAAGTCAAGTCAAGTAGGTTTTTATTGTCGTTTCAGCCATATACACAGTACATAGTGAGACGAGACAACGTTTCACCGGGAACAATTGGTGACACTTGCAACTGTTACTGTAAAACACAGCATGGACAAGACAGATACTGTACGTAATAGTGCCTACATACACTATTGAAGGGTACACAGATTCACTCACACACTCACACACACACTCACACACTCACACACATGTGCCCACATTCACACATAACTACGCACGCACACGTACACACTCTTGTACACATATGTACATACAGTACAACACAGTTGTGAACAAGGTGGGTCAAAGTTACAGGTGACCTAAAACAAACACGCTAGACAGGGCATGGCTTTTAGCAGAGCACTGTGGCTAGTGGTATGATTTGTAAACAAAAGACTATTCTACACTGTCTACACTGAGGCAAAAGCATCATTTGTGGGTTTTATAACCAGATTTGTCACATAGAGGTGCTGCTGGTGAGGCTGTTATATTATTAGAAACACACCTTTGATCCCGGTGGCCCCGGCTCCCCTCTGTGGCCCTTAAATCCCTGCCAAGACACATCAAAACAACAACGGCAATGAGTGGTTGAATCAAACCACAGATGCTTTATAAGACAAAACGCGAGCAAGCCTGAGTTTTACCCACAATCCCACACGGGCACACTTACAGGAAGTCCTCTGAGGCCGTCTCGGCCTGGTGGTCCCGGCTCGCCTTGTTTGCCCTGCGGAGAGCAACACAATTACAAAACAAACACAGAAATGTAGTCAAAAGACAAACCCATCCCTAATGAATCCCAGGCCTCTTGAACGAATCTCCATTTTTCTTTTTTTTTTTTTTTGGCAACGAGGCCCAAGGCTACTCATTTAAACAGACAAATGAATGGAGCTGAGCAAAGAGAGGATGACAGCAGCCTCCTAAGGGACGCGCTGCCATCAGACGTAACTACAGGGCTGCAAATGGCTGAAATAAATATCTAATATGTTATGCGAGGCTCTTGTGTACTCACCGCTTCCCCGGGCTCCCCCGGTCGGCCATCTTTTCCCTGCTTGCCGGCCACGCCCTTTCAAAACGACAACACGCATCTTTTCACTCAACTCTGACAAGAGCACCGTGACAAATCGGAACATGACTGTTTGGGTTACCAGCAGATTTAAAATTAGCATGACTGGCACACTGCAAAAAGTGGTGGTTTAAAATTATAAAACAACTGCAGAAGTATGATACAATACAATAAAGCATCAGTGGCCTACCATTAGTCCTGGAAGACCTGGAGGCCCCTGGATTCCCTTTGCACCTTCTTTACCCTGGAAACAACAAAAAGAAACAAAAAAATGTAACTAAAAGATATAATAACATATCTTAACGGTGATCTTAACATAGTGATCCTAACAAAAAAAAAAACACCTAACAACACCTAACTAACATGTTCACTAACAAATCCCAATAACGACTCTTACATAGTGATCCTAACAACAGCAAAAAAAAACATTTATACTAAAATATGTTTACTAACACATCCCAAAAGTGATCCTAAAATATTCACTAACACATCACAACTGAATGCCTCCACTGATTGCGACCGATAATAAAACTGGTAAGGTCCGAGCCACCAGGGCACCACTGGGTCCTGTGGTTAGCAGGACACCAGAGTTAGATGAAGACTTCAGGCCATTAATTCCCCATTGATCTGAGCCCCTTACCTTCTCTCCAGGGGGCCCAGGGGGACCAACGGGGCCTGGGTTTCCATCAGTGCCCTGTAACACAGAGCACACAGGTGTCAGATAACTCACTATGAACCTGTGCTATGCATATGGATGAA
>CM050201.1:20887500-20892500 GCA_027475355.1 Coilia nasus | reverse complement strand
ATCACACACACACACACACACACACACACACACACACACACGCACACACACACACACGCACACACACACACGCACACACACACACACACACACACACACACACACACACACACACACGCACCCCATTCAGTGGCACTCCACACAGACAAGATGCACACAAGCTTTAATGTGAGATCTGCGTAAGTGTAAGCACACTTCTCTCTCTCTCACACACACACACACACACACACACACACACACACACACACACACACACACACACACACACACACACACACACACACACACACACACGCACCCCATTCAGTGGCACTCCACACAGACAAGATGCACACAAGCTTTAATGTGAGATCTGCGTAAGTGTAAGCACACTTCTCTCTCTCTCACACACACACACACACACACACACACACACACACACACACACACACACACACACACACACACACACCCCATTCAGTGACACTCCAGACAGAAAAGATGCACAGAAGCTTTAATGTGAGATCTGCATAAGCGTAAGCACAGTTATCACACACACACACACACACACACACACACACACACACACACACACACACACACACACACACACACACACACACACACACACACACACACACACAGAACACAATGCACAGAATCTTTAATGTGAGATCTGGCTCACCGGGAGAACACTTAAAGTGGACAATCTTATATAGCCAAGTCGACTTATATCCCTGTCTAGTTATAAAGCACCATTTTCGATACAACAGGAACTAGATTACATTGTTTTCCACAAATACGTACATCCATAAATTTCCATACATATTACAGTGAGGGCAGAAAAAGTGCTGCTTGTGCATTCTGCCTCAGTGAAAACCAGTGATAATCAGGTTCAGGTGATAATGTCTACCTGCAGTGCGGAGCAGAATGCAAGCCAGGGCCTGAGTGGCCCTGAGCAGCAGGCAAAGCGGGCAGCAGCTACGTAGGTCCTTACCCTCTGTCCATCCTTGCCTTTCCCCGGTGGTCCAGTCTCTCCACTCAGGCCTGGTGGGCCAGGAACACCAGGGGGGCCAGCTGAACCCTCTTTTCCAGTCTCTCCCTACGGGGGAAAGAAACATAAATTATGAAAGTATGGATGGATGGATAGATGAAAGGACAGATGGGTCGATGGACAGTCAGATGGATGGATGGATGATGGATGGACAGATGGATAAATGGAGGGATGGATGGAGGGATGGAGGGATGGATGGAGGGATGGAGGGATGGATGGAGGGATGGAGGGATAAATGGATGGATGGATGGATGGATCAATGGACAGATTGACCTGACAAGCACTGTAGGTATGATCCTGCATATATATACAGTGAGGATTTTTGCTTCTATTCTACCATGGCCAATATTGCTGATATCACAGACAGGCAGTTTGCAGTGTCATGGTGGAAAATGCTGGAAATAACACTGAGCGCTTCGGTTCCCCTCAGGATGCGGGACTCTACAGGCTGCCATCACCAGAGAGAATCATGCGGCCAGTCACTTGTCATTTTCTTTTCTTTCTATTCCCTTCCTGCTTTGCTTGTCTAATCTCTGTTACACTAACAGCACTCACAGGAAGAGAATAAACCCATCTCCAACTCACAGAACGATAAACCCAAATGATACAGAAGCTCCACGTTTTAGTGTTTCTATAATGCCTGCTGCTTTCATAATTGTTAACATTTCAGAGCCATTTTCTTTGTCTCTCTCTCTGTGCCTTTAAGTAGCTTCACTAGATGAAAAACCTCTTTCCAAGTGTATCGCACAGTGTGGAGGTGTATCGCACAGTGTGCCAGGAAGTATGGCAGAGTCTTGCAGGGAGAGATGATATTCATCCCCGTCTGTTTTCCCTTCTGTCTTTTTCCCTCCATCTCTTGGCAAAGGCACGTAAGATGAAAGGTGAAAAAAAAGGTTGTGAGCATCAACGATGTCCGTCACCATTAACATTCATGTCTGGAAGTTCTATTCTTGGAAATATTCCGACTAGATGACAAGTGACTGGAAACCACTTTCTTCTCTGAGAGTATATCAAAGATAAATTGATAGTGGTGTTAGTCAAATATCGAGCTGCTGCTGGATCTCACCTTCTCTCCTCTTGGTCCAGAAATGCCAGGTGGTCCAATGCTTCCAGGAATTCCCTACCCAAGACAACAACATGGACACAATCAACCCGGGTCCAGTCAATCAAATGGACAACAAATCAAGAAAACGAATCACATTCACACGGGTCCGGCACACTTAACTAACATGTGCTGTAATTTGTTTGCTACAAAGTAACAACAGGTGCGTACCACATTGCCTGGAAGTCCACGGAGACCCTGAGGTCCGGCCAATCCTGGTGGGCCCTGTCACATGATCGACAAAGTGACATTTGGTGACATTTGAACACAGTTAAGACCTGTAACAACACACCTCCAGAGCGACTGACGTACAGTATAATACCACAGAAGACACAATAAAATTAGGAATCGCATACCGGATCCCCTGCTCTTCCATTCTCTCCCTTAGGTCCTTGCTCTCCTTTAACGCCCTAAAGAGATAGAGAGAGAGAGAGAGAGAGAGAGAGAGAGAGAGAGAGAGAGATAAAGAGACAAAGGAAGAGAGAGAGAGAGAGAGAGAGAAAGAGAGAGAGAGAGAGAGAGAGAGAGAGAGAGAGAGAGAGAGAGAGAGATAAAGAGACAAAGGAAGAGAGAGAGAGAGAGAGAGAAAGAGAGAGAGAGAGAGACAGAGAGAGACATGGACAGAAAGAGAGACAGAGACAGAAAAACAGACAGACAGACAGACAGACAGAAAGAGGGGAGAGAGAGAAAGACAGAGAGAATGAGAGAGAGAGGAAATGATAGAGTGAGAGAGAGAGACAGAGACAAATAGACAAGAAAGACAGACAAACAGACACACAGAGACAGAGAGAAAAGATTACTATCAATAAACCGGCCTTGTCAGGAGCACAGACATTGAGAACAGAGCTGTCGCTCAGAGACTAGCAATATTAGGACATATGAGATAGGATAAAATACCTGAGGCCCAGGCTGTCCTTTGAAACCCTGCTCACCAGGCAGACCTCTCTGACCCTGTAGGACACAGTACAGGAAATGTATAATTATTAGCCTGTGGGTTGATATAGACTGACATCAACAACATTGAGTATTGATACAGGTTACAAGAGTAATCTTTCCTCTGTTTTAATTGTTAAAATCATTTAGTAATTCATCTCATACTTCTGGTGTACTGATTTCCTCTTTGTCAGCATGCAGCAGCACTGCAGTGTACTGTAGATAATCTGAAAAGCCACTTCAAAACCAAACAGGAGGAGAAGTTTTCCATTTACATTAATTTAGGACTTGAAATCCTGGTTTCTTCTCTCCTCTGATACCTGGTGTCATGTACATTTTCTCTGTCAAGTCAGCTGTTTCACTTCTCCACAAAGGGCCAAAGACGGCCAAAGTTATTAAAGGAGTACGTCCACGAGAAACCGTTTAGTAGTTGCTCTTTTGAAATACGACAGGTCACCCCGAGTTGCATATGCATGCTGCACGTGAAAATGTTCTTCTAACCGATTGCCTCCATTAGTCAGTAAAAGAAAGTAGGCGGAAAAACGAGTGAATAAGAAAAAGTCTTGAATAAGAAGAAGTTTTGTTGCAGCACACATTCACTTAGCGAAGTATAGGTAAGTATGTGTGTTTGTGTAGAACGTTTAGATCTTCTATTTGATTCACTATGACCAAATGGGCTTCAAATGATTGTAGCCTGTGACTAGCATTCATTCATTCTCGCTGCTCCATCTCCTCCACCAAACTAGAACAGCCTGAAACAGAAGCACTAAAGCATTTTTTTTTTCACCAAAACCGGCTCACAGGGCATTCATTAATACTAGAGACCGCCGCAAAATTAATGAAAACACGATGGAAGTGCACCTTTAAATACCTGTGAGGGCTAACAGTGTAGCGATACGCACAGCCTTTACCAGGGCACATGTCTCCAGTATCTGGGCAGACTAATTAGAGAGGTGTGATGTGTTGAAGGTCCAGACTGTCCATTCATTCATTAGGCTGTGTGGACCAAAATAGAGCTGAGTAAAGGCCCAGGATGTTTCATAGCCATATGAATGTGTCAGAGTGAAAAATGGACTCAAGTCAAAATATCTTGAGGTGTTTTTTTTTCTGTAGCTGACATTGTTTCATGCCGGTTCAGGGGAGAGCCTCTCTCTTTTTTTAACTGTGTTGAAAGTGACAAGTTCATTGCAGGAGCAACACTAGTAAGACCCCAACTGCATCAGGCTGACCTGAACTCTACTGAGATGGGGAAATGATGTCCTTTCATTTCAAGGGAAACTTTTGTTTTCGATTGTTTTCTCCCTAGCAGCCCACAACAGCTTACAGATTAAAACGTGGCGCAAAGGGTAAAAGGTGAAAACTAATTTTCAGGCAAGCAATTGATTTTCATCCAGGTGTTTTTAGAAAACAGACAAGTCTACATTTATTTCTGTTACAACTTGCCTACTCAAAGGGCAGTTCTCATGCAACGCTACGCTCAAAAAGAAATCATTCAATCACAGCAATATAGAATATGTACAACAAGAAAGACTATATGACACAGAAAAGCAACTTGGTTGAATTCATGCTTTGGTGAAAGTCAAACACTTAGAGTTGTGGCAAAGGAAATCGCCCTAAATTGCAGTCTTGTTAAAAAATGAAAGAAGTGTCTAAGTTTTATTCATTTCCTCTATTAAAATATAATAAGGGCATGAAGCATATTAAAAACGATGAAATATTTAATTATAATCACTGCAGTAACTGATGTAGGATATTGGGTATGGTAAATATACATTTAAAATAAATACATTCAATTTCAATCTTCTGAAAACCTATAAATTGAAAACTCTGCACCTTATTATCTAATTTTAATTTACATAATAATACAAATTTTATGTTGATCTGTGTGAGACATGAACAGTCTTTATCGTTTAACTCTCTACCGCCATCTTG
>CM050201.1:20855000-20882500 GCA_027475355.1 Coilia nasus | reverse complement strand
CACACACGCGCACACACACAAACACACACACACACACTCACGCACACACACACACACACACACACACACACACACACACACACACACACACACACACACACACACATAAACCTTGACTGTCTGGGAAGCTGAGAAGTTTTTTAAGGAACAGAATTTAGTAGCAGTTCTTACCTTTGGTCCTGATTTCCCAGGTATGCCATCCTGGCCTGGCTCTCCTCGAGGTCCCTGCATGGCAAGCACAAAAGCTTGTTTGAAGTGGATGGCAAAACTACTAGAAATCAATCTTGTATATTTGAACAATTAGCCTCCAAACTCTTTCAAAGCATCTAAAATGTTTTAGCAAGTCCTAACTTTCCCAATGGTCAATATCAGTGTCTGTGTAGATTCTCATTCATCCAGGTCATGGTAGTCAAAGGAGCTAAGTTGTAAGCAACTGGACTTCTTCTTGGAGCTTGAAGACATTTCACCTTTCATCCAAAAGGCTTCTTCAGTTCTGGCCTGATTATGGGAAACCAGGAGCTATATCTCTGGATCACTGTCAATATCAGTGCAGCTTAACGTAGCATGACTCAGTATTTCATTGCAATAACAACTAATGAATTACAGTGAAGCATTGTGCTAGGCCATGCTACACTGTACAATATGGGTCTGCCAACAGAGCACTTGGTCTAACATCTGTAATGCTTTAATTAGTCCCACCTTTTTCAATGGACAATATCAGTGCTAACATAGCACAACTCAGTATTTCATTACAGCAACAGCTCAGAAAATGTAGTCAAACACTGTACCAAACACATGCCGTGTTACGCTATGCAACAGTATTGGTCTGCCAACACAGCAGTCTTGGGTCTACTCTGCATGTCTGCTGACTGGTATGTGTGTGTGTGTGTGTGTGTGTGTGTGTGTGTGTGTATGTGTGTGTGTGTGTGTGTGTGTGTGTGCGTGCGTGCGTGCGTGCGTGCGTGTGTGTGTGTGTGTGTGTGAAAAGGTGTCTCTGGATAAGAAGCACCAGATCCATATCCATATGGTTAACAGCACTGACCTTGGCTCCGTCGTTGCCAGGGAAACCGTCCAGACCGTCTTTGCCCGGCAGACCCTTGAGAGATGGTAGGAGGGGAAAGGAGGGAGATGATGTAACAATGCTGCTGCTAGGACAACAGCTGTCAGGCCGAATGAGAGGAAATACAATCTGGCCGTGGCCGTGAGACAGGAGGGCGATTCACAGATTTGACAGAAAGGCCCCCGTGGGGTCGCCGCAGCGGAAACTTACGGGTTTGCCAGACTCGCCCGGTTTGCCAGAGAAGCCAATTTCACCAGGAAGGCCCTGCACAGAGGAGAGCAGACAAACATGGGGTTATTAACCATGACTGTAGTTCTTTACTTTTATATTTTTCACATATGTTTTCATAAATCATGTATTTTCATACATTTTCACACATATATTTAATATTTTACAAAACAATGACATTGCATGTTTTTCTATGTTGTGTTTGTTAACTGAGAGTTGAAAAACGAGCCAACAGCCAGTCTAGATCCTCCTTACTACTGCGGAGGTGTTGAGTGTGTGAAATTTTAGGTGTCCTTTCAGCTTTGAGATATCAATATGTTTCCATTACTTACAAGTGATGTTAGAGTATTTGTAAGAATGAAAATAAGCAGAGCAAGGCAATATTTATGCACTGGGTGTGTGTTGTTGAGTGTTTACAGTCTGATTTGATTTTCAGCTGAAAAAGCTACTTGAATTACAAGTGTTGTTGTTGCACTGGATCAATAGTATCTCTATTCAGGCGGTAGGCTACTCACAGGAGGGCCAGGCTGTCCAGGGTTGCCACCAGGTCCAGGTGGCCCTTGGGGACCCTACAGATGAAATACACACATGACCATTTGCAAACCACAGGCATAAAGAACAGCAACTAGGGCAGCATAACTGCAGTTCCAATGTTGACCACTAGAGGACATAACTTATAGCGTGAGTAAAGTTGTCTCATTGGAGTAATCTGTTTTATGTACTGTATCTTAGGTAGATATGGTTGCAAAAAAAACAAGCTACATGTGATGCTGTGACTATGTTTAGTACTGTTTAGTACAGTACTGTTAAAAAATGTATAATCATAAAACAGATGTAGACAAAAAGTAACGCTTAAGTATAGAAATAATAAAAAAGCAAGCTATGTGAAGAAGTGATGCTGTGACTATGTTTCAGTACTATTACAAAATCTATAATAATAAGACAGATGTAGACATAAAGTAATGCTTAAATATAGACGTAAAATAAAAAAAACAAGTGCTTACAGGGGGGCCAGGAAGTCCATCAACACCAGGCAGGCCACTCTCTCCTTTTTTACCCTGCAATGAAACACATGTTAGTGATATTGATGCTCACCAATAATTAACCCATGTCAAGCACTCTAGCTAGTTGACTGAGAACCCTAATGTAGACTGCTAATCAACTCCATAACAAATATCTTGTCATGTGCACATTATGACAAAGGAAACAGTTCATAAAAACAATTATGTCACCATTATGTTCTAAGCATTTTCTTAACTTGGTCAAGTTCAAACTTCAAAAATCAATATGATGACAGCTGTCCCTGATTAGCCAACAGCTCTCTGTCCTTAATACTGTACCATTGCCCCCATCCAGCATCCAGTTCAAAACCACTGCAGTGTCACTAAAAGGCTAAATGCTGCCATCTAGTGGTGATATGTGGGACATAAATGATTATACAAGCCTGCTTAAACTGTGTGTGTATGTGTGTGTGTGTGTGTGCGTGCGTGTGTGTGTGTGTGTGTGTGTGTGTGTGTGTGTGTGTGTGTGTGTGTGTGTGATAGAGATAGAGAGAGTTTGCTGAGGGTGAAAGATTTTACAGCCAACCAGTGAGGCATACAACAAGCTTACAGTCCTGTTAGATTTTCAGCACTCTCCCCTGGGCCACTGCTCATAGGTGAACCCCAGCTTACACACACACACACACACACACACACACACACACACACACACACACACACACACACACACACACACACACACACAACTGCACTTCAGTGAATAACACTGAGCATGACTTGAAAATAAACAAAACACACACGCAGACACTCAGACACACAGAACCTTCAGCTTAGCATTGTCAATATGATCTCCAGACTTGTTGAGTGACAGAGCATTGAGCTGACTCTGCAGAAAAGCGGGTTGTGACCACCACACCTCAAGAGATCTGCTGTCCCCCAGGACTTGCCTTACAGAGGACACCTGTGGCTTTAGCTACTGCCCCAGCATCTAGTGCACTGCGGTAGGGCAATTCCACAGAAAGTGGACTTTTTTATTATCACATCTATACCGACAAAAAATTGCCATGGTATTTGCATGATGAGAATGATTACATACACTTTTAGCATTTGCTATTTTTGGCTGTACAACTTATATGAATAAAATGTACAAGCAATTTTTAAAAATGATATTATTATATTTGCTTATGTTCTGTCACATCCATAGGGTGGAATTACCCAGGAGCGTTTAAATAATGTCCGGCTGTGCGGTGTGTGCGTTATGGGTGCTCTTTGTGTAATTAGCATACATGTCTGTGTATTGGTGTGCCTTGGGCTTAATGTGATTCACTCACAGTTACACTGCATCACCGCCTGCTGTCATCTGTTGCTGTCATACATGCAGTCAGGATAGCTGCCTCTAGAGGGTGCTAGAACACTTATTTACAATCTGCCTCTCATTCTTTCTTTCTTTGGTCTCCTTCGCATCTTGTCCAGACTCTTCCCCTTCTACTCTCCACCCCTCATTACCTCTTGTTCTGCTGTTTCCACCACTCTTTCCCTTCACATCATGTTCCCCCTGTTTTCATTTCCTACACTCATCTGTTATTGCAACACGAACACAAACAGAAACTAACTGATATTAAAAACAGAGGGATATTTAGTGTTGCAGGGAAAAGACGAATGCCGTCATCCCTTTTCCGAAAGGCCAATTTCACAGGGCTGAGTAGCAGATTACATGCCACCAAACTGACTTTTCTGTTTGTGTCCAACTTTTTATTTGTCTCTGGTAAGTAATATGTCAGAGTTTGACATTGTGGGGTAATCTGAGGGCGTGACGGTGTGTGCTGTGTGCTAAAACATCAACAAGAAAAAGTCATGACTCATGGAATGTGGCCTATAAAAGCCTTTTTTTTTTCAGAAAGACACTTAGCAAATGAAATAAGCAAATACAATTATTGCTTTATTCACACACAACTTTGCTTTGGCTTAGATGTGAGCAAACCACCTTGTTCTACCCTCTCCTCTCCTTTTTCTGGGCTGTTTTATGAGAATATTCTCTATCTCTCTCTCTCTTTCTCTCTCTCTCTCTCTATCTCTCTCTCTCTCTCTCCCCCTATCTCTATCTATCTTCGTTTCCCTCTTCCTGCCTTTTCTATTTGTCTACTTTCCCTTGCTCTCTCTTTCTCTTTTTCTTAGAGTCTATCTGCTTTCTGCTTCCTTCTTTGCAGCAACAGATGAGTACAAAACCCCCTGAAGGAGACAGCCCTGCCCCTTCCCTTCCCTCCCCCCTCTCCCTCCATCCATCCATACCTTCCCTTCCCTCCCCTCCCTCTCTGTTCTTCTGTTGCAGTGCGTGCATGTTTAATGTGTTTTTGTTCTGTTGCCACAGATGAGACCCCTGAAGCCCAGAGACACACTCATGCAACTGATCCCCCCAGTTGCATGCCTGCTGTTCAAACCAAAAAACAGCTCACATCCGACATGTTTTAGACATGACTCGCCGCGCACGGCTCAGAGAACATGGCATTTTGCATGGAAGAACATCCAACCACCAGCACACAACCTCCAACATCCACCCCCCACCACCCCACCCTACCCCACCTTAATCTGGTCTAGGTTGCATTGGGATGCCATACCCTTTGTCCAAACTCTCCCGGCTCTCCTGGAAGCCCCTGAACACCAGGTGGACCCTGGTTAGAGAAGCAAAAAAGGGAAAGGAGTTGCGTGTTAAATCACTGCACTATACAGCTGCCAGTCAACTAACACTCAGGCCTGCGAATGTGCTGTGTGCGAATGTGCTGTGTGCGAATGTGCGTGCTGCAAAGCATTTTAGCTTCCTGCAGGGGCCACTAAAAGCAGAAATGTTTTGAGACAAAACAGACCTGTCTGCTGTGTTTATATGCATCAATACACACACACACACACACTCACACACACACACTGTCTCTCTCACACAAACTACTCAAACACATGCATGCACGCACACACAAACACGCATGCATGCACACACACTGTCCCTTTCACACAGACTACTCAAACACATATGCAGACACACACACACATATGCATGCACACACACACACACACACACACAGTCTTTCACTAAAACACACGCTCAATAAGCTTCAGTTTCCTCTGGTAATATAATATCTCTAATGAGGGCACCATAAGCGGAGGAAGTCATAATTCTTACGGGTGGGCCTGGAGGTCCGTCGGCCCCTGGGGGCCCTTGAGGACCAGGGGGCCCCTGAAAAACAGAAACAGCAAAGCGTCAGGGGGGCCTGTCCATCAGAGTCTAGTACAGGTGACAAACCTGCCGGATGTTTGTTGCCATGAACAGGTACACAGTATGAGCTGAATAACTCAAGGTGTACTTACACTCTCTCCTTTCAGACCTTGCTGCTGGAACTGAAAAGAGAGTGACAAGAAAAAAAAACACAATAAGCAATTGCCTGAATCCACTATCTAATGCATGCTGGGAAATGGTGTTTTTGTATAATACTCAAAGTCAAAACAATAAGCAAAGAAAGTGAAAAAAAAAAAAACATCAGAAGAAAAGAAAAAAAAAAAAAAACAGTTGTAATGAGCATCCGCTGAAGGCTCTGTGTTCTGACATGACTGTGTGGTTTTCCGCCTCCCGGTGATGATTTAAACAAAGCCCACTATCCGCTGAGCTAGCCAGGAGACGACCAGGCATGCCTCGCCTCGCCTCGTCTCGCGCCCCCCTCGCCTGGTGCCTTCCCTGGCAGGCAGCTCCCTCCTCCTGGCTTCACACACGGGGCTCATCAAAGCTTACCACGCAAAGCTAACATTTAATTATGAAGATAAGCCCTTACCACGTCCCCCGGTAAGCCAGCTGGCCCTCTCTCGCCCTGCGAGGAAGTCACAAAAAAAACAAGCCAAGGTCAATCTTGTTTAGGGACAAGCGGTCCTGTTAGCGTATTTATGAGTACAAAGTGATCCAGCTGCCTTAATTGTTCATTTTATAAATAGTGTAACATGCATGGAAGAGCATCGCTGGGAGAGTAATTAAACTGCTTGGGTATTGTTTAAATACACATGCGCGCCTAAGGACAGGGGATAATTGGTCGTTTTGCATCTTCGCGCTCCCACAATCTGACAGAGCTGTTTAATTGTTCGCCTCTAGGTGTGCGTGTGCATGTGTGTGTGGCTGTGTGTTTGTTCAGCGAGGAAGTGTGTGTGTGAGAGTTGCTGTTTGTGTGTGTGTGTGTGTGTGTCTGTGTGTGTAAGTGAGTGTGTCTGTGTTTTTAAACTGTTTTCAAACATAAATATTCACACACACACACGCACGCACGCACGCACGCACACACACACACACACACACACACACACACACACATACACAGAGACTGCTCTATATGTGTTTTTAACCATTTCCCATCTTGTCAAATGTCACATTCTGATAAAGCCATTGAAAGTGACACACAACTGTCCTCTCCATACCTTCTCTCCTTTGACTCCTGAAGGCCCAGGTGCTCCCCCAGCTCCTTTCTCACCCTATTGTCACACACACACACACACACACACACACACACACACACACACACACACACACACATGGTCAAGCTCAACAGTGTGGTCTCAAAGGCAACATGCCAGCTGTCACCTTTTGACATGGCACAAAAACACAAACACATACTCTCAGACACACACACACACGCACATACGCATTAACAAACACACACACACAGGGACACAAGCAGATTCACACACATACACACACATTCACTTACTCACACACACACACACACATACACACCCACAGTCATGGACACATAAAAATGAGATTTTGACAGAAATTAAAGTTAGGGTAAATGAAATAAGGAAATTACATAATAAACTAAAATCAAATCTTGCATCACACTTTAAACAATGACTCGCTTGACTGTGGAGGATTTAGCAGAATTCATCTCTTGCAGCCTCCTATATGTTGGGGCAGCTGTGGTCTAGTGGGTAGGGAGTTGGTCTTGGGATTAGAAAGTTGCGGGTTCAAAATTCCGCCTTAACCATGGCTTAAATGCCCTTGAGCAAGGCACCTGATCCCACACTGCTCCAGGGACTGTAAAAAAATAACTGTAAGTCGCTCTGGATAAGAGCGTCAGCTAAGTGTAATGTAATTTTACTGTTAGTAACCAAACACAGTAGTGAAATGAGATCTTCTGCAATGTGTCTCATTTCACTGAAGGTGAACTACTGGCCGGCACTCACAACTAGTAAGGTGCGCCTGTGGTGTGGATTAAGGAAAGTTTGGGGAGACTCACATCTTTTCCTGGAGATCCCTGTTTGCCTGGAAACCCGTCCAGACCAGCCTGGCCCTGAAAAGACAAAAAATTGCTTAATTGTGCTTAATTGAAAGTGTCATTTTTGTCATTGTGATCACACAGCACAGCACACACAATGAAATTCACCTCTGCATTTAACCAATCACACACACGTGAGCAGGGGACAGCCATGAAAGCGGCACCTGGGGTGCAGTGAATGGGAACGGTACCATGCTCAGGGTACCTCAGTGGCACTACTGGTGACCCGGGATTCAAACCTGCAATCCTGCAGTTACAGGTCCCACACCTTAACCGCTAGGCCACCACTGCCTGAGACATTGTTCCTGGATGAATCCCATATGATTAAAAAGACGCATAGAAAGTCATGTGTGATGGGTTAAATGCCGAGTTGAATTTCGTTGTGTGTGCACCGTGTGCTGTGGTGTGCTGTGTGTTCCCAATGGCAAATTGGGAACCACTATCACTTCGTTCGTGTGCTACAGTATGTCTGTCTTGCCGACACTATAGTCTTATTTGACAGACAAACAGAAGCTCGATGTCAGCAGTAGCCTTAACCCTGTCAAGCCCTACACATCTTGGAAAGAAATTTGTCAAAGGCAAACAGGTAAGAGACACTGATTCCATATCCTCTATCCCACTGGGGCACTTAGGGTGGCCATGAATGGAATGAAGTCCACACACACACCTTACAGCTACCTCTATGTTAGGACCACACACAATAAACACACACACACACACACACTCACTGACAGACACACAAGCACACACACACACACACACACCACACACACACACACACACACACACACACGAACACATCACCTTATTCATGTCCTAAGTTGTCTGACAGACAGGTGCTGCTGTTTTTTAGCACCGCAACACTTGTGGGAATGAGAGCACAGGCCCTCTAGAGTCCAGACTACAGTGTTTCCTGGAACTCAGCTGACAGGACGGATAGTGGCAGGTCTGATGGTTTAAACATGACAAGTCCACAGGTAGACCCCTACCACACACACACACACACACACACACACAGACACAGACCGTCTCAACACCCCCCAGCCCCACCCCCACCCCACAGCCTAACCCCCCTAAAACCCCTACGCAACACAATGGGCACCTTGACTTTACTCTGTTGGCCTCTCTCCTGGGGTGTAGGGGTCACTTTGGAACGACCGCCATATGGCCAAGCCATCCGTGCTCTGTGGTGATCTACGACACCTTTGACTTTGACCAGGGCCAGCTCGTCCTGATGCGCTCCTACATGGGGTCTCCTCTTCACTCACTTCTGTCTCTGTTCAACATCCCCACCTCCCCCCCCACCACACACACACACACACACACCCCAAAACCCCCTAATGATTTTCTTTTGCCACATCTTTTTTTATTTGTATGTCCCAGATTAATGTTGAGGTATGAGCTCCAGCACTGCTTTATCCATCATCGTCTTTGTCCACTGGAGATAGCACTCACAAACGTGATGTGGAAAGTCAGTCTTAAAGGTGCAGTAGGCTGTACCGTTTGCACTGAAAATATCTCGCAACAGTTGTTATTACTTTAAACTGGTTGGTCAGAATCTCAATGCAATTTTGTATTCTATATTTTGTATTTAACCTGGTTAGTCAGAATCCCAATGCAGTTTTGTATTCTGTTTTATAATTCTGTTAAATGTTGCTTTTAATACATTGCTAACTCTTCAGGACTTTCAACTGCCTGAAACAACTATCTAATGCATACTGGGAAATGGTGTGTTTTTGTATAAAGCCCAAAGTCTTTCTGTAGTATGACTACAAAAAGCATGCAGTGTAACTTGGTCAATAATTGATCGAGTTACTGTTTTGTGTAATGAGGATGAGGATGGGTGTAGCTGTTTTTCAACAACTACAGAGTGAGACTGAACTAGGGGCAAAAAGTAGGGTGGTGGTGTGGTAGTGTTGGTGTTGGAGCAAATGGGGGGGTGGGGTGGGGATGTGTGGGGGGGATTGGGGAGTACTGCACTACGCCCCCGTAGTTCCCATACAGGAAGTTTGGAGAGTGCATCAAGACCCACCACATCTGCTACCTTCATCAGCTTCATAATCCCCCCACTTCCTAAGGGAGGTGTGTGCATAACACAGGTCCACATGTGCACGCGCACACACACACACACACACACACACACACTCACACACACACACACACACACACACACTTACTCACACACACTTACTCACACACAGACAAACACACACACACACTTACTCACACACAGACAAACACACACACACACATACATACACACACACTTACTCACACACAGAGAAACACACACACACACAGTCTTACACACACACAGAGAAACATACACACACACACTCTTACTCACACACACAGAAACCCACACACTTACATACACACATACACAGTTACCTACTCACACACATACATAGTTACTTACACACACACATACACACACACACACACACGTGCAAGGTGGAGTACGAGAGAAACCCTTAATCTTTTCCACAGCAGTGTGCATCCCCCATGCAAACTTTCCATCTTCTTCACCCTAACGGTTCCTCTCTGAGCTCACATGTGGGGAAGTCATTGCTGGACAGACAGTCTATCTGAAAGCTTATGATGCCATGCAAACTGGCACGAAGTAAAATAGTCTGTGAAAAATCACTACTCCGAGTTTTGCGCTCGGTGCTTTGATGTTGTGCCTGCTGACTCTAGCACGGTTGGCTGCACTGATGTACAGTGCTATGGCACGCAGCATGCTTGCAAATGTCATCACGCGTGTTTAGCTCTGTGGATACTACTGTAATTTATATCACCATCAGGCATGGCAGGAAAGACAAAATCACTGCAAAATTATAATCCGTATGTAGCCTTTAAAGCAACACTAAGTATTTTTTTTCAACCTTAAAATAATGTTCCCAAAATCATTTCAGTGGTTCATTAACTTGTAACTTTGACTGAAAGACACTTCTGAATTCGCTTTGCCACCCTCCATGTACTATAACTGCACTAAGTACGTTTAGAGGAGTGGGCCATCTCTCTGTAGTTCGAATTGGAGACAATTCCGCTTCCAACCTGTAGGGCGACCGACGGGAGACGAAAACTACTTTGTGTTGCATTAAAGCGGCACAGCTTCTGTACATAGCCTTTTCTATGTAGGCTGCATACAGTATATAGACACAATAAGTATATGTGTCTATATGTGAAACTATCTATAGGTACAGTATGTATGAGTATATTTATGTATAATGTATCCGCACGTATAACTTGACAATGAAATTTTGAGGTACTTTTTCAACCCAGCTAGACATTTACACATAAACTGCCTGCACATGCATTCCCTAGGTAAGGTTAATGTGATAACACTGACACAATGATGTACATTATATACATACATATATATACATTATATACATATATATACATTATATACATATATATACATTATATACATACATATATATACATTATATACATATATATACATTATATACATAAATATACATTATATACATATATATACATTATATACATACATATATATACATTATATACATATATATACATTATATACATAAAAAAGAATCTTACTCTGGCTCCTGGTGCTCCTTTTTCACCCTTTTTGCCAGGATCTCCCTAAAGATACACAAGTCACTGTTATTGACATCACCTAATCACTGACATTGACAACAGTTAGCTTGCAACTTTCAGAGGTATACAAACTGGCTTGAGAAAGTAAAAGTCCTGCCGTGTATTTGTTCTGCCTCTGCCCGTAACACAGGTGATATTCACTAATTCGTTTATCTACCAGGTTGAAAAGTTGTGGTAAATAGGGTCAGCTAGTTTAGTGAAATGGCTTGAACAAATATGTGGCAGGATCTTTACTTTCTGAACACGGGATGTCCGCCTTTTGGCAACCTTAACGTGTAACAGTGTCTGTGCAGTGAAGAAAAAAAAGCTTATTTTGACATCAGCTCTTCCTCTGTGTGGTTACGAGCAATTTCCAGCTACTCCTTCCAACCTCTGCAGATTATCACATGATTTTATCAGGCTCACGCGAATCAAACCCAGGTAGAAAGACACGTAATACTCACAGAGACCCCTTTAGGCCCAGGACCTCCAGAAGGGCCAGCAACACCCTGGGTGCCCTGTAAGACACGCGCACACACACACACAACACACACACACACAGGATAAGAGAGTGTTATAGAGGCAACAAAAACATAGGGAAACATTTGGAACACATGTTACTTACATGGTCCTCTACAGACTACCTACAGATGTTTACATTATAAGTAAACCATCTGTTGAGAACTGTTGTAAACAACAATATCTGATTATGGTTAGGGTTGGAGATTAACTTGGGTCAAAGTGATATGCAATAAACAATCGAGAGAATGAGGTTGCATTTCAACAAACCATCTTTCAAGTCTCAGCAGGTGGACTATCAAAAAGATATTTTGCCATGGCTAAAGATTTGTATTGTATTTGTAGCTATTTAGCAGGTCATGGGAAGTGTGTAAGCTTAGTAGTTCCTGTGATCAAACCAATACAACCTGCACCTGAACTGTATGTACAATTATTAAAAACACAAAAAATGTGCAGCTTTAATATTAATACACTTTTGTTGGGAATTAGGTCATGGTTGAAAAGCACATTTGTAATGCCTCACTTTATTTAGTTGTGTAGTAAGTGTAGCTTTTAGATTTTTTAGACATTTAAATGGCCCTTTTTAAAGTGTAGTTTGTTACCCTGCAAAAGCTAAATAGAGTCACCAGTTAAGTGCCCTAATGTTCTCTCAAAAAAGCTTTAGCACCTGTCACCAGATGACCCCTTCCCCCTGACCTTTCACCTCTTCACCCCTGACCCTCTCTTTTTGTCACAGCATGAACTTCCTTCTCAGATGAATGTTTGAGCTCTGAAAGAGTCTCTGCTCATGACTTTGTAGTAAAGCAAACATGGCTGTTAGCACACATACCAGCCTAAATCAAATGTTTCCTTGTCTAAAACCTCTTCGCCGTATAAAAAAGCAACATTATAACGTAATCATATACTTAACTACGCTGTATACTTTGCAGACTCATTACCAAATAGCTCTTGGTTTTGTTTACCTCATTAATCAGTCTCTGGTAGAACAGCACAGAAGCGCTGATTCAGCATGACATAATTTGATTATCATTTACTCATTTTGGATGATGCACTGTTATTATATTTGTCCAACACTAGGGGGCACCAACAATCTCTAGTAGAGACACATCGCACATCACATAAAAAAAGGACATGACATCTCTGCACAATGAAAGGCCAAACAACACTGGCCAAACCATTTCTTTAAGTAGATAAGCCCCCACATCAGCAAGGTATGCAAAGTAAAAAGAAAAAAAAAAAAGATCTAATGTAAAACATTTAATTCACAAACAGAAAGGGCAAGCTCTTCTGCCAAAGGACAAGCTAATCTAAATGTCAAGACACAAGACCTTTTGTAAGTTTAATTATTTGAAATACACTGTTGATTACAGTTTGAAGATAAACGGCCAATAAGCATCACGCACAATTGAACATCACCTCAAATACTGTCAAATGCAAGCTCCCTAAACATTTAATGGATCCACTGAAATTTCATCAAATTCAGCATAATGGTTTTAACCTTGTCTTGCACATTTCTTATATTTCACTGCAGCAAGGTATGGCACCAGACAGCCAAAGTGATACTTAGCTTTATTCCCCATTTGATTACAATGCTTTATAACAGTGTGGAAATTTTATTGCAGCTAGCAGGGCCATAGCACTTAGCGCTGGGCCCTATACACAAGCAGTCTTGTGTGCCCCCCACGCCTTTCTTTCCCTACTGTTTTTGGGGGCACTGTTAGTCAGTCCCACTTTCACCCCTCTACTTCAACGCCTCTGGGTACTGGGACAGGTTTGACTGTTGCATCAACATTGCATTAGGGACATTACAATATTACATTACATTACACTTAGCGGACGCTTTTATCCAAAGGGACTTACAATAGAGGGCACACATCAAGCTCCTCAAATCAAGAGAAGAAAACACAGGAAAACACTAAGCAAGAGTGTAACAAGGCTGGGAGTGCAGAAAAACCAAGAGCATATCAAAGTATGGACAGGACAGGACAGGACAGGGACAGTACCTGAGGTCCGAGAGATCCAGGTAAGCCCAACTGGCCAGGTGCTCCAGGCTCCCCCTGTTACGCATGACAACACACACAGTTAGCTTTTTCGGAGCGGAATATTTTCAGTCACAGATTAACACTGGCTTTTTTCAGAGTGGGAAAGAACATGTTTGGCAATCATGACGTCTGATTTAAAGGTAAACATTTTCAGGTTCACCTCACATTTTTTTTACAAAGTATGAACTAGTATGAACTAGTTATACCAACGATTTATCCTTTACAGGGATAATTCTGCTTGCTTAGTGACACAGCAAGCTATCTGTCTGTGATGGCCATTACATGTCTGTGTTCATAGTTACTGTGTGAATCTCTGAGAGGGTCCAGAGCCAATGACACTCACTCTCTCTCCTTTATCTCCAGCTTTGCCTGACAGACCCGGAAGACCTGATGTTCCCTGCAAATATGTGTAAACATATGGTGAGTTAGTAACAGTGCACAATGCTAATTCATTTCAGTGAATGAATAGAAAACACATACAACCATGTTCACAATTCTTATAAGCTAAGCTGTAGCCTGTTTAAAAGAACTCATAACCTTACCACAAGGCATTGTATGGTAAATGTACATTACATACCATTTGCACTCTAGTACAAGTAAATTGTACAAATAAGAAAACAAAGTTTATGTAGAATTTCCAAAGGACTCCAGCTGAATGCGGAACTAATGATTGATTAAAGAACTATGCAAAGAACTATGTATAATATATACATGTTTTACTGTATGTACAACCTCATTTATTCTTTTTGCATAGGAAAATAGTGCCTCACAACTGTGCACCATACCCCCTTTTTATTCTTGTATTCTTTCTTGCAGAATACAATTTCCAAAGGACTCTAGCCAAATGCGGAAGTAATAATTGATTAAAGAACTAAGCATGATCGTTTAAGTATGAAGGCCTGCTGCGATGAATCAAAGGCTTTTCTCACCGCCTCTCCTTTGATTCCTCTCTCGCCAGACTCCCCCCGGAGGCCTGGGTCTCCCTGCAGAGAGGAAATGGCAGTTTTATTGAGGAAGGTGACATTGAGGAGTGCCACGTAGTGAGAGAGAGAGAGAGAGAGAGAGAGAAAGAGAGAGACAGAGAGAGAGAGAGAGAGAGAGAGAGAGAGAGAGAGAGAGAGAGAAAGAGAGAGAGAGAGAGAAAGAGAGAAGGAGAGTGTAATGCCACTTGTATGGCACTGGATCAATGCCAACCACAGTAATGACGAAGTTCGGAGGACGTGACAGAAGCACTAGATTATGTGAGGCCTGCTCTGCATTAGCCAGCATTACACAACAACACAATACAATACAATGTGTTACACAACAACACAATACAATACAACACGTCAAAACAATGCAGTTAGTGACACTGTGATGGTTCGCTGTTGCAGTCAAAACTTGTAGGCACACAAACATGCAGGGACAAACACAGAACAATGGACTGTAGACACTTAGGTGCAAAAAACAATGTAAAAAATGTTAACTGTCAGAACTTCCACAATACAGGGTTATGTTTTCAAAAGCAAGTCAGCAAAAAAAACTAAATGTTCGAAGACTGATGAAACCCTTTCCCAGACCACACCACTTCAAAGACAATGGACCGTTTTTTTTCTTTTCCTTTTTTTCTTCACTTTTCTTTTCTTTTGCTCCTCTCCGTTGTCGTGCTACCATGACACCTACACTGAGAGGAGTCATCCCACGGAATTCAGACCATTAAAAAGAAAGCGAAAACTTTTGAGGCTCTTTAATTACAAGGTAAGGCTAAAATCTTGGCAGCGCCCGAGGAACTTTAAGCAGCCTAAAGAATCACAACCTTTAATTACATGCCGGGCTGGCGAGGCCCTTTGACGCAAGCATACAACATCACCCAGACAACATAACATCTCCAACGGTACATATTTAGGAGCATTTTCTCTTTTGTCCTCAGGCCAATGTCATTTGCAAAAGTTAGAGCATTAGAAGTTTTGACGGTGGAATGAAAAGAACAGTGTTAAGCAGTAAACTGAAATTGCAAAAAAAAAAAAAAATGTTGTTTATGTTGATGGCATTTGGCAGATGCCTTTGGTCAAAAGAGAACCTAATATTCATGTGGCTACTTCAATTAAACGTATTCAGGTGGGCTTTCTCCATCACTGCAAGTGGCAAAAAAGATAACAAGGATGGCTGGCTTTTCAAATTAGATACCTCACTGCTTTCCTTTATGCGTGTTGTCATGGAAAACTGCTTGTAGTTGCATACAAAACAGCAAATGCACAGAAAATGGAATGCTCTGTCTCCCTCCATTCAAATGGTAATTTGCTCTGCAGTAATATAACTTGCAGGATGATGTTTATGAAAAGCAAAAAGATGAGGAAGAGGGGAAAAACATTTTTTAGAAAGTGCTCAGGGAAATGCAATATAAACAAACAACTCAGCTCTCTATGCAGTTTATATTCCTGTCCAAGTTGATATTTTAGCAGATTTGGCATATACAAACCAAGCCAAAACCAAGTCCATCTGCTCATACATTTAATTTAGAACACCCAAACGCATAACCCTCATATGAGTTAGGCTGAGAAAAGTCTTTCTGATTTATCACAGCATAACGTTCTTTTAGGAAATTCCAGCGTTCGGGAGAGAGCAATGGACACATTTTTCTAGCTGTGGGCGACTGCCACTATCCCAACATGACTGCGGCCTATAATGACCAAGTTTCTGGAGTGATCTTCGAGGCATAAGTTTAGTCTGTGCCTTGTCTTGAGAGCACTTGAACGGTGGGTGGAATCTGCAAACACAACAACACTGTGAAAAACACTATGGTAATCCGTTATCACAGAGTCAATAAGTGGAAATCAGTGGAGGAGAAATCCAATCCAAATCCCAAAATGGGCTAGCATCCTATACCCCATGCCTATTTCAGATCAAACACTTGAAATAAACAAGCTTTGGTTTTATTAATTCTAACACAATGGCTGACAACAACAACAGCAGCTGGCTGCCTCCTCGTCAACCCTGCACTTTATCCATCACACATGTACAGTAAACAGATAAACAGACAATAATCCACAGCTACAAAATAGTATAGTCCCTGTGGCTCTTTTCCTGCCAAGACGTGGGCAGCCATCTTTGGCCTTGCTCATACCAGGCTGGTCAGCAGGAAAGATAGGCTGGGCCTGTGATTTGGGTTTTGTAAATTACACCCCAACTCTGTCAACTGGCAATGCAGGGCAGCACTGAAGTATTCCTTCTCTCTCTCTCTCCCTCTCTCTCTCTCTTTCTCGCTCTCTCTCTCTCCCTCTCCCTCTCTCTCTTTCTTTCTTTCTTTCTTTCTTTCAGAAGGGCGTAGACATCTGCTTGCCTTCTGAGTCTCAGTGTTTGGTCTGTGCGTTGACCAAGGCCTGTAATTCTAACTATGAAGACTGGTATTCTTTTTCATCCTTTCCTTAAATAGATATGACAGATATGATGTCGTGCTTCTGCAAAACAGAGCAGATTTTGCCCAAGGCTGTGGTTTTATCAATGAAGTTTATATTAGTTTGTAAAAACGATATTGAATTGATGTCTGCAGTCAATAGTGTATGTGCACTTCATCATCTGCCATCAATCCCACATAACTGCAATAGTTTAGCTTAGCTTATGTGTGGCTTAACAGTATCTGCAAGCTTGATAGAGTCCATGCAGCTACACAGAAATGATAAACAGTTCTTTTATTAGTTTATTTTATGTTCAGTGTCATAAGTCTTCATCTCGTATTCAAATTTGTGAAGTCTTGCTAGTAATGTGTAGTTGCCCTCAAGCAATGCCACTGACATGATAGAGAAGTGAGAAAGACAGCTAAGCTAAGCTAGCTGGTCATAGCGTAAAGACATTTTTTTAAAGCTATTATCAATGAATTTGCACACAGGTAATGTACACGTTTGCATCCCCTTGAAATCGCAAGAAACTACAACTTCAAACCCCGCATGATTTATCCACTTCAAGTCTTGAATTAGGATGACGTAGTATTCCAAAATGACTTCTTTTACAACATCTTTAAAAGTGGATATATGTGTTCCTCCTTCCTTCTCAAGTATCCATTATGGGAGTGACCATTGCGCTGTGGTAGAGATACTTGCGTTGAGCCAAAAGACTGCCTATTCTAGTCTCTCCACAACATTCACTCATATCCTGTCACTGAAGAATTACTTTTTCTCTGATAAAGAAAGACCGTTCCTTTGGAGTGACCAATATTAGCAGATAGTTAAAGGAATGCTAAAATGGCGGGAGACATGAAGACTTGAGGGTTTTACTGAAACCACATGCTGGCAGTGAGACAAACATGCAACACACAGCATCCACAATGGAGTGTGCTCGATAGAAGTGTGTACTTACCTTGGGACCTCTATCACCTTTAATAGAGGTGGCTTTGCCCTGCAAATAATCAATCAACATGGATCAATTATTGTCGAGGCTCAATAGAGAGAAAATGAGAAATCAGCAACAGAGAAGACATCAGGGAAGAGAGCAGCAGTAAAGCTAATCAAGCTAAATGGCTAATCATGTGTATGTCAACTGCATGGAAGTCTATTTACAGTATGGGTGTAAAAACAAGATTTCAAGTGTAGTTTCTTCTTTGGTACAGTTAACTATACTGTGTTTTGGAACATCTGTAATAATAAAAGCACTTTACACTCACAGTTAACAATTTCTATGTTAAAAAAAAACAGTTTCATTTAGTGTATTGCTGTTTACTGACTTTAATTAAACCTCACCTTAACAAGAGATAGTTTCAACAGATGGTTTATTAATAGTCTTTGCTATTACTATTTTATTGTATGTTGTAAATATTCTTCTTCAAATTTCAACACTGGAGAAGGAGCTGATTTTTATGTCATTGTACATGTGTATAGTGACAATAGAAGGCATTCTATTCTACCATCTAAATAAAGTGTGACCAAAAAAATGTGTTAAATTCACTACTTGGGATGTAGCAGAAAATATGTTTTTCGTACAGTTTCTCCTTTTTGTCCTTTTTCGCCCTGACCTCCTGCCGAGCCTTTGATGCCAGGGTCGCCCTGAAAAAGGGGGTACGCACATATGGGGGGTTCAACATTTAGCACGGGAGACGGTGCTTAGTACTCAAACTGGTACTCAGCTTGGTACGGCACGTCTTCTATACAATATACAGCTATACTATTCTATACAAAATTAAGAGACCACTGCAAAATTTCCTACAATCAGCGTCTCTACATGTATGACAGTCATTTCTTTCCAGTGTCAGTTGAATTTGGAATGCAGCAGAAATGTTATCAGTAGTTTACAGAATAAAACTAAAATGTTCACTTTACTCACACATTATATCTATAAATAGTTAAATCAGAGAAACTGCTAATTTTACAGTGGTCACTTAATTTTTTCCAGAGCTGTATGAACATCATTTTAAATTATCTATGAATTGTGAAATGGGCGCGTAAAAACAACATGGTGTTTTAAATGACCTTTTCGCCCTTGGCACCCTGGATACCATCTGGGCCTATGTCTCCCTGTGAAGGAGATGAGGAAAAAGATAAGAGACAGTAGTAACAGATGAAAAAAATAAGGAGACAGAAGTCCCTTGCATTATTATTACATTTATCCGTATCAGCAGCAAGTATTGACGTGAAGCAAAAAAAATGAAGTCTGAAACACGTTCAAACCATTTTTTGTCACTCAAATACTTCATTATTGATAACAAAAATGTAAATCACATGCAAGTTCAGCAGCATGCAAAAGTCTATTTCATTGAACAGAATAGAACAGCGATCTCCTCTCCACATCTATAGGGGTTCGGGGGATGAACTTTGACCCCTTGCTGCTAAGCTGTACCTTCTGCCCAGCAGGGCAAGAGCAGTTGACTGTCTCTTTGCCACTTTTCTGCTCCACTACGGTGGGAGTGGGTGTGGGAATGAGCACAGGCGGTGCCTCCGTGACCACCTGCTTAGGACACTACAACAGAGAAAGAGGCACAGAGCCAACGTTGGACAGGGCAGGCCAAAGTGGCCAGTTCACACAGCTGAGTCGAATGTGTTAGTGGTGAGCCTGGAGACATGTTACAATAACAATAAAACCATCATCTGTTCCAAGGGTGGGGGGGAGGGATGTGTGAAAAATTCAGTGTCACAAGTGTCTTTTTAATGTACCTGAGTGTGTGGGTGTGTCGTGTGTGTGCACTGTGCGTGCTGTGTGTATGCATGAGTGTGCCTGACTGTGTAGTGTATATGCGTGCATGCGTGTGTGTGTGTGTGCGCGCGCATGTGTCTGTTTGTGTGTGTGTATGTGTGTGTGTGTGTGTGTGTGTGTGTGTGTGTGTGTGTGTGTGTGTGTGTGTGTGTGTGCGTGTGTGTGTGTGTGTGTGTGTGTGTGTGTGTGTGTGTGTGTGTGTGTGTGTGTGTGTGCAATCTATGTTTACACTACTATGTGACCTAAGATGGATATTGTTGGTGACTCAGTAGTAGGATGTAAGTGGAGAGGGCGTGAGGGAAAAGCCCAGTGGCATGCTGAAAATGTCACTTCTCACACACTATCTCTCTCTCTTTCTCTCTCTCTCTCTCTCTCTCTCTCTCACACACACACACACACACACACACACACACACACACACACACACACACACACACACACACACACACACACACACACTTATAGCTCCTACAAACACATACAATCTCTGTCTCTCTCTCTGTCTTTCTCTCTCTGTCTTTATCTCTCTCTCCATAATCCTTTTTTCACTTTCTTATGAACAGAACGTCATACACAATGCGAGAATAATCCATTTACACATATTCAGTGAACTTGTGTCCTTCAAAATATATAAAAAATATATTTACACACACACACACACACACACACACACACACACACACACATACACACACACACACACACACACACACACACACACACACACACACTCAACCACATACACACACACACACACACACACATTCACTCACCGGGCCACCAGGAATATCACAGCAGGTTTCCAGCTCGGCTTGTTTGGCGTCACAGTAGATCACCATCCTCTGGAGGTCAAACTGCAGGGACGAGGGGGGACACGCAAGGCTTAAGGTTACACACAATCCAAGACCGACAACAACAGGTTGCTGTACACACTTAGGAAGGCTACACACTTCCTATTTCACCTATCCAATGCCATCATTACATTGCACTTAAAAGATGCATTTATCCAAAGCAACTTATAATGTAGGTGAAAAAATAATTATGCAAAAAAAATCAAGCTACATTACATTTACATTTTTCTTTCGGCCTGATGTGGTATAATTTGCTTAGAACCCCGTTCAATAATTTTAACAAGACATTACATTACACTTACCTGGCGCTCTTATCCAGAGTGACTTACAGAGTGATTTATTCGAACCTGTCACTCTCCAATCTCAAGACCAACTCTCTAACCACTAGACCACAGCTGACCCAGAATATGGGGCTACCCCTAGACAGCTGTTGTTATAACAAAGGTTAAAGTCCCATCTGTTCTAAGTTCAACTCCCAACTTGGTAATAATGAGTTTCAAACTCTACAGTTGTACTTACAACAGCACCACAAGTTTACTTTGCACATCAAAATTACAATCATCACAGATGATATGCTCCAAGTCTCACAATAAAATAAACTTTTGAAAGCACAACCAGGGGGAAGTTAATCCGCCCAGACAGCACACATAGCTGAAGCACTCACATCAATGGGCACACTGTCGTACAGTCTCTTGCCAATGACCGTCTTCCCCTGGATGTCAATGTCCTCTCGCTCTTCGATGGGGAGCGTCTGGATGAGTTTGCAGTCCAGGTACAGGGAGACGTTCCTGGCCTGGACGCTCAGGGCGATCTTGTGCCAGTTGCGGTCGAACAGGTTGTCCACCTCGTCGTTCTTAAAGACCGCCCTTACCGCGTCCTTGGTCACGCCGACGGCGTTGTACTCCACTGCTTTGTTTTCCCCATCCAGACGAATGGAGACCTGATGATCAGGAAGAAAAAAGGAAAAGGGAAATTGAATAAAGTAACAATCAGAAAAGTTCAATCAGTTCTGAGGAAAAACACAAAATTTTCTGTGAAGATCAAATATGGTAATGCTGCATTCTGCTATGCAATTCATCTCTGGAACCAACAGCCAGCTGATGTAAGAAGTGCCCTTACTGTCAGTACTTTAAAAACTAGACTTAAGACTTAAGACAGTCTGAGCATATGATTTTGTTTTGCTTGCTTGTTTGTTAGTTTTACCTGGATTTATTTGCAGTTTTACATATTTTATATGCTACTTTATATGCCGTTTTACCTGTATGCATTCTTTTGTAACATCTTTATGTTCCTGTATTATTGTTTGCTAAAGTTTGACTTTGGTTGATGTAAATATATTGAGCTATCTTGAATAAGAGCTTGAGGAGCAATGGCAGGGCTATGGGTGAAAGGCACAGTACAGTGTACAAACAGCAGATCTGTTTTCTTTTTTTTTTTCTTTTTTTGTGCACACACAAGGTTTTAAAAGTTAAAGGACTGAGAAGTGCACTTAGCTAAATTTGACAGAAAGTGCACTGGATTAGCTTCCTAGACTCAACCTGTTGAGGCATAAAAGCTACTTTAAATACATGTTAAATATGCATGCAAAAACCTGCTAACCTGTGGAATGCCATATTTGTCGTAGATTTGCCAAAGGTACCAGTCTTCCCTTCTGGAGGTTTTCCTAAACTTGAACGTTGTCACAAAGGCATATTCATCAGGCAAGCCCTGAGAGAACACATCCCTAATGGCAGAAAGAAAAAAAGAAAGAGACATCAATTATCAACTTTCAGAAACGTGGCCTTGAACTTGATCCACAGTCTACCACACCAGACCTGGTGCTTCATAATGAAGAACTCAAAACGATGAATAAGGTATTGCTGTATTTGCATAATATATCCTCAGTTTTACACCCACTGTCTGTTACAATACAGCCATGGACATATAACTGCTTAGACGTGTAAGTAGTTTGTCATAACATGATGAAAGTCAGAGCAGAAACAATGTTTATTGCAAAAGAAGCAGGGCACAGACAACTGGTTTATTTTCTGCTCAGAGAATGCATTGAAGACATTATATTAGGTTCTATAGAATAAGTGGGTCATGTACTGTATGTTAAAACCTAGACTACAAAACAACACAATGCTACATCATGAAACATGGATTTACTCCATATCTGTGTATATACATTGGTCATTTTACCACTGTGATAGGACTCACCAAGCCAGTATTACCTACATCCATTACTAGAGGGACTTACTCAGTCTGCTGGACTATGGGCATCGTTCCCAGTCGCACATAGGAGCTTTGTCCAGGCTCATCTCTGGTGCCCAGGATGTCTCTCACATTAAAGTAGTCCATCAGGTCAAATCCTAAAGACACATTGAAACAAAGAACATGAGAAACAGGGGCTTCAGTGTAAAAAGTTTTCTTTTCAGTGAGATATGTTTGTGTTTTCCTTACCTGTGCACTTACAACAAGTCTTTTAAAAAGGGAATGCCAAACAAGTCTATGTTCTATTATACATTACACACAACAGGCCTCCATGTCCTGACAGTTATGCAGGCACAGGTATTTGCCACTAGAGGGCGTTACACCTGGTCAGGGAGGCAAAATGTAGCTATCCAGAAAATCAGAAAAACAAGTCACCCCTAAATAAAGTCAGTTATGTTTTGCACATGTTAAATCTAAAAAAATGGGATTTGTCCAAGAAAAGGGAAGGATAGTTATTTTCAAAATTCCAAAGCAAGGCAGGCCATGACAGCAGACTTACAAGAGGAACATATTTTTCTTGCTGTTTGGCTGTGATGTTCACATTCTTGTAAAGATTACGGTCCCAAATGTTTTAAAGACTCCTCCATTTTGTGTGCTGATAATGTTACAGATGTCTTTCATGATGACTGTTTGTGTCGTTTTGATTGACGCACGTGCAAGTTTGCGGCGAGAGACTACAGGGTCTTTTCAGTACGGAGCGGAGTGTAGATGCTGTTCAAAGAGGTAAATATGGGCCAGCACAGCCACACCCTGTCATCACACAAGGGCTGTACTTATGGGCAGGGAACTACAGATTTAAGTCTCATTATTACTGAATAAGTGAAAACAGAACTTGGTTTTCTCGTCTGTTTTGAGATTATCAGCCCCATTAATTATGTTCGTGTTTAAACGATGTTTCAGATCCACTGCCAGATCCAACTGGAATCAACTTCACGCTCGGAAGCAAGCAGCTGTCGTAGGGAAAATATACCACATGCAATTATGTCACTGTTTTTTGTGCTGTGTGCGTGTGTGTGTTTGTGTGCGTGTTCATGAGAGCGAGAGTGAGAGAAAGAGAGGGAGAGAGAGAAAGAGAGAGAGAGAGAGAGAGAGAGAGAGAGAGAAAAAAAAGATTAAACCTCCCACAATTTAAGGTGACCTCCATTTGGGGCACTAGTGGTACCAGCAACAAACAAACAAGTGACTATGGAGATGCCAGTTGGGCAGCGGGCGTTTCCAGCTGCAAATCTGGCAGGCTTCCGTAAGGCCTGGTCTTGCGGCTACGAAAACACATTGCTTCTTCTGAGGGGAAAAAAACGAGCCCCAGCTGGTTCTCTTGCATGTGTACCCTCAAAACCTACAAATAACACGATCTCCACCTAAAGTTAGCTAGTTTTGTCTAATGTTCCCTTGTAAAAAAGGTAGGCATTCATTATTCACTGTAAAAGTTTACTAGCATTTTTGTCGTAGATTTGTGTTGCTGTTTTGTGAGGGAATGCGAAACAAGTGCAATATTGGCGGCTTAATTTATGTGGTGAAAACATATGCCTCAAAAATAGGCCTGTTATAAAGTTATAAAGCATCTTGTTTTCATATTGACGTTGACATGTAGTTTTTTTTTACACAGATAGCAAACATCCATTGAACCCTGTATCTTAAAAACTGATATCGAGCCTGAAGCATGTGTTTCTGTCACTGCTCACCATGCAAATGCGCGCTGCTCTGCTCCATGGGTTTTGTGACCAGTAGCGCAAGGGCTGACCTGTAATTTGAATTGGCAGCGAAAAGCATGTAATCATCCTCCCCAACAGCTATTTTGATCATGCAACCAAAAAAATCGACGGGGAACGCCAGTTGCCTGTGTCGATGTGGGAAACGCGCGCAGAATGCGCTCTTTAGATCCAAACCATAGCAACGTGGGAGCTCAATATCTGCTGAAGTGCAAGTGCTGGGCTGCAAGCTAGCACGTTCCAAGATAATTCCTGAGTGTGTGGCTGAAAGTGGTGTCATACTTGTTTTTATCTAACAAATTCACACGTGAGGCAGACTACCCCACACAAAACAACATTAAACTTCCTGATACAGTGAATAAAACCCATACAAGGGCCTACCATACTCTCTGAAAAAGTCGGTATGGCAATTTTATGCTAAAGTAGGCTACTCATTAAAAGCTACAGTAAATAGGCCATCAAATACAGAATGGTATCCTATTGGTAGCACATCCACAACATTTCCTGTACTTTATTCACAGGTACTGGGGTTTTCACTAAAACCTTGCATCTATGAAGTTGATTTAGCCTATAATTTATTATATAGATATCTACATATTCAAAACATCCATCTTCTCATGGTCAATATAAGTTGCAAACCTGTACTCATAAACATGTAATTTGGATAGTCTGCCAGACAATGAAAAATAGAAATGATGTCAGTCAGCCTGTTAAAATCATGCAGACATTTGGATTTATCATGTGACCTAGACCTTTCCGCTGTCACATGCTGTAGTTCACAGGGCGAGGGATAGACCGCATAATTAGTATGGTCCTGGCTCGGAAAGGATGTGAGCTGTAGTCTAGCCTCCCCAGAACAACCCCTCGTTCAGGACGATGGAGCAACCCCAACCACCTTTTACTGCGAGTCCTCCCTGAATGCTTGCTGGGGGTAGACGCAAGCCCTCATTCACACACTCTGCCTTTCAGACACTGTCTTTCATTCTCCTCAGCATAAGTGTGGTGGCTTTCATCTCCGCGCTGTCACAGTCTGAGTGATTTTGCGGTCGGCTTCACACCTCTAATCACTCGACGGAAATCCCAAAGCGCCTTGTGCAGAATATTGTGCTCAGTCATGCATTCACAGCAAGTGAAAACTTTAAAGTGGCCCATCACATTTATACTGTAAGCTGACAGCTGCCATTACAATTATGCTATTTAGTTTCTGCCCAGCCCACAGGCTTGAGAAGCTCTCTCTTTCTGTCTTACTTTCTCTCTCTCTTTCTTTCTCTCTCTCTGTCTGTGTGTTTGTCTCTCTCTCGCTCTCTCTCTCTCTATCTGTCTTCTGTCTGTCTGTCTCTCTCTCTATCTCTTTCTCTCTCTCTGTCTGTCTCTCTCTCTCTCTCACTCTGTCTGTCTGACAGTCTCTCTCTCTCTCTCTATCTGTCTTCTGTCTGTCTGTCTCTCTCTCTCTCTCTGTCTGCCTGTTAGATGAATACCATGGTACCGGCAAGCGGACACTGCTCTCCTCTTGTCTGTTTTCTCTATTAGCGTGATGAATTTGAGTGGGAGGTTTCAGACAGGAACCGTGATCCCCAAAGGCTTTAAGACAACATCATACCTATCTGCCCGAGCACCACGCAACAGTTCGGGGCCAAAATTAAGAACTGTTTTTTTTCCACAGGCAATGCACAAGCATCTAATGCAGGCAGATGAGTAGTTGGGTGATGATAAACCTGCTCCTTGCTGTCACCGAAAAACACAGCCAGAGCAAGCCTGCATGACTGTGTTACATTCTTAACTGCTTCCTGTTTTCACAAGAAGATTTGAGAGAGGAGTGTGCTTTCAATTTTCCTACATGTTGGCCTGTAAAATACTCTTACTGAACTCCGTCTGTTTAGCCTGAAGACTGGGTAGCAGCACACAGAGTGCCTTTGTACATAAAAAATCAAAGAGACTACGTCAGGTGCAGTGGAGGTTTTTGACACTGTAAAAGCTGTACAAAAGCCAGCAAACGGGCATGAAAATAAACACTGACAAGAGAGGCATGCATTTCCGTTCGTGAGCCACTTAAGGTTGGAGTCTAGGGTGTGGAAAATGTCCATGAATCAGAAAGAAAACACTCCCCTTTTAATGGGCTACAAAACAAGAATAAGCACTCTCTTTAGAAAATAACTGTAACCATCGCCATTTCAGATCTGATTATGGTGTTACTGTATTCTCATTTAGTCACTGCAGTCTGGGGCACATGTAAACAGATGATAAACTTGTCACTGGGACAAAATCTGAAGCAAAAATCCAGGATTAAACAGTGCTTCAAATGTCCATTCTCTGTTGCCCCTGTTAGCCAGGAATTATGGGTAATTTCCTGCTGGAGTCCAAGAAAGCCACTATTCAGTCAGCTAAGCAGGGAGGAAGCGTGGGAGTAAGACAGGGAGGAAAATGGAGAAGGTGTGTGTGTGTGTGTGTGTGTGTGTGTGTGTGTGTGTGTGTGTGTGTGTGAATAAGCATGTGTGTGTGTGTGTGTGTGTGTGTGTGTGTGTGTGTGTGTGTGTGTGTGTCAGACATTACCTGGAACCTCCGCCAGGCCTGCACTGGGGCTGTTGGGTTTGAACCGGTCTGGCATGACCTTCATATTTGGACACAGAACATCTGTAAGGGGAGCAGACACAAAGTCATACAAAGTTATAATACAGCAAACAAGGATTTATTTTTTCAAAATAATTTAATGTGTACATATGAGACAATTACATAGGTTTTGATTTTGTCATTAGGTATACAGCAAGC
>CM050201.1:20807500-20850000 GCA_027475355.1 Coilia nasus | reverse complement strand
TTGTCTATGTAGGCTATCAGCGACCCCCGTCCCGAATTTCAGCCAGTCCCATCTGGTCACCCTACGAGTGGCACACCAACTGGAATTATCCCTTTAACTTAAGTCGGCTATGTCTCTCGGCTTTGTATCCATACATAAATGTAAAGAATTACATATTATGTCTAGATTGTTAAGTACATATTATGTCTAGAATGCTAAGTAAAATTACTAATGATAATGGTCATTCATGCTAACGGAAACTTAAGGGTAACTGTGTTTAGTTGCTCATTGCTTAGCCTGATTCTTGACTCATCAAATAATTTCTATAAGCATTAAAGGAATACTTCAGTAGGTATTCCAGTCATAAATGCAGAATGCGATTTGCTAAAAACTCATCCGGTTAACGTGGTCCTGCTACCAACACAAACGTTTGAAGTCATTATCATCCATCATAGCACCAGAATATCTGGAACTTAAGACTATAACATAAAGTGCATAGCTCCCATGGGCATAGGAAACCATGAGGCAGTGAAGTCATGCTTTCCAGGCGTTGTCCAGGAGATGTCATGGACTACAGTCAAATTCATCAAGGCTTTGTACCTTCTTAGTGATGACAACCGTAATTTATGGTTTTAATTTTGGCCATTGGTTTATCCACAAAGCCAATAAATGTCAAAAAAATATTTTCTGTTTGACAAATTTCCAGAAACTGAATGTATCCATGTTCAGCTGTCACAACTGTGTTAAAACAATCCATGCCAGGGGACAATGTGGTGGTGCACCGCATTGAGCAGCTGTACCATAGCGCCCATGGGGACCCAGGTTTGAGTCTGGCCCAACCCTACCCTGTGTCTCTCCAATTCACTTCCTGTTGGCTTCTTCACTGTCCTGTCATAATAAAGGCCCAAAAAATACTTAAAAGTAAGACTCCATGCCACACCATTCACAAAAGCATAACAGACATAGCCACTAGCCATTGTTCTTGCCATTAATTAGGTCTTCTGTGCTTTCTGTGGGCTGCTGACTCATTGCTATGGTTGCATTGTGACACAGTGTGCCAGCTACAGTGTGGTTGAACCAAAGACCTTCTGTAAACAATGCCATTGCTTGGCCTGTAGTTTCACTCTGCATGTGCTCACAAACCCTTGACCATCTTCAAAGTCTGTCTGTCTGTCTGTCTGTTTGTCTGTCTGTCTGTCTGTCTGTCTGTCTGTCTGTCTGTGCTGCATAACAGGGTAGTTAGTGCCATACTGTTTATCGTGTATGTGTGTGTGCATGTGCGTGTGTGTGTGTGTGTGTGTGTGTGTGTGTGTGTGAGAGAGAGAGAGAGAGAGACAGAGAGAGAGAAAAAGCGAGAGAGTTTATGTGTGTGTGTGCGTGTGTATGTGTGTGTGTGTGTGCGTGTGTACAGTATGTGTGTGTGTGGGTGCACACGCATGCGCATGCGTGTGTGTGTGTATAAGCGTGCGTTGTCATGTGGTAAGACTGCCAGGATGTGACCGAAGAAAAAGCCACTAATCGAAGGCATCCCCTCGAACCTCCCCTGACCAGACAAGCAGAGTAGCAATCAGAAACAGATTTTGGGCTGGGATCAGGAAACCTTCCCTTAGAAGCTAAAACAAACACAGAGGGGGCTTCAGACAAGCCTCAAGACCATCACACAGCATGTGCTGTCATATTTAGACACACGTTAGCGATGATTAAAGGCCACTAGGGCTCTCTGTGGTAACGGTGTCATATTTAGATGTGTGAGAGTGGGATATGCCCCATTTTATTTTAAAGCACAGACCCACGTAAATTACACTTCATTACTGCCATATTTGTCATCTTTCTGTCATATTTTGTCCTCATTGGCATGATGGGACTGATCCTGTCATTAACAGATGACAAGCGGGATGTTACTGACAGGCTGGAATGAGACAGAGTTGTAGTCTAAAAATCTCGACCATTGATATTGGCAGAGAGTAAGTAAGCAAGTAAGAATTCCAGAATCTTTTAGACTGACTGAAGGCACTGAAGGCAAAATCTGGTTCTGGGCCAAATCTGACACGAGTGTCTGCCACATCCTGGCCAGATCTGAGCCGTATTGGCCTCCACATGTGGCCCCTCTTCAGTCTGTTGTACCAAGTCGCCACCTCCCAAAGGGTCAGTGAGGTCATCTTAGACTTTTTTAGTATAAGTATAAGGCTTTTTGTGCCTTTATTGGATAGGATAGTGAAGAGTGCACAGGAAGTGGGAGAGAGAGAGATGGGGTAGGGTTGGGAAACTACCCAGGCCGGATTCAAACATGGCTCCCCATGGGCACTTTGCCCGCTCCTGATATGGGTGCTCTACCTACTACTACCTACCACCACAGCATCCCCCCATCATCTGAGTCTTATAGATAGATAGATGAATAGATAGATAATGCTTTATTGGCACACAACAAAGTTTTGTTAGTAATTGTTGTTAAGGTGGCTCAGTCCAAGAAGTAGACCATTCAGATCAGTTTAGCAAAGTTTAGGAGTTTGATGGGTTCAATCTCCGTTGACGGGTTCAATCTCCATTTCACTTTCTCTGGAGGTCTCCATGACGTAATTTACGACTAGGAGCCTCTCCCCTGCGCTTTGATCGGGGCGCATTTTTAAAAGCTGTTGATTAGAGGCCGTGCCTCGTGTGCTCCCAGGGAAAGGAAAGCCGAGCTGTGCGCATGAGGAAGCGCGTGCATGAAACATTAGAGCTGTAATTTTTGGTGAAAAAATAACCCGGAGCGTGTGGTCAGTGTGTTTCGCCTGCCCGCAGTTATTCTTGGACATAATGGAATATTGAGTTCTTAGAGAGTGGATCTTAGAAAACAAACAAAAAAAAGACATACGTGGAATATAGAGTGGATGATAAAATAAAGACAAAAAAATGCACCACCTGTTAATATCAGCTTTGTGTCTACATACTGTATGTTTGTACCCTTTCTAGCATGAGGAAATGAGATCATATGATTTATACAGGGACAAGTAAAATTAAAGACCAATCTCAATCTGGAATGGTCAGAGAGTAGGTCCAGGTTTAAGGTTGTGTGTGCGTGTGTGTGCGCGTGTGGGTGTGGGTGTGTGAGTGGCTCACTGCCGTCTGCTTGAAGTAAGGCTATCTTGTGTAAACAGAAAATAGACTACATGGGGTTTGTTACCAGGACAGAGGGCTAAGTCCGTCTTGAGTGGGCATTAGTGCTGAGTTCATCTGAAACCAAGGTGGCTTTCCGGTGTTGTCCTAAGGGGTCTGTGGGTTTACGCTTCTTGTTTTCCGCGTGGGCACACGATACGGTAACAGCAGTTTCATTCACAGCTAAATTTAGGGTGCCACGCAAGAAATGAGACTGTTAAAGTGTGCTTTTCAGCTGTGTACACACCTATACTAAGATGCTTAATCACACACAAACACAAACATTGGTCAATTCTATTGGTCACTTATTTCTGAATCTGTATTCACTATTGTTAAATAAGGCCTTTTTCTGTTCATAATTAAATTCAGCAATCATATACACACTCAGCCACTCACTTAGTAGGATTTTATTGAGTGAGTTTGCCTGCAGCCAGGAGCCAGTAATCTAGCAATCATATACACACACAGGAACTCAGTATGATTTTACATACTTGAGCCAGTGATCTAGCAATCACATACACACACACAGGAACTCAATATGATTTTACATACTTGAGCATATAAAATCTAGCCAGGAGCCAGTAATCTAGCAGTCACATACCCACACAGGAACTCGGTATGATTTTACATACTTTAGTATTTGCCTCTAGCCAGTGATCTGGAAAAGTAGTTGAGGTCAGAGGGGTGGGAAACCAAACCTTCTCACTCCCCCTCACCTCTCAACCCCAGAAACTGAATGGGGCAAGAAACCACAAGAATGTCCCAGTCACCGAAACTTCCTTTCGCAAAGGCCGTGCCTGCTACATAACTACAGGCAACCCTGGCCTCACAAAGCCCATGTACTGTCTGGTCTGGAGTCTGGACCAGGCCCTGCCTCTGTGTGGGTGTGTGCAACAGCGTGGGCAGCAGGGGCAGCTGACTGGGACACTAAGTGTCGTAGCAGAACCGTCTGCAAGGTGCAGAAGCCTATTCACAGGGCTGACGCGTGGGCGCACAGACTGGACTGGTGTAAATTTCACCAACACACATCCTTTTGACAGGTCTAAGAAGGGTCTGTGGTATTATGTGGACACACAGAGCTGTTTTTGGTGGTGGACACCTCTTAGAGTAAATAGTGTGGGAGTAATGTGAGAATAATTAGCTTTTGTTACACACCTGTGGGGTGGCTATTTTTTCTGTGTACAAGCAGATGTGTTAATTTAAGCAGATAGTTTAGATGAAAAAAACAGAGGCGGAGGTGTGTTATGGTCTAAGTGCCAGCACTATCACTGAAATTATGCAAACCAAGTTGATACACCAGGAACCCTACTATTTCTCTTAACCCAACTTGTTTTTACCAGAGTTGTGCTTAATTAGTACACATATTATTGTGTGAAATTACCCAGCATGCATGAGTAGAGGTACCATTACGTTACTCACTTTCACAGAGGCTCTTCCTCAGTCGGCCCCTGATTGTGTCGATGGCGTTAAAGTCGGCCACCTTAAACACGTGAGCGTTCTTGGGCTCGGCGGCGATCTCCTCCAACTCCACCTTAAGCGCTTCCGCTCCGATGCCCACGGCGAACATCCTGATGCCGGCCTTGCTGGCCTCCCTGGACGGCTCCAGCACGTAATCCTGACTGCGGCCGTCCGTGAGCAAGATGGCCACCCTCTTGGTGTCTCGGGACAAGGGCCGGGATCCGGCGCTTTCCGTGAAGATGTTCTTCACGGTGTAGCTGATGGCATCGCCGGTCATGGTGTTGCCTCCTCGGTAGACGATGTTCCGCGCAGCCCGCTTGACCTCGTCCAGGGTGCGGTACCGGTCCAGTTTGAACTCGATGGTGGGCCGGTCGCTGTAGCGCACCACGGCCACTCGGGTCTTGTCAGGGCCCACGTCGAAGGACTCCACGAGGCTGGAGACCCACTTGCGGATCTTCTCGAAGTTATCCTTCCCCACACTGGAGGACGTGTCCAAGATGAAGGCAAGGTCATACTGCACATTTTTACACCCTAATGAAAAAGGACAAAAGTCATTCTTAACATTTCGGAACATTTTTTATTGTAAGGTAGTCCATATTTCTTGTCACATGCCGTACAGTATGTGTTTAAATAATCCCACCAAAAGTTTTTGTCACATCCACATATACAGTATTTTCTACTATTGCCAGGCCCGCTGACAGTCTTGGCTGGGCCCGGGACAAGATAATCTGATGGGACCCCCCACCCCATAGTCCATAATGTACGGAGGGACCAGTTCTGGGCCCCCCCTGTCCCAGGGCCCAGGACAAGAGACCTGTTTGTCCCCCCCTGTCGCCGGGCCTGTTTACCAGTATTACTTACTATATACCATACTAAGTCATGCTTAAATTAAAGTGTTTAAATAATCCCAATTTTTGTCACATCTACATGTATAGTACTTTCTACTATTGCCATCACATAAATAAGTATGTGGACTATATGTCTGTGAAGATTCTCATTCCTCCAGGTCATTGCAGTCAAAGGAGCTAAGTTGTATGTTGTATGTGGACTACAGTTTAGTGATGTAAGAACATGTTATGATTTGTCATTGACAGTGTCTCAGTAGGTAGAGGCTCCTGGGTAGTTCATAGTGTCCGGACCTCGAGCAAGACACTGAACCCCATACTGCCCCTTGGTGTGCTAATTGGTGCCTTCACAACTGATTTGTGAATATATGTGTGAATGGGTAAATGTCAGGCGTTCAATGTAAAGCACTTTTGGGTTTTCTGCCAAGTATAGGAAATTGCTATAGCAATGCAGTCCATTTAGCATATTATGATGTACAGTACATTATAGGTGATTGCCTATACACATAGGCAATTCTTTCTACACATCGGTTAGCTTATTATGTCCTCCTTATGTAAGTTGCTTTGGATAAAAGCATCTCCTAAGTGTAATGTAATGTAATGTAATGTAATGATTGCCATACCTGCTCTCTGGCCACTGACTCCCTCTCCTGATAGAGTCAGCACAAGGATGGTGAGTAACAGAGAGATCCTAAATCCACAGCGGATCTCCATGATGAACACTGACCACTCTCACTGTCCTATGCTACAGTGAGACGATCACCCAGCTCCTCACCTGGACAAAGGGAAGCGAAGGATAAGGAGTTACATTACACCCATGGTGAGTTTGCTTTGTTTTTTATGTCTAGAAATAGTATACACCATATGTAATTTGCGTTGTTTAAATTTCACACTAACTACTGTAGTCTCCTTAAGATGGCTTTGCCTCTCAAGTAGAGTTCAAAGTCATTAGCTTGAAACTGATCCAGATCCAAATAGATTTTCCTTTATGCATGCAAAGTATTTAAATGTATTTCTCTCTCTCTCTCTCTCTCTCCCTCTCTCTCTCTCTCTCTCTCTCTCTCTCTCTCTGCCTCTGTGTGTGTTTGTATGTGTGTGTGTGTGTGTGTGTGTGCGTGTGAGACTGCATGTTTTCTATCTGATTGGACAGGTATCTTTTGCGGGAAAGAATAAAAGGAATGTGCAGTTGTGCCGTTGTGCAGGTCACTTTCTCACGAGACTCACACAGATCAGAGGTTCTGAGAACAGTTTGTAAATGAGAATAGGGCAGCTGTGGTCTAGTGGTTAGAGGGTTCGAATCCCACCCTACCCATGGCTGAAATGCCCTCGAGCAAGGCATCTAATCGCACACTGCTCCAGGGACTGTAACTGAAAATGTAAATAACTGTAAGGTGCTCTGGATATAAGCATCAGCTAAATGTAATGTAATGAGAATGGGTGTGTGTGTGAAGGTGCACTAGTGAAATTAAGACCCACTGACACCAGTAAGTCCCATAAGTAACTAGACATTTATGTTACCAACCCGTATTAGTTGTAGAAGTATGAGTAAGAATTAGTAACTCATTAGCAACTTATATTGATTATAACTGATATTAGGGCTGCTATCATTAACTATTACATACTAACTAAATAAGCACTCCAATTTAGGGTCAGATAAGTGACAGCTACTGATAGCTGCCTTATACATTATAAAAAGGTTTACTCTTGTTGAATATGTTGTAGTTACAGACTAACAGTATCAGCCTTTACAAATATGTACATATGAAGTTAAACAATTGCAGTTTTGTTCTAGACTGTTCTCAGCTAAACTGATGCTAACTTTGTCCGGCAGTTGTCAGTCCAATGGCAATCAGAAACCAGTGTTTGTCTTTGCTTGGACAGATGATGAAGTGCCACTCCCACACACTCTGTCAGCGCTGGGCTTAGCATGGCTATCTGGGGAAAGATAGAATTATAGAGCGCACTCCTATGATGATGTGGCGATTTCCGTTTTTTTTCTCTCCCTCTCTTTCTCTCTTTCTCTCCCTCTCTTTCTCTCTTCTTTTCTCTCTCTGTTCTCTCTTTCTTACTCCTCCTTGGCAGTGCTCATACTGTACATGTCTATTTAAGAGCAAAAGTGATCACATGTTGAGGTACACTTAGCAGTGATAACATAGTGTTTTACTATAAACATGACAATCATTTCAGAGGAGCTCACTGGTCAAGCAAAGACTAGATAGGCTGTAGTGCATGGGAAAACTGCAGGCCTTCAAGGGCTAAAACCAGAAACACTGCGCTGAATCAGCACTCACACACACACACACACACACACACACACACAACTTGTCTCATCTTTTCAATTTATGGTGAACTCACTTCACCTTCGTGAAAGTACACCACAAACTGCTGCTGTCTTTCTTCAATGGCCAGAGGTGGCCCCACAAACGCCTCAACGCACTTGGGGAGGTTGGACCCAACCACACGTGACAGTACTATTCTGCTTCACTTCGAGGAGCTTACAGTACTGCGCTTTACCGTTCATTAAAACTGAGGTACCTGTTGCGTATGTTAATGTTAGCATGAATATTTAGCTGTCAAAGGCAGTTTTAAGTGTACATTTTATAGAAAATATTGTGCGTATAGCTTGTGAGAGCTTGTAGCAATGACACGATTCAAGCACTATTTTTCATACATCATTTTGTAATGGTATGTTCAAACTTTACGAATAAACTTTTAGTATTTGTCATTACTGAATTGTTTTTTACTCATTAGCCTACTTAGACATTGCTTACACAATACTTAGACATTTTCCCTAACTGCAGTAATGCCATCTAAGAAGACAGAAGAAAAAAATGTAAAAATAAAAGATATTAAACCTCCTCCATCATTCCTCCCCCCAGCATTACAGAGGATCCCCGACTTTTATGGTGTCTCAGAGCCAACGTAAAATAAAGCTTAACTCTCAGCATCCATGTATGGTGCTCCTGACAGAACGAGTGTCTTTGAGCTTTCTATTTTTACTGAGCATAAATTGTTTTTAAGAGACCATAAAATGGCAGCCAAAAGGGGGGCGTCAGTCTCCTCTTTGTTAGGGGCACGGCCGCACTCATGTAGTATTAGAGAAACAATTTTGTTCCATATTGCCTTTATGAACCGCAGAGCACACTGTGCGAGGCGAGCAGATGTTAGACCATGTGTGATGGCCCATTTCAAAAACAATAAAAAATATTTACATGAGCTCTGAAGCGGGGAGGTATTATTAGATTTTCACAGTTTCATTCATTGCTCTGAAAGAGAGAGAGAGCATATATCTAAGGAAGGGCATTTATTGTGATATCTTAAGATATATTACGAGTCTTAGACCACCTAATAAAACAACAATCAGTTGCTCAGAACTCTTAATGAAGCAACAGCAATTATTTTTTGTCTCCAACAGTAGCTATGTGGTTCATCCCAAAACAAAATTAAATGGGAATTCCACACATTTAGAGGCATCTAAGGCAGTTATGCATTGTGTTAAGTCATATTCCGTCATTCCATTGCTTTTTAAACCATGTGTGCTTCATTGGACAAAGAATTATCTTGTTAAATTTATGTAGGGTTTGCATGATATAGCTGTTATTTTAAGTTTTAAGTACAGTGTTGACTTTTCAGATGAACAAAACTAAGCATTATAGTTTTCTTAAGGGTAAAAAAGGCAATGATTAAAGACTTTATACTTAATAGCATATCCACTGACTGTGGCCACACGGTCTCGTGTGGTGTGTTTGAGGTCAGTGGGCCACACAGATTTTTAATGACCTCACAGGCCCTCCTGTCCCCACAAGGAGTTTATGCCTGAGGTGACTTTTTTAAACACTGCACAGCACCATTTCAGCTAAATGTTATCACAAAGAGTCATCATAACTATAACAAAGTTTGACTCTTTAACAGCCAGATACCTCTACCTCAATTCCCTTCACCTTAAAACTGGACACATATTTTTCTAGTGATAGAAGAGGTCCAAAAGGAAAAGAAGTAGAAGAAATAGTAATAGAAGCACTATGACTACTACTACTGATAGTGGTAGTAGTAATATTACTAGCAATAGTAGTAGTAGTAGTAGTAGCAGCAGCAATAGTAGTAGCACTAACAGTGGTAGCAGCAGTTATAGTAGTAGAAGCAGTAGTGGTAGTGATAAAAGTTGTAGTGTTAGTAATGGAACCTGTAATCCTGAATTCTACATAGCTTTTGACCCTCTGCTTCTTCTTATGTTCGCTCAGCTTAAGCTAATTTGTATTTAAATATAGAAAATTGCTGTTTCAGGCAGTACAATTTTATGGAAACTTGCAAAGCCAAAGAAAGCAATTCATACTTCATGCAGCTGCTCTGCCCAAAATTCACCACCACACACACATACACACATACACCTTCAGACATTACTGTGCATTATGGTTGTAATGCCACTGTTCTCCTGGACAACTGCAAAGGGTAAGGTCACACACACACACACATACACACACACACACACACACACACACACACACACACACACACACAAACACCTTCAGACACTACTATGCACTATGGCTTTAATGCCACTGTTCTCCTGGACAGCTGCAGAAGTAAGATCACACACAGACACACACACACACACACACACACACACACACACACACACATACACCTTCAGACACTGCTATGCACTGTGGCTTTAATGCCACTGTTCTCCTGGACAGCTGCAGAGGTAAGATCACACACACACACACACACACACACACACACACACACACACACACACCCTCTTGACACAGTCAGCAGCTGCTGTGATCTGAAACCCGGATGTCTTCACTCACCCAGCAGGGTTGTAGCCCCCCCAGCCCAATCTCTGACTCCTGCCTGCAATGACAGGCCAGGGACTAGCAGAGCCAAGCCAATGTCTATTCCAGATCCCCCTGCTATCCCCCTCCAATCCCTCTCCAATCCTCTAGCATCCACAGCCTCCAGCGAAGGCATCAACCAGCCTAATAGTCTACCTGCAAAAACACAGCGCTACCTAAGGCCTCATTCACACCAACTTGAGCATGTACAGCACGTAACCGTGTACACAATATGTCTGTATGTGTGACAGAATACGGTCAGATCATGCGTGCGGTGTGAATAGTCTAATTTGTTAACGTGCGTCCTAACGAATACGGCCAGAAAACGGGCACTTGCTGTCTACGCACTATATACAGAGTGTCCTTGGTGTGAATAAGCCCTAATACAGCAACAGACAAACAAACAAGAACACACACATACATACAAAGGGACATGTTTCTGATTTGTAGATGATGTTGCAATATCATCACACACAACCAAAATAGGATTCTTGTGTCCATGATTGGCATTGGAGAGTTGTATGAGTGATAGCTGTAATTGCATGCAACCTTACCTGGGTCACCAAACACCAGCCTCCCAGGGAAAACTTGTGTGTTTATATCCAAGGTCCCAAGTAGACACCGACACACACTCGCAGGCTGGTACATACAGTACACACACGCACACACACTCTAACTTTCTCTCTTTTTACGCATACACAAACACACTCACACAAACCAAGTCCAGTGTGAAAGCAGCATCCTCATTGGCTCAACGATAGTGGTGGGGGTAAATAATAATAATAATAATAATAAAAAACTAAATACCCCTGTAAACAGATTATTTTTTTAAAAAGCAGGGAAGAAAAAAAGGGGGGAAAAAAGCACCACGCACGGATGAAGTAAGTAATCCCAGAGTCCTGGAGGTGGCAGGCCAGTGCGTGGTGGAGGTGCTATGGAGTGAGAGTGAGCACAAGGCTTTGCTCCAGGAGTCTGTGGCAGGGGGAGGAGAGGAGGAGGAGGAGAGGAGAAGAGGAGGGTGGTGGTGGTTCAGAGAGAGAGAGTGTAGGGTTTCACTGGGGACAAGGTGCATGGGCTGGTCTGGTCTGGGTGGGACGGTTCTTCCCTCTTTCCCTTCTTCCTCTCTTCCACTTTCTCCCTCCCTCCCTCCCTCCCTCCCTCCCTCTCTCTTTTTCTGTCCCTATGTCTCTGTCACTCTCTCACTACTCTATTCTCTCTCTCTCTCTCTCTCTCTCTCTCTCTCTCTCTCTCCCTCCCTCCCTCTCTCTTTTTCTGTCCCTATGCTTCTGTCACTCTCTTACCACTCTATGCTCTCTCTCTTTCTCTCTCTCTCTCTCTCTCTCTCTCTCTCAGTGTGTCTTTCTCTCACTCTCTTTCACTTTGTCTGTGACATATACAGTATATTCTGACCCTCATACACTTCCATTCCAAATCCATTAACTTTATTCAGTCATTCATTCACTCACACATGATTTCTCTTCCTCTCTTTCACACACATACAGAGTGAGACAGAGAGACAGGGAGAGAGAGAGAGAAGTAGATAGAGAGAGAGAGACAGACAGAGACAGAGAGAGAGAGAGAGAGAGAGAGAGAGAGAGAGAGAGAGAGAGAGAGAGAGAGAGAGAGTACAAAATGTCTATGAGTGCTGGCCAATTATAGAGCATGTTTCTGGGTATTTTTGTCTCTTTTTTCTTCTTCTCCTCCTCCTCCTCTCTCTCTCTCTCTCTCTCTCTCTCTCTCTCTCTCTCTCTCTCTCTCCCTCTTTCTCTCTCTGGGCGTTTATGGCTTATGGTCCTTGTGAGTGTGCAGTGCTTAAAGATAGGCTCAGATGCCACGGGGCCACCCCACCACACCCACACCCACACCCACCCCACGCCTGCTTGCTCGTCTGCCCATGCGGCCTCCCTCGCCACTGGGATCGGCCACAGAGGAGACGCCCTGGAGGCACTGGAGCACGGTGGGCCATGGGCAGGGGCCTGAGAGGCACAGCATGAAAGCACCTACACACACACACACACACACACACACACACACACACACACACACACACACACACACATACACCTTTAAACAGACACACACACACACATGCACATACACATAGGCACACTCACACCCATTTACATACAGCACATGCACACATACACACACAGATATGCAATGGCATACAGCTCACACACACAGACATACACACACACACACACACACATACACACACACACACACACACACACATATAAACATTCTTCTGGGAAAAACACATTCACGCTTACAAAGAAAAGAAAATGTGGGATTAGGCAAGGACACACACATAGACACAGACACATGGGAAAGAACACACACACACAGATGCACGAAGGCACACATGTGCAAAGCCACACTCTCAGACATTCCTTTAACCATTTACTAATTATCTCCTTCTTCATCACCACACACCAATTTAGGGGCAGACATAGTTCTCACAGATTTCTACATAGCTCTTCTAACAGCTTTGACACAAAGGGTCTCCTCCCCAAGCAAAATGCATGCTATTACGGAGAAGCTATTACTTTTCTTTTCAAGACATTCACACATGCACACACACACACACACCAACCAAACTACAGTACATGGACGTACAGATACTTCGAGAGGGTCCTTTTCCAGTATTTGTTTTGTTGTGTTCTGTCATAGGACTCGCTTTTTTCTTATTGCAAAAAGCATTTTTATAATCTCAGTCTGAGTTTGAGGAGTGTGCACAGTTAGACAGTTTGTGTCTGTGGTTTTGTGTGTGTGTGTGTCTGCGCGTGCGTGTGTGTGTGTGTGTGTCTGTGTGTGTGTGTGTGAGCATGGGCACACCTTCCTTTTCTGTGTCCTAACGCTCCTCCAACTCAACAAACACACACAGTGCACAGTGTGATGTTCTTCTGTAGACAGGAAACACGCTCTTCTGTGTTTTGGTCTTCTCTCCTGTCTGATCTGTCTTTCACTGAGGCAATGGAATTGGCTCGCTTTCCTGCTACTGGCCTCCCTGCGCACACACACAGACACACACACACACACACACACACACACACACACACACACACACACACACACACTGACATAAACACACATACACACTCACATAAACATACACACACACACACGCACACACTCACAGATACACACACATTAACACACACACTAAGACTGAACTCCCCTGTTGTGGGGCCAGCATCCTGAAACGAGGGCCTTGTTTGAACTTTGCGCAGTAAAGTGTTTTCACAGACCTCCAGATCCCCTGCACTGTGGACTAAATGCAACCTTTATTTATGAAACGAAGAGGAGGGAGTCAAAGCCAAGAAAAAATGAACAGTCTAGACTACACTGTTTTGTCACTGAGTGACCAGACCAATTGGAACCAACTCTTCAACTCTGAACCTGTGAGTCTAAACACATATTTGAAGGTCACGAGCTCTTCAAAGTGAGGTGCTGTTATAAGGACTCTAAAGTGTTTGCAACCACCATCACTCAAATGCTGACAACCTCTATAGGAAGAATTTGTGCATACGGTGTCAGTCCCACCCACCCCATTCTACATTATGCGCAATGAAGTATTTGGAGTGTTTGGCATGCTGTCGCACGTATTCAAAGAACGTCACATTCCTCAATCGCATGTATGCCAAAACCCATTCACATGCTTCACACAGTGATCGAATGATAGTGGATCGACTGATGCCTCAAATAGCGACAGTGACCTTCCACACGCTTCGGCTCTTTTGCAGCCACAGGTCAACTGGTCACAGGGGCCGTGCTAACTTTAGCCCCCCCAGTCCGGTCATGGGGCGAAGGGGCAAGCAGAGGCACTGGAGGGGGTAGAGCTTACAAGTGGTGGGTGGTAGCAGGGTGGGGGCTGGAGAGAGAGGGGTGGCCTGTTGGGGCGATAAACAGAAGTGGTTAACCTGGCTTCAGAGAAATGAAAAGGCCATACTGCTGATTTGTTCCTACCATTCACAAAACCAGCTGATTCTAATTGGCAGAAATCTTCAGCCAGGTAAATGGCTGTGTTAAGTGCAGAAATTATTCAAAGGGCCCTGCATTGACCGGAGATTTCCGTAAGACATAATGACCAACATTACTACTACTATTATTATTGCTATTGCTATTACTATTATTATTTTTATTACTATTACTATTTTTTATTACTATTACTATTAGTAGTTTTGTTACTATAACTATTACTATTACAATTCAGAGATCTGCTAAGTGTTGAGAGTCGGGGTGGTGAAACGTGGTTATTTGGTTATGGGAGGTTTGGAGGATGGGTTTATTTCCCAGATAAGTGTAGTGTTTCTTTATGCGGGGCTGACTCGGGGGAGGGTGAATAATGACTGAAGGCCTAAAACACATCCTGTACATCCTGAGGAGCATTACTGATGAGGTGCCCTGGAAATGTTCTCAGACCAACTGGACCCTGGGAATTAGGAAACAAACCTAACAACAGATTGATCGCTTAGACTCATGACAATCATAGCAGGGAAAAGCTGGGAGTAAACGAGGGTAAGATTACAAAATGCTAAGCGTTCTACCAAGCAGTAGTATGTTAGAATAAGGTTTGTTGTCAGGAAGGCTTGAATCTCTTCTTTCTAAACGACTTTTCTTAAGTACACAAGCATCTTGTGTTGTCCCTAAACTTCCTGATGAGGGGGATTGAATGTAACTCACACCACAACCCAACTCTATCCCACCCACAGACTACCAAACATCTCAAGCCATAACAGAATGGGCTCCTGGCTCTATTGATCTACACAGGCCCGCTGATAGTCTTGGCTGGGCCTGGATATACACTCACAGAGGTGGATCTTTCTTCAGAACCCTAAAAAAAAACCTTGTGTTGTATTAATGTGTAGAGCAAGTCTACGCATTAGGTTGCTGTTTTAGTCATCTGTGCAGGTTGCATTGCAGGACTTTGCTGTCAGTAAATGCAAAAAGTAACTTGTAGTTACGAAACAAGCTGAAATTGATATGGAGGCCACAAAACCACTCATAGAAACTGTGGAAAGTGTGTTTATTTCATTCGTAAATGTCCATAGTGCAAACACAGACACATACACACACATAGAATAGTCTGAAAAAGAAAGATTTATGAGGTTTCCATCGTAGCCAAAAAAAGAAAGGAGAAAAAAAAAACTACATTTATGTGCGAGCTGTTGAGGAAGTTTTAAAATCTTTGTGTGAAACATGTTCTCGCTCTGTGCGCATCATCCAGAAGTTTCCCCTCTTCAAAAAATCTCTCTGTAGAATTAGGTCAAGTCGAATCACAAGATTCACAGTGCTTTTGTGGAGCTGGAGGAAAACCGCAGCAGTTTCATGCAACCCTTGCCTCGCTTTTATTCCCCGCAACCAGAGGAAGTCTGGAGATGCAATTGGAGCACTTGTGGAGAGGTGCACCAGTCCTCAGAGGACAGAAAGCATTTGGTTCCTCCACATGTTAGCAGCAAAACAGGCAAACACACACACTTTCATCTGTTTGTGTTCTGTTCTTGCTATTATTAGTTTATTCATTATTTATTGTTTTGTTATTCTTGTAATAAAATGGTCCTTCTAGCCCGATCCTCTTCAGCACAAAAACACCACCTAATGCTTTGTCACAGTGTAACATACAACAAAATATCGGTAACATTTTATTTTACAGCTCCTTTTTTAGTGTATCTACATGTAACGGCATGTAATACTATGTACTTACTGTATACTGTACATATCTAGCACTAACCCTAACCTATGGTACAGTGTAAGTACTGTACATAATGGTACATATTGTTACACACTTTGCTACACTGTACCTAATTGATTTAACAGGGGCAGGAAAAAAGGATAACTGAAATAGTTCACTCACTTATTAACTCACTGTTACCAGCCACATTTTTTTTCGAGATTATCAGCATTAGTATCGCTAAAATACAATGTGATATAGTCGTTCTTCTGTATTTGTTTTGAAAGTGCCTGTGACACAACTGAATGTTGTGTAAGACAACACAGATGGTGTCGGCATGGAGGACAGTTCCAGTTCTTTTCCGTCTTTGGCACTTTCAGTGCAGCAAAGCTGATCCTCACCTCAGCCACAAGCACGCAAATCCTGTTTGACACTGTAATCACAGCCTGCCTGCCTTTTTTTTCTAAATTCATTCCTGTGGTCTCTGCCTACAGCACATGTGACTGAAAGTGTTCATGTCATTGTTTTCATGCGATCATTTTTAATTATGAGAGTCTATGAGCAGCTGGTGTTTACATCTTCATCAGCTAAGTGCTGCAGGGAAGGACTTTTGTTCCTCTTCCTCTGTGCTGGAGGGATCACTGGGTGGGGATGAAGTGGGGTGTTCAGAGGGGGTCGGTGTAAATGTAATGCTGCCTCTAAACCTTTTCCACTAACCCTCCCTCCCACCGTGTCGGTTTTCTCTTGAGAGATTAGTGCACAGCACCGGCGGTTATAACATTCACCACAATCTTCCGGCCAGCTTTCCCCGGCCTGTCCAGGAGGGCAGGGGGCCTGCGCATCACCTTCTCCAGTGGCCTTGTGGCCTCTCGCGGAGCCCTCTCCGGCCTCTGGCCCCCTCTGCCCTCGGCCAGGTGTCCGAGTTTGACCTCTGGCTGTGGGGTCAATCCTGCCAGTGACGGTGCTACTGCAGGGGCTGAAGAGAGACCCGGGGCCGGGGCCGGGTCTGGAGCTGGTTTGCCCTGATCCTCGTCCAGCCGTGGGAGACGCCTCAAGCGTGGCCTGGCACGACCCTGGGCACCCTGTGCCAAGTCTCCGCACTCCAAGGGGGTGTAGGGGGTGGGTGCTCGCCCTGACTCTGTTGCCATCGTCGCTACTTTGGCGCTCTGGAGATCGTCCAGGGGCTGGCGCGATGGAGAGACAGAGAGGGACAGGGGGCCTGGCCTTTTTACAGAGGGAGCAGGGGGAGGGGTTGAGCTGGGAGAGGTCTGGTTGTCTCCTCTGGTTGTCCCCGGCGACTTCTGTCGTGGGCGCTCTGCCTGAGAGATGGGGAGCAGCAGGCTTTTGGCACCCACTGTCTGCTGCTGTTGCTGGTGGTGCTGCTGCTGGGTGGAAGGTGTCACTTTGGGGAACTCCACAATGGGCCGCATGCGGCACAGCGGAGGTCTCTCTGGAGACCTGGCCGGGCTAACCTCCCGCACCGGGCACGCCTTCACCTTCCTGGGGCAGGCCTCAGCACCGCCCAGCCCCTCCAGCCTCCTCACGGCTACCTTAGGCTCCAGGATTACCATCCCTCCTCCTTCTCCTCCTCCTCCTCCTCCTGCTCCTCCCCTGGCCTTCGCTGGCTGCTGATCGTCTTTCGGCTCCTGGGCCAGCGGTACCAGCGGTGCCAGCTTCAGAGGGCGTCTGGAGTGCGGGAGGTTTTCCAGTTCACGGTCCACATCCGTCAGCTGGGCCTGGGCCTGAGCCTGAGCCTGAGGCTGGGCCTGGAGGTCAGGCTGGGTGGGCTCCCAGGGGGCGTGGGGAGCGTGGGGAGGGGCAGGCCGACGGGCAGTCTCCTCCTGCTGGCAGGGTGCGGAGGACAGATGGCGGGCAGGTGTGTTGCGTTGGCGGCTGCTTTTAGCCAGAGGCTGCAGGCGAGGGCTGTTGCGCTGCGATACGGCATTCCGGCCAGCCAAGGTCAACGACTGGTCTGGCCTCGTGGGTAACTGGGGGGCAAACAATGACACACACAGGGTCAGACACACAGGAATACACACACACAAACAGACACACATAAACACACACATACACACCACACACACAGGAGTGCACAAACACACACACACACATACACAGAGCCAAACACACAGGAATAAACACACACACACAAACGGACACACACACAGGGACACACACACACACAGGGTCAGACACACAGGAACACACAGACACACACACACACATGGACATATGTACCCAAATATAAATGCAAGTTTATGCAATCAAAAACAAACATACACAAGACAAATGTCTTTATGCATGCACACAAAACACAGTCGCCCAGAATCATACACAGTTCTTATTCTTTAAATCTTTAAATCACATTACACTGAAGTACTCTGATGCATTCTGCATATAATTTAAATATTGTTTATGGTAACTCATTATTTTACAGTTCATTTTTATAATGTATCTAAATGTAACAACATGCAATACTGTGTAGTTACACTCTACATATGACAGTTACACTCTATTACACATTATTCCTCTGTTTTATATGCTCTGTCTCCCTGCACTTTCACAGTCTGGACCAATCAAAAATATATGAAGAATTAATGCTGACAATGTTTAAACCCTCCAAACCAAAACAGCAAACAAGTTTTTTTTTGCCTTCGCAGTCATGATTATCATGATTATCAATAATAATCAATAACTAATTGCTTAGACTGTCAAATAGTGCAGTGTCACTGCAAGTGTCTATTATAAGTCCTTTGATATTTCCTTATGCATATAAAATGCCATAACAACACTAGTATACCACAGTTTGGTACAGTTCAACAATTTAATACTCACAACATTTCCAAGCATCTCAGGTTTTGCACGTTTCTGTCGAATCATGTTCTTGAATTATGTTCCTCAGGCTTTTATATGTTTAGTCCTTGTGCTGCTCCTGGGCTTGCTGTGTTGCGGATGGTGAGAGGGCATTTGAACGTGATGACACTGCAGAAGGAGCTGGTTCTGAGAACTTACTGTAAGATCATTAGAAGAGGATTAGGGTCAGCCAGCTGCCAGGTGATCTTCAGTGATTTCATACCCAACTCACTGTGCCTCAGAGACACCTGGTGTGCTTCTAAAGACATCTGAAGCCCCATCTGATGGTGTTTTTCTGGAGGTTGGTGAGATTTAAAAGGTGGCTTTGGTCTTTGTTGTGGAAAGTTGCCGTGGGCATCGCTGTTATTTTAATGTGGAACACTAGGTGGCGCCAAAAGTTCGTTGTGTGCACGAGAGTAGAATTCCCTCGTGTGCAACCAAGAACGACACATTATGTTAGTTTGTCAAGGAACCATTTTTGTTCTCTGTATGTCATTTCGAGAGACTGTTCGGTGTTTCACAAAAAATACATTTGGTGCCTTCCTATGGTTGGAGTTTCTCCTAATACTGTGTGGTAAGTTTAAGCCACATACTGCATATACCACACATTTCAACCTTCCACCACATTCACATTCAAGTCTCAAGACAAACTGGATTGAAGAAAGCCAGCGTAACGCTTGGAAGGGTCACTGATAGGCTGATATTGCTAGTTAAAGAGTGTGAGAGGAGGCTGCAAAAATTGGTTTCAGTGGGTATTATGTGAAGGTCTCTGGTAGTTCAGGCATCTTGCCTGCATTACTCAGTCAATTCCCTGTGAACAGATCCTTGGTTAGTCAGTTAGTTAAGATTAAAATGCCCAACTTTCTACTTCTATTGGTGTACCACAAGTAATCCAAGTAATTACACCACAACACTTCTTCTCATAATAATTACTGTTGGTGCCTCTCAGCTTTTGGTCTTTTTTGAAATTCCAATTTTTGCCTCTTTCTAAACTAAACTCAGTCGGCCATGTCCGCATACGTATGTCCTGCTAATTCAGTCTCAGTTTGCGACAAAATCAATACTGTTTTCCCACTGGCACCAGCTGTCATTTGTGGAAAGCCTTTTCGCAGCAATGACCCATAATAATGTTTGCTGCAGTTGTATTCTGATCACAGCGGATGCAGTGCAGTGGCTTTTATTTCTATGTAAATGCAGTGTGATATGACGGGAGCCCTGAATTGGACCTGCAATTATGGAAAGTTAAACAGACAGCAGGTTTCTGAAATTCTTAAGATTCTACAAATGTTCCAAGGAATTGTTTACATAAATGTAAGAAAAACTAGATTTGCTTCTAAATTATCATGTACCAATGTCAGTCAAAAACATTCCATAAAACTATGAGTTTTCATATAAGGGAATTTGTGGTGTAAAATACTGACCTATCTGTGTGTGTGTGTGTGTGTGTGTGTTTGTGCGTGTGTGTGTGTGTGTGTGCGTGTGTGTAACGGAGGGAGGGAGCAAGAAAGACATAGAATAAGGATAGGTTTTAGCTACTAGCTATCACTAGTATGTTACACACATGTTGAATCTCTATCTGTCACTCACATCAACATCACATGTACACACAGCTTTAACACAAACACACACACACACACACACACACATAAACTGCACACAGACACAGACACACACACACACACACACACAAACATACACACACACACACACACACACACACACACACACACACACACACACACACACACACACACACAAATGTCCACCCAGAGTGTCTCCTATACACAGGGCCATACATGTCACACATATACTCATAAACACACACACAGACACACACACACACACACACACACACACACACAAATGTCCACCCAGAGTGTCTTCTAAACTCAGGGACACACGTCAACCCTCCTCCTCCTCCTCCTGCCCCCCCTCCCCCCACGCTCGTTGGCTCCTCACACATGCTCATTTGGAGCCGGGCCCGAGATGACAGCTGTAATGGCCATGCAGGAGGCGCTGTTAGCGGGCTCTGAGCCTCCCCTGCGCCACTGCTCTTATTGTGTCGGCCCGCGCGCTCGTCTGTCTGACGTCGGCGGATGACAGCGTAATTAGCGGGGAGCGCGGAGGGATAAATAGGGATTCGGTCGCCTCCTTCGCCTCCCATTGCAGGAATGAGGGAGATAGCGGGAGGGGGTAAGGTAGGGAGGTGTGTATGCATTTCTGTGTGTGTGTGTGTGTGTGTGTGTGTGTGTGTATGGGGGGTGTGGGGGCTTGGTTGTTGTGGGGATCGGGTGGGAGGTGACGTGCAGAGGACAGCAGTGGATGAGAACATGGGGAATCTGTGTTTGTGTGTGTGTGTGTGTGTGTCTGTGTGTGCGTGTTTGAGTGTGTGTGTGTGGGAGGGGGGCACAGCTGCACGACCGAAAAAAAAGTTTCGTTTGATGACAAAGGCAGCCAACAACCACCACCACCCACCACACTATCACACCACGTCTCGTGTTTTAAAACCTCCAATTGGCCTCCCTGCCAAAACTCCCAGACGTCACTTCGTGCACACATGCCCCTCTACTCGCTCCTCAAAATCCGGCGTGCTCTGGTTCCTCTAATTAGCATACATACATGCTAAGCTACCTCTGGGCACACTGGGCCTCCTTCTCCAGCACTTTTAATTATGAGGCATGTTACACCACTGGCTCTAGCAGCGCAAAATTAAAGGGAGGCCACACACAGAATGTCAAATAAAGACAAAATTCTAATAACTTAATAAAGAATAAGAGAAAATAAGGTGCAAGTCAAAAGAGAAATCAAAATGAGGTGCTGATCAGTCAAGGTCTGAAATGCACAACGCAAAGCCAAGTACCCCGGAAGGAGAAGAGCAAACCTGCTGGTGGAACAGGCACGCCTTTTTAAATGGTCCCCAGTCAAGCACACCTGGTACGCAGTGAAACAAAAAGAACACGCAAGCAAGCAGCATGGGTGTGGTTGCCAATTACTCAATTAAACAGACCCTAGACGCTAAGGTCATTACTGGTGGGACACAGCCACCATACTGTAGGCCCTCATTCACAATTGCTGTTGTGGACTTTACACTGTCTGCATGTTGACAGAGCTGCAGAGTTATTTTGTTTTGTTGTTGCTGTTTACAGTCCACAGTAGAGTGACGTCATATAGGGTTGTGCGTCATGATGACCACGGATACTAAAGAGCTCCAAAGTGCTATGTGTGACACTGTGGTACAGGAGACTGCAGACTCCACAGTTGTCCTGCACTGCCCATTCTTTCATACTCTTTCTTTCTTTCTTTTTTTTCTTTTAGCAAGAATTATGTATTATTTAGTACTTTTGAGAAGTAGCTGTAACTACAGATGATAGAATAGATAGATAGATCTTTTTCTTTCTTTCTTTCTTTCTTTCTTTCTTTCTTTCTTTCTTTCTTTCTGACTGGTCGGTGAGGCAATATGCAGCAACAACAATAGCACACTATGGTGGGTTCCTTTTCAGCCAGCCCCTTTTGGGTGCCGAAGCAAGCAAGCGTCGTTTCCACAAATAGAGCCAGCGCTGCGTTCCCTATTCACAGCTGTCATCAGGGGACATCATCTCTGCCACACTACAACACACACACACACACAGTGGACACACACACACACATACAGTGCACGTACACACACAGACATGCACACACGCGCACACACACACACACATATACAGTGCACATACACACACACACATACAGTGCACGCACACACACACACATACAGTGCACACACACACACACACACACACACACTAGAACCTAATCCTCCTTCATTTAAATTTCACTCTCAGCACAGGAATAAGGTTTGCGTCTTCTTCTGCATTTCTAACTATTCTTCTCTTCTCCTCCTCCCTCCTCCTCACCCCCTCACACATTCCATCTGTTGCCCCATCAGTACAGTCCCTATGAGTATGAAACAGCCTTGGTCCTAATGATTTCTTTTTCTTTGTCTCAGTGGACAAGGCATTAACCTCCGAAGAAATGCCAGCTTTGTCGGGCTGGATTCTATTTCTGCACCACAAGGTGTGGAAGGGACTTGCAGTGGGTATGACTCCCCCTCTTCTCCCAAGGGAATAAAAATGTGCTTGCTGTCATTTGAATCCAGTCATACCACCACAGGAGAGGAGAAGATGAAGACTTCCCTTGTTGCACATTGGCTTTTTAAGCATGTATGCTCCACATATGTCTTGTGTGATCCCCATAACTGTGTGTGTGTGTGTGTGCGTGTGTGTGTGTGTGTGTGTGTGTGTGTGTGTGTGTGTGTGTGTGTGTGTGTGTGTGTGTGTGTGTGTGTGTGTGTGTGTGTGTGTTTAGAATTTTGGACATAGACTGTTTAGAAAATATACAGTGTAGTAAAAACTCAGTAAGAAATGTCCTATTATGCCTTCCCAACACCTTTAAGAAGAAATTAAATATTGTATAAAGGCATGTATTTTGGGGTTGTAGACACAATCCATCACTTTTCAAATCAGATTTTTTTATTTGGAAAATAAACATCATATTGCCTTTATAGGAATGTCACGTAATGTTTTCATATTTCTATTTAATATTAAGCAGAAGCATTTAGCAAACCTGGCATAATACATTGTTTGTTTGTCCTGATTTTAATGAAATGCTCAGTCAGTTGAAAACAAATCTCAGTCAGTTGAAAACAAATCTAATGTTAAGACTTTAACTTTTTAGGAACAGGCTACCTTTAAAGTAAACCTCAAAAGAAAGTAAAAAAAAAGATAACAATCAATGTGCTTAATATGAATGGTAACAATAACAACTCTTACTAGCCAAATTAACGGTTAAATGTTTATTCCACCTACTTGTTTCTAGCAAATACCATGAAGTAGAAAATCAAGGAGCTATTTTGGTAGCTTATGCATATTTTCTTTTGAGTGTAAAGGAAATAGTTGATTAACATATTCCACATCATTTGCCACTAAAGGCTTATTTTCTTGGAATGTTTGCAACAGAATCACTAAACTATTTTCTTCAGTGTGGCCATGTTTACAGGCTTAATAGGCTTTGTTGATCAATATTGATCTTAAGAGAAATAGGTTGTCAATAGCCAAACAGTGGCTTAAAATCTGAGGTTTTTTTTTTTTTTTTCAGTTTTTAAAATCACACCTAACACCTTGATTATGTCATTATGGGTCAATGAATTGAGTTGTTGTAAGCCACATAAGAAGAAAAGAATAAAAATAAATATAAATATATTTATATATATGTCTAATTTATAATTAAAATTTTAGTAGTAATAACTTAAATATATTTTGTTTAAAAGAACTCCTGGTGAACACTTTCCACAGCTGGAACCATGATGACACTGCCCTTTTACATTGTATTCTAGACTGACACATTCAGTTAAAAGGGATTGCTAAATAATGGTGTTGGTCAGCTTTATCAGTATATTTAGCTAATTGTCTCTAGCCTAATTGTGACCAGTTAACACATTTGACCAAAACTTTCGGAAGTGTTTCTTTAAGTGCAACATGCATCTTCTATTTAGCATGTGCCATTTTCTCACTCTAAAAGACCAGGAGTGAATAAAAAAATAAAGTGCAGATTTTAAATCTGGAATAAAGATTCACTAAGTGCATTTGTTATGGGCCTAAGAATTTGTCCTTTAAAACCTGCCTTACTGTTGCACCAAGCTCGTAGACGGAGCTTAGTCTGGAAAAGATCCTACAGACAGGAAGTTCTCAGAGGTGGGATCAATAGGCATCTATCAAATGCCTCTGTATACTACTGGACAGGACTACAACCAGTCAGACCACTGATTACGATGACATATGCGTAAGCTCGTTTTTCATTGGTTCCCTATTTCAGGGGCAAATTCTATGCAGCGTCACAGGCATAGATGTATTGGCAGCCCCAGGCTCCTGCCTTACCTGACTGTCTTTCTTTCCTTATGGGTTGCACCCTCATGCTACTATAGTGAATTAATCTTATCACTGTAGAGTTGATGTGTTTGCCTGTTTAGCTCTCAGCTAATACCCTGATATGGCTTATAACACTCCTCGCCATCCTGGAGTCAGCGAGAGGTTTTCAGATTATTTATTTCTCTGCTATAGTAACTCCGCATATGAGCTGCTCTCTGAGAATAACAGTCTCTGCAGATAGTCCTGCCAAGTGTAGAATGTCTGCTATTTTTTGCCTCAAGATGACACATGTGATTTGGGATTCTAAGTCTCCTTGGAGACCGTGTCCCTGGTGAGGGTGTATATTACTGCTCTGACTCAGTGTCACCTGTGCTTATTAACTTGGTGCGATGGTGGTGGTGTCTGTGTGAAGGCTGTGTGTGTGTGTGTGTGTGTGTGTATGTGTGTGTGTGTGTGTGTGTGTGGCTGTGTGTGCGTGTGTGTGTGTGTGTGTGTGTGTTTGTACGTGTGTCTGTGTAAAGGCAGTGTGTGTGTGTGTGTGTGTGTGTGTGTGTGTGTGTGTCTGTGTAAAGGCTGTGTGTGTGTGTGTGTGTGTGTGTGTACTGTATGTGTGTGTATGTATGTATGTGTGTGTGTGTGTGTACGTGCGTCTGCGTGTGTGTGTGTGTGTGTGTGTGTGTGTGCCTTGTGTCTGTATATTTTTCTGGGTGTATACTATATGTGTGTAAGAAAGTGTTTGTGTCATGCAGACCACCATCAGAACCACATCAAACTAAGCTCAAGCTTTGATTGTCATGGTAGCCTACAAGTGTGTCTCTTAGAGTTATGTAAGGGGTAACATCCGACGAGGCGTGCATTATACAGTTTTAAGTCAACGAGGTGGAGCCTAAGAACTTCCCGACGCGAAGGGAAGTTTGCTCCGCCAAGTTGACTTAAAACTGTATAATGCGCGCCTCGGAGGATGTTACCCCGCTTATGACCCGGTTAATGCCACTCAATTATGTAGAATGTATTTAAAATAATTCTCAATTAACTTAGGGTTAACTTAGACTCAGTTTCGCTACAATGTGGCCTACAATGTAGCCTAATATTTGTAACGTTAAGTAGAGCGCAACGCAGCCCTCAGTCACTAGCCAAATTGGTTGTCAAGGTTACCTTTTATTTGCTAAGGTGATTGCTACTGCTCATCAGGTGTTAGCTAGCTTGGATTGAGCAACGTGACACATGCAATACTTATTCCAAAACGTTGATTTATTTGTTATTTTCGGTTTACTATTTTTTTTAAGTTCATGGAAATTGAACTCGACATTGCCATTAATTGTGAAGTTTGACAGAGACGGTTACAGTAGGTACTTACATTCTATTGGGTATTGATATGGAATGGTGCTGAAGTTTTAAACTTTTTTGCCAGAACTACTTTCAAGGCGTGCATGATATACGATTTTACTGCATGCCTAGCAACCAATCAGAAAGCAGCACCACGTTCCAGAGGGTCATAAGACACCTTGTGTTGAGGATCATCTTGACTGAGACTCTGTTCTTACATTTGAATTGAAACAAAATTGTATTTCTAACTTAGTAAATTAAGTAATTTCCTTCATTCTTATCCTTTGTATTAATGTAATTAGATTAATGGGCTGAAGAGAACATGTAATTTCATAAATTTATATATTTTTTGTAATTATAATAAAGTCTTTGAAAAGTTGGAATGTCAAAAATGTACATTTTAGATAAAGACTTTGCCTGCAGAAAATAGAATGGAAGAAATTACTGTACAGTAAATGTAAGATATTGGAGGTAAAATTATGGGTAGAACTCATTGTTAGCGTAAGTATTTGGACAATTTAGGGCTTAGCGCTGGTACATTTGATAAAAGCCACATATAGAAACTCTAAAAGAGAGAGGAGAGAAAAGGCTAGATGAGGCCATAGGAAGACAGAGAGAGGAAGACAAAGAGAAAGAAACAGAGAGAGAGAGAAAGACGAGGGAGAGGGACAGTGAGATAGAGAGAGAGAGCGTGAGAGAGAGAAAGAGAACCAAACAGAGAGAGAGCGAGAGAAGCAAGCAGAGAGAGAGACAGAGAGAGAGAGGGAGAGAACCAAACAGGGAGAGAATAAGAGACAGAGAAAGGAACAGAGAGAGAAGAGAGAGACAAAGAGAGAAGAACGAGCAATCAGAGACTCATAGGCAAAATGGATGTGAAAGGGAGGCTCATAGTTTTAATTGGAGTGCAGGACAGCTTCACCCATATCATGTGAGTTAGCCATCCGCACCAAATCATGCACACGCAGAAACAAACGAAAAACGAATCATCAAACAAACAAACAAACAAACAAACATAAACGTATTGGCTCTCTGCAAGCTTTTCTACCATTGACCCATTTTCCAAAGATAAACAAAACAGTGCCATTGTAAATTGTTCAGACATCTTTGAATGCAAAAGCAAATGAATCCATGCCAAAATCACAAACGCTCATTGTTATCATCTGAATCATTTGAACTTGTAAAATGAATACGTAAAATTTCCTGGTGCCATCTTTGTAATGAACTTGTATTGCAAATGAATGTGCTAAAATGTACACTCAGGAACATGTGACAGCACAAATTATATGTTATGGCACAACTGATTCATCGACATTGAATTTTGTAGCTCCTACAGTATCATCTCATTTTTATCAGCTAGTGAAACTTGCTGTATGCTTGAGTTCCCAACAGTGTCTTTGCAAAATGGACAACCATTTTTTTTTTTTTTTTTTCACAAAGACTTCCATGGGGGAGAAACTCCTCTTGGCTGGAAAAGGGCTCTTTAATAATCAAAACTGCTACAGTGTAAGTTTAGTACCAAACCTTTAAAGGAGCCCTCTATCAACAAGTTCTCCGAATAACCTTTATGGATAGGCTACTCCAAAAAAGATTTTGATTACACTCGTCTGGTGGTGTAGGTTATGCCGTGCCATAGTTCAGAGGTTTCACACATAAACAGATACTTAAACAAGAACCAGAACTCAGTACAGTTGCTATCCAGAGATGATCAAAAAGAAAATGAGTTATGGATGAAGGCTGGATAAAATCTCATTAGCTCGGCCACTTAGACAGGATATGATGTCACGCATGGGGGAATTCAGATGGGCTTGTTTCACATTCCCAGATTTAATTAAATTAGGATTAAAGGCTAAAAAAATAAATGTAATGTTATTATGGTCGATTGTTCATTTAACAAGATAAATAACATAACTAACTAAACAGGCGAATCTAATTTAAAGTAGCTTGATGTTGCTTCTTGCCTGGAGCCAGTTACAAGGACTGCTAAGACTGAACACAGTGTTCAAAATGTTCTGAGTGTTCTTGATGAAAAATCTCCCGAGGCGTACCCTCTATGTTGTACGTCAGGAGTGTATCGCAAAGCATTTATTTGTATGGTGCCTAGTGTTTTATACAAATCCACCAGGTAGTCGACCTATGGCAAACTTGCACGCTAACTTGAGGGAAAAAGACAGAAATTGTTTGATGTCATGATTTTTTAATAACTTATGTCTACACTATTTGTAGTGCTGCTTTAAAAAAAGGCATTTGGTCAACTTGTTTGTTGGTTGGTTAGTTTGTGAGGAGTCAGCCCTGGTGTTTAAGTCTGCTCATATAATGTTAGCATGGCCTTTATCCTAACTCTGAGTACCATTGCCTTGTATTAGATGTAGTATGTTCATTATACTCTGCAACCCAGAGGACAAGACATAAACCCAGACATCTGACAATCAGCAAGCACATTATCCAAGACAAAAACTTCAATGACAAATAAGAATATATATCATGATGGAGGGTGAAAAGCTATTTATGTAATTGTTTATATTTTGTGGCTATGTGGTTATTGAAGTAAAGATTTGCTTTGGTTTTTGTGCATTATGATGCCTTACATGGTGACACAGGTGGTGAGTGTTTTTGTTTTTGAAAAGAGAAGTCTAAAACAATTATTACACTTGCAATAGCGGACGGGTGCCTAGCAGGGACAAACTGTTGGGTTGCTGAAAGGCACATAGTATGCTGATGGTGGTAAAAATGCAAATGCATCTTATTCCAAAAGATGCCTTTCATTCACTTTTTTCCAGAGTAAGTACTTACAATAATGTACTGTACAGTGGTATAAAATAATTCATATTTACAGGTATTTACAGGAACAAAATGAGGCCTCATGCGTCAGCATTTTAGGGACCGTTTGGGTTCAAAGAGAGGAGTCAAGAGCATACACGTATTTGTAAGTTTGTTTAAAAAGATTTTATAGAAACTCTGTATGGCCATTGTAATAGTTACACTACCTGTTTCCACAGAGGCAGATTCTCCTTGATAGCTTTCAGGTTGGGTTTGGTTGGAAACTCTTGCTGTAATTCACGAAAAACTATTTTCAGGTACTTTTGTACTTCTTGCGTTTGCATTTTAAAAGCTTATGTGGCAGCTCCTTTTCATCTTTAAAATAATGTCACTTTATGGGATTTCCTTCTTGCAACTTTTCCTGACGTGGGAATTTATTTCCCTGTGTCATACGGCTATGGCTGGCAATTGAAGGCTTTGAAGGAATATGTTTACAATTAAAAGCCACTGGATTTAAGTACATCATTGTGGGAGTGCATGAAGACGGTAGGGACATGTTTATACTGTACATGTGATCAAAAGTAAGGGTGGTGTATTGTCTTGGCTTTTAAGGGTCCTATGATAGCGCAATGCATTGTGGGTATCAAGGAGGTGTGAATGACTACATGGACCCTCAGGCGGTAAGGAAAGACGTTTTCATCGTCATACTGTCACAGAAACGTTATTGTACTGAGATGATGCACCTCAACCATCCTTGACAATCCTGTTGAATCCTCCGCAGACAGGTAGTTTTGAGAAATCACTCGACACACAGTCCTATAATCATGGATATGTCATCGTGGCTGGAACCTCACTGATACACTCGCAGAAATGACACTGACGAACCCATTTGAAACCTGAGAGCAAAGATTATTATGTTTCCTTCTGACTTTCTGAAAAACAAAAACATAAACTAGTAAAACAGTAGCCTTTGACATACGAAAACATTTCAACTCAAGAGAAGGAAAATAATTCAGCACATTTAGCTTTTAAGCTCAGTTATTATTACCTTAAGTAGCAAAGTATGAAAGCAACGTATCTTTGAAAATATTTTTGAGGATTATTTGCTTAAAGTATTTGATTCCGATTGCCAAGTTGCTATTGTATTCTGTGTTTACCCTCTTTTGTCTTTATGCATACCAATATTACAAAGCACATGCATTTATTAACTTTATTGACCTGGCAAGCTTTCAAGAAAATGATAATAAAAAATCTTGCCATCACCATTCCCCTCATATTTTACAACAATCTGAAAAAATCCAAATCTTTAGATACATGAATTTACAAAAGAAAAAAAAATCGCTATCAAACAGAATGAGAGCAAAAACAAACAAACAAACAAACAAAAAAAACTAAACCAAAAGAAAATCAATTCACCACACTTATAAAATAACATTGAATGCACATGCTAGAATTAGCAACAATGTTCAACAATGTTTTGGCATGGATGTTTCTGTAAATAAAACTTTTTTTTTTTCATCTTCCTAATTATAATTGCTTATATAAAACATTACCTGATGTTTTTTTAAAGTCACTTATACAGTATATATATAATAAGAATAATTAAGTGTCCTGTCAGGCTTTGGGGTGGCACGCAGATTGCACAAGCCTGCAGCTATTTCAAGTTAAAGTAAAATCAGCCGTGAAGCTTCCTTTTTTTTCTCAAAAAATAATGTTTTACCCCCCTCAGTTCAGTAGCCGATGCGCAAGAGTGCATTGTGTGGCATGAGTGTGTGTCTGTAGACTGTTTCACGCCTCAAACCGCGCTTGACAAAAAAAGAAAAGAGGAGAGAGGGTACTGAATGTCTCCTGTTGTTTTTTCTTTTTTTTTAATTCAGTGTTTTTTTTTTTTTTTTAATCTCCTTTGCGATATGAAGCAAGTTTTATGGAAAAACAACCACCCCATGCTTCATGCGATTCATAACCTGTTGTTGCAGGTGGGTGGCGACAGTCTGGCAGTGGCACGGATTGTGGCCCTCTCCATGAGTCTTCCAGCGCAGCAGGGGCCCCTGGCTCAGGTCACCTCTCCAGTCTCCAGTGTTTTATTTACTTTACTTAACTTATGCCAGATGCAAAACTCATTATTAAAATAATAAACATTAACATAAGAAGACAAAAAAGTGCTAGAGAGTGAAATTTGGTTAGGAGCAGCTTTGAGATGCAGAGTCTGAGTGTGTCTGTGTGTGTGTGTGCGTGTGTGTGTGTGTGTGTGTGTGTGTGTGTGTGTGTGTGTGTGTGTGTGTGTGTGTGTGTGTGTGCGTGTGTGTGTGTGTGTGTTAGTGTATGCATGTGCGCACGTGTGTGTGTGCATGTGTGTTGGTAGGTGGGTGGTCAAGTTTTCTGTGTGCACTGTATCTGTGCATGTGTGTGTGTGTGTGTGTGTGTGTGTGTGTGTGTGTGTGTGTGTGTGTGTGCGTGTGTGTGTGTGCATGTATATGTATTTGTGCATGCACGCATGCGTGTGTATGTTTGTGCATATGTGTATAGGCATGCATGCATGTGTGTGTGTGTGTGTGTGTCTGTGCGTATGTGTATGTGTATGTACATGTGCATCTGTTTGTGTGTGCATGCTATCTGTGTCTGTGCATTTGTGTGTAAACAGTAAAAAAAAAAAAATTGATCTAAAGAAAACAAAAAAACAACAAAAAACAACGACCAAGGTGGAGCAGCTCAGATGGACTTGCGTCTCCTCATGAGCTGATGGCTGTCGTTGAAGCTGTGCAGGCCGGGGGACACGGAGCTGATGGGGGAGGGGAAGAAGCTGCTCTTCAAGCGGCTGGGCGAGATCTCCTCGATGTGGTACGACACGGCGTGAAAGTACTGGTGCTGGTGTTGGTGCTGGTGATGGTGGTGGAGGAGGTGGTGGTGGTGGTGGTGCTGGGAGAGGTGGTGTGGGTTCAGCTGCGAGCTGAAGGAGTTCTGATGCGAGAAGACACCTCCACCACCACCTCCTCCCACTCCACCACCTCCTCCTCCTCCTCCTCCTAAGCCCCCTCTGCCCACCCCCAAGCCAAGCCCGCAGGAGCTGCCGAACTCGTGCGAGTGGTAATTCATACACGAACACACCGACTGCAAATCGCTCGTTTCACAGCCATCTCCTCCTCCCCCACCTCCACCTCCCCCACCTCCTCCAAACCGGTAAACACCACCTCCTCCTCCACCTCCTCCTCCTCCGTGGAGCTCGCGCCTCCTCCTCCCGGCCCTGTGGTGCTGCTGGTGCTGCTGCTGCAGCATGGCCTCCTCCTGCACGTGCACCACCATGCTGCTCCTGTTGCCGGCCAGGGAGGCGCGCTCCTCGGCGTCCCGCCGCTCGTCCTCGCTGTTCATGGTGAGGAAGCGCAGCACCACCAGGTTGAGGAAGGCGCCGATGACCGTCAGGCCCACCAGGATGTACATGAAGCTGAAGGCCACGTAGAGCGGCTTGCGCTGCAGCGCCCGGTTCTTCTGCAGCGCCACGAAGTCCCCGAAGCCGATGGTGGTGAGCGTGATGAAGCAGTAGTAGTAGGACTGGAAGAAGCTCCAGTCCTCGTAGTGCGAGAAGGCGGCCGCGCCGATGCACAGCGTGCCGATGCAGGAGAAGAAGCCCACCGTCACCATGTTCTCCATGGACACCTCGGTGATGCGCATGCCGAAGCACTTCTTGATGCGCTTCAGCAGGTACTTGACGAAGGTGTTCATGCGCTCGCCCAGGCTCTGGAACATCACCAGCGTCAGCGGGATGCCCAGCACCGCGTAGAACATGCAGAAGGCCTTCCCCGCGTCCGTGCCCGGAGCCGCATGGCCGTATCCTGCACGTAGGGAGAGAGAGAGAGGGAGGGAGAGAGAAAGAGGGAGGGAGAGACAGGGAGGGAAAGAGAGAGAGAGAAAAAGAGACAGGGAGGGAGAGAGAGAGAGGGAGAGACAGGGAGGGGAAGAGAGAGCGGGAGAGAGAGAGAGAGAGAGAGACAGGGAGGGAGAGAGAAAGAGAGGGAGAGGTGAAGGTGGAGGGGAAACAGATGGGGGGAGGTGAAGAAGGAGATAGTGGGGAGAGGGAAAAACGAAAAGCCAGAACGGTGGAGTTAAAAAAAAGAAGTGTGAGTGTGGAAAAGATGAAGTGAAAGTAGTAGTTAAGGAAGAGAGATACAAGTGGAGGGGAGTGAAAAGGAGGGCGAGGTGCAGACAGAGAGGGATGGACAGATACAGGCAGATGGAAGTGGAGTACGGGGCAAGAAAGAAAGGCACACAGAAACGTTGAGAGAAATAGAAAAAGAAAAAGAATGACAAAGAGAGGAGATGGAATAAGAAACGGCAGAGACAGTGGGGAAATGACATAAAAAAGTGGGTTACAAAAGTGTGATAGAGAGAGAAGAGGCAGAAGGGAGAGAGAGTGTGTTTGAGAGAGAGGGGGACAAAAAGCAGTGAGAGTGGAGTGGGCATGTGTGACATGAGAGAGACAGGAGATAAAAAAAGAGCCAGAAGGAGTGAGGAAGTAGAGGAGAGAGAAAAAGAAAAGAAAAAAAAATACGGTTAGCGAACTTTGAACCCATGTTGGGGATAATGCTCACACAACAAAAACTGGAGAATTTCAGGATTAAACATTTTTGCGTTGATTTTAACTCTCGTTAAGTGTAATTTTAACATATTTGAATTTAAACAATGTCTGGAATTGTGGTTATTTTTCAAAATTGAAAGTGTTAATTTAACTCTGGAGAGTGTGGAACTATAGTGTACACCCTCAAAAGTAGTAGCCTCTTAGCAGTCACCGCATCACACACAACTTGGTGTGACTGAAAACATTACAACATGACTACCACATTACACAAAGTCACGAGAAGTCACAAGAAACACATCACAACTTGGTCATTGCCATTCTGGTAACAACAAAGTTACAATAGGGGGTGCGTCTTAAAGGGTTAAAATCAACTCTGTGGGAGTCAATTCAACACTGGACCTTTTGCTGTGTACATGTACGTACACACACAGCTCTGGCCCTTCTGGCCCTGCTGACCCAGGCCAGCTCATCCAGCCCCAGAGTGAGTGGGGTAGCGGGAGGCTAGACTGGTAAACCAACCCCTCGTACTTCATTTCATTTTGTACAGAGGGTCTGGCTTTGCTGCTGTTGACATTCATGTATTCGGACGAAGTGAACCCAAAGTCAATCAACGAACAGAAGGAGTGTTCATGAGTGATGACGTTGACTTTGTGTGCTACATTTGAATTCTAGTGCGTAGGTAGGCTAATTGCATACATGACGACCAGGCGTTAGCGATTGGGTAAGGGCAGAGCCACATGTTTTAAACTTCAGCAGAGTCCACACCTCCAGCATGAAATCGTTTCTCAATGCAGCAAGGCCAGTCCCTCTGTACAAAATGAAATGAAATACGAGGGGCTGGTTTACCAGGCTAGGAATGGGAAACTCTGCTTCACAAAGTCCCACCACATATTCGTTCCAGCCATTTACTAAACCTGATACTAACTGACACAGCTTTTCAGCCAGGCGCAGAAGATGAGCTTACTACTTTTAGGACTTTTTTATGAAGTTTTGCTTTCTGAAACCTGAGGGGAGGCGAGGGGCTGGTTTGCCAGGCTAGCAGGAGGCAGCTAGAGGAAGGAGTGATCCCCACACCGCAGTGTAAGCCAGCCAGTGCCTGCCAGCAGACACCTTTTCCATTCATGACCTCCTCCGCCCTTCAATTTTCTAATAATCCGCCTTTCCTGGCTTCCTCTCTGAATATGACCAAGCACAAAACACTCTACCTCTCTCTCTCACACACATACACTGAGAAGGTCACTGCCTGCTTGCCAAAGTGGGCTTTGAGTAAGATCACAACACACACACACACAACAACAACAAAAAAATCAGTACTCCAATTTATCTTACCTAGGCAAAAAAGTTTAGCATATATGTGTGATCTTATTTAGTGTGTGTGTGTGTGTGTGTGTGTGTGTGTGTGTGTGTGTGTGTGTGTGTGTGTGTGTGTGTGTGTGTATGTCTTGGGGTTGGGGGGTGGGTTGTCTCTGTTTAGTCCTGAGAATGGTGGAATGAGGATCTTATTAGCAGAACACGTCTCCGAAGAGCCAATAAAGCTTTTATCTTAATTAGACTTTATCTCGACGGGTCAGACTAAAGTTGCTGACTCAGTTCCGGCTAACTAGACCTCTGTAATGCAACCAGTGCTGATATATAAGTAAATAAAATAAATAAAAGGATGCAATTAGGTTGTGTGGACCAAAATCATCTTTACATGATTAGATTTGAATCCTTTGAATTAGTCGGTGTGAATATACAAACAGCACTGTGGTGATCAGCAAAAGCCAGCCATACTGATACATGTACACGGGCATTTCATACACGGTTAATCACAGACTTCTGCAGAAGGTTGAGATAGCACCCACCCATGTGCCGCTATTGTGTGTGTGTATGTTTGTTGTGTTGTGTGTGAGTGTGTGTGAGTGTGCGTGTGTGCCCGCATGTGCGGTTACACCCATCTGTCGATGCATGTTCATGCATGGTGTGGTGTGTGGGAGTGCATATATATGTTTGCATTTTTGTGTGTGTGTTTGTGTTGACATATTGATTTCACGTTCATCGCTCTAGTAAATGTTCATCTCCTTAAGCATGTGCTTGCTGCTTCTATTTTTAGTCCAGGCGTTGATCTGCAACCAGCACAAAATAAATTGCCTTGCCGTGTGTGTGCATGTGTTTCTATGTGTGTGTGTGTGTGTGTGCGCGTGTGTGTGTGTGTGTGTGTGTGTGTGTGTGTGTGTGTGTGTGTGTGTAAGTGAGTGAGTGTGTGCACATGTGCATGCAGAAATTTGACAAGTACAGCTTCACACATCCATATTGTGCAGTGACACAACAGACGTACCATACATACAGACATACATTACCACATTTTGTTACCCTGTATTTACACGTCTAATGACAATAAAGCTGAACCTAATCTAATCGAATGTAATGTAATACATCCATATTGCACAGTAACACAACAGACTTACCATACATACAGCCATGCATATATATTTAATAAGATGGTATATTAAAAAGGTAAACAAGCTTAAGGTTTATATGTTACACTGCACACTTAATCAGCCTAGTGATCACAATGTGTTGTGTGAAACAGCACAGGGTCTGCTTTGCATAAGGAAAGGCAATTATTGCATCCTTGCAGTGCACATGGTCTGAAAACAGGCACTAAAATAATGTAGTTGACCTCCTCGAAGTCAAGGGTCATTTCGCCTTTGCACGGATGAAAAGACAGAAACTGAGACTGTGAGTGAGTGAGTGTGTGTGTGTGTGTGTGTGTGTGTGTGTGTGTGTGTGTGTGTGTGTGTGTGTGTTTTATTTGACATGAGACAAGTGTGAATTGTTGGAATAAAATCGATAAGCTCATTACTAAGACTGTGTAAAAGTATTTTTGCATTGTTTTGTGTGAAGGTTTAACCTTCGACATTGTATTATTCTCTGAGGTGCTTGTGTATGCGAATGTGCATGTGTGTACATGTGTACATGTGTGTGTGTGTGTATGTGTGTGTGTGAGTATGTGTGTGTGTGTGTGTGTCTGTATGTGTGTGTTTGTGTGTGCATGTGTGTTGTGCGTGCCTGTGTGTATCTGTGTGTGTGTGTGTGTGTACAGTATGTGTGTGTGTGTGTGTGTTTTCGTGCGTATCGTACTTGTGTGTGTTAATAGTAAAATAGTATGTGGGCGAGTGTTGGTACATCAGATTTTTTAATACATAAGATAGGATGATCTCATGCAGCATAGCAAGTTAAAAATCATAACATGAAGTCACAATAAAAGCCCTGTAGTAAAAAGTTTTGTTACGGCCCTTTCGAGAGAGCCATATTTTACCTAAACCTGTAAAAACCAGGCTCGGCCTCCCAGACGGCCATTCATAATATAACACTCCTAACTAATTCATAAGGGAGCTGTTTTTTTTCCAGTGACACAGTGACGCACTGGTATTAATAAAATGAAAACTAAATTATTAAACCAGACACCCGATAGTTATTGCCTGGGAATTTGAATGAGGCAGCAGCTGAGTGAGAAAAAAAAAAAAAAGAAAAGAAAAAAAAGAAAAACCTCAATCATTTCATGAGATTGCTTTCTTTCATTCCTCTCACTGGCTCTACTCCCAAAGACAAATGCTTCTTTCTGCTTCTAGAAACATCTTTGGCGTGGGCCAGAGTTCCCCATCATTGCCATGCCCTCCTATGGTGCTCTGAAGTCACTGGTGTAGGTTTCGCCAGGATTTTGACAGTCCATGCTAGTCACAAGACCCCTGATTTCTGTCGAGAGTTTTCGACTTCAAAGGAAGTGTGTCAAGCCGCACATAAATTAACTGGTGAGGAAAATTACTTTTTTTGACAAGAGGGTGAGATCTTCAAGGACACCATTAATCTTCACTAAAAAGACAGACTTTTTAAGGCGGAGGGACAGAATAATCTGTGGCTATCACATCACGATCATTTTCACACACTGACAGAATAAAGCACATGACTGCTTTTACAACCTCTAAAAAAAAAAAAAAAAAGCAATTCGGAGCAGCAGAGCTGTGGCTGGTCCTAAAGCCCTGTCTCAACAGAAAATCTCAATTCCATTCCCATCACATTTGCTCAATGCAACCCCCACACCACCATTACATTACACTTAGCTGAAGCTCTTGTCCAGAGTGACTTACAGATATTTTCAGTTTCAGTCCCTGGAGCAGTGTGGGGTTAGATGCCTTGCTCAAGGGCATTCCACTCATAGGTAGGGCAGGATGCAAACCTGCACTCCTCCGACCCAAAGACCAGCGCCCTAACCACTAAGCCACCGTAAGCTGCCCCTCGCCACCACTGCATGACCTTTGCACCCAGAGGCACAGCGAACCAAAAGGCCACACAGGCAACAGCTTGGACACCCGCCAGGCCACTAAAGGTCCTCGGAATGCTGACAGCCTATAAACTACAATGGTGTGCAATGCAGTTTTCAGTGAAAGAGGTGGGTTTATTGCTGGGGGCCACAGAAGCTAGAATCGCCTCTGTTTGCATCTCATGTATACGGTAAATTCTAACCCAGTATAAGGCCACCAGTTTGAGCAAGCAGCTATGCAAGTTGAGATATAATGTGAGCTAAGGTCTACGAGTAGTTACTGTAGTTTGCTCCCTCCACCCCCCAAGCCCCCCTGTTTCTAGTCATGCAGTGTTGAGGTTTTAAGCGGGCTGCCATGGCAGAATGAAGTGTCACTCAGGGTGGTAGCAGGGTCTCCCCTGGAGCAGCACAGAAAGGGGTTTTGGTTTTCCATGCACGGATCAAAAAACACTGCTGATGACTTTGGGCAAGACCGAGACAAAAAGAATGAGGATGGCGGGGTACTCAACTCCAGGAATTATTGGGGGCTGGGGGTGGGGGTGGGGGGTACTCTGCAGGCTCAACAGCCTATGAGAGGAGGCCATTTACAAATTAATGTGCATTCATTCAAGCATGTCGCCCACAATAATTGAGGCTGAAAATAGCATACAATGCCTTACAGCCTTATCATTTAAATGTGTGTGTGTGTGTGTGTGTGTGTGTGTGTGTGTGTGTGTGTGTGTGTGTGTGTGTGTGTGTGTGTGTGTGTGTGTGTGTGTGTGTGTGCATTTGAGAAAGAGAAAGAAAGAGAAAGAGAGAGTTCCTGCACACACGCGCACACACATCTTGTACTTAAAGAGCATAGTAGAGAAGCAAGCATGGCAGGAGAAGGTGTGAGTGTGTGACTGTGTGTGTGTGACTGTGTGTGTGTGTGTGTGTGTGTGTGTGTGTGTGTGTGTGTGTGTGTGTGTGTGTGTGTGGATGCATGCATAAAGCCATGCATATGCCTGAGGACAAGAAGACGGTGAGTAAAGCATGTGGGATTTATTTATAATGTTCACGCTAAGCTCTGCAGAAAAGTGTGTGTGTGTGTGTGTGCGCTGTGATATTACTCAATGCCCATCTATCTATCTATCTATCTATCTATCTATCTATCTATCTATCTATCTATCTATCTATCTATCTATCTATCTATCTATCTATCTATCTATCTATCTATCTATCTATCTATCTATTAGGAGGAAAAAGTCATAGTTCCTCCAGGTAAAGTTCTTTCAGGTCTGTACTATACTGTTGAATAAATTACTCTTTGTTCTTTGAATGTCTAATGTCTGGGTGTCTGGGTTTCCACAGCTAAAAATGCAGTAGAGGTAATAACCAAGGAACTCTCTGCAGGCTTTAAGTGAAGTTCTGTAATCTGTGCATACGGTCTATTTCTTATTTCTTATTCTCTGTCTCTGTCTCTGTGCCTACCTCTGTCTATGTCCCCCCCCTCTCTTTCTCTCTCTCTCTCTCTCTCTCTCTCTCTCTCTCTCTCTCTCTCTCTCACTCTCTCCTCTCTCTCTCTCTCTCTCTCTCTCTCTCTCTCTCTCTCTCTCTCTCTCTCTCTCACACACACACACACACACACACACATACACACACAGAGCACCGTCCTGGTTAGAGGAAGTACGTCAGTGAATGCCAGTGGTTGTGCTTGAATCCAGTGAACTTTGACATACACAGGTCTGACATTAGCAGCACAGCATTAGCAATTGTAGCCAAAAAGCATAGCAACAACAATCATCCATATTGTAGCAACGTCGGATTTCTGACTTGTGACATTATAACCCCCTGCCCCAACACACACTGTTGGAGAGTATGGCAGTTTATTTATAATTCATGGATGTGTGAAATACAGGATAAAAAATTGCTTTACTCTCCCTCAGAGAAATGGAGACCTCTCTCTCTCTCTCTCTCTCTCTCTCTCATTCCATTCCTCTTATTCTTGCTCTCTGACTCTAAGATGGTGTGATAAGCCAGCGATGAACAATGTGTCTTAAGTTCTGCTTGAGTGCAGTAAACTCATTACCGATTCATCACAGGCCAGCCTTTATGGGCCAATTACTCCATTTGCAACGAATAAAAAATACCCTCTTCTCCTCTCCAATGTTTCCAAAGGCTGTAAATGTCTTTTTTTTCACGGCTAACCGTGACAGACACATACATTCACCCCCATCTCACTCTGTGCTGCTTGCTCACCACTCTAACTGTATTTGTGTGTATTTGGTTATTTGTTGGCTATCATCACACACAAGTCTATTTTACACAGTATCACCCGCATACTACTGCACTGTCTCTAAATCCCTGCTGCCAGGGACTACACTGGACCCTGTGCAATGTGACTCTATTGTGCAATTACACTCTACTTTGTGCTATCTGACTCTGTCACGCACTCCACTTTGGCTGCATTCTGCACCTTATTTATTTATCCATAGCTTGACAGTGTCAAATGTACATATTCGTTTTCATATTGTTTAATAGTCTTACTTGTATATATTGTTGTAAATTGAACCTATATTCTAACTCTTCCGATGTATTTTTATCTACATGTATTTCAATTTTTATTCTTACATACTGTCTCTGTCTCTGTGCATCTGTTGGCTGCTCCAAATGACATCTCACTATACGGTACTTTTTTATTATTATTATAACCTTTATTTAACCAGGTTGGTCACATTGAGATATAAATCTCTTTTTCAAGAGAGACCTGGCCAAGATGGCAGAACAAATAGTTTCAAGTAAAAAAACAAATAAAAACAACCAAAACATTGAAAAGCAGAACAAATAGTTTCAAGTAAAAAACAAAACAAAAACAAAAACAACCAAAACATTGAAAAACAATTAAGAAGACATCCATTCGATATATAAATCCAATACAGAGAACTAATTAAAACATTTGCATACATGTATGAACTCGTGTTCTATGGATTTAACATAACCTGTAAAATAAAACACTGTAGTTTTAGAGTTTTCTGTAAATCATCCCAAGCAGAAGGTGCAGCAAACATAAAAGCCTTTTTTATAGTGACTTATATAGTGACAATAAAGACTTCTACTCTACTCTCTCTCTCTGTCTCTCTCTCTCTCTCTCTGTCTCTCTCTCTCTGTCTCTGTCTGTCTGTCTCTCTCTCTGTATCTGTCACTCTCTCTCTTTCTCTCTCTTTCTCTCTCTCTCTCTCTGTCTCTCTCTCTATTTCTCCCAGGAGACACTGCACTGAGTGTGCCCTCATGGCATCACAGCAGAAAGGGATGGGGGGTGGGGTGGGGGCGACATCTGGATTCCAAAGAAAAGGCATGGCAAATAAAACACCTGTCAATTCAATTCAACACCACCACCACTCCCAAAAAAAAAAAAAACGTTTCTGTGATGAAATCACCTAAAATAGAACAGCCCGTCTGTTGTCTTACAACAATCTTCCGTTTTTAGACACTAGTTCCAGGAGCTGGAGACAAGGAGCTAGAGACAAGGAGCTAGAGACAAGGAGCTAGAGACAAGGAGCTAGACACAAGGAGCTAGAGACAAGGAGCTAGACACAAGGAGCTAGAGACAAGGAGCTAGACACAAGGAGCTAGAGACAAGGAGCTAGAGACAAGGAGCTAGAGACAAGGAGCTAGACACAAGGAGCTAGAGACAAGGAGCTAGAGACAAGGAGCTAGAGACAAGGAGCTAGAGACAAGGAGCTAGACACAAGGAGCTAGAGACAAGGAGCTAGAGACAAGGAGCTAGACACAAGGAGCTAGAGACAAGGAGCTAGAGACAAGGAGCTAGACACAAGGAGCTAGAGACAAGGAGCTAGAGACAAGGAGCTAGAGACAAGGAGCTAGACACAAGGAGCTAGAGACAAGGAGCTAGAGACAAGGAGCTAGAGACAAGGAGCTAGAGACAAGGAGCTAGAGACAAGGAGCTACAGTAGAGACAAGGAGCTAGAGACAAGGAGCTACAGTAGAGACAAGGAGCTAGAGACAAGGGACATGGTGCATGCACAATAAGCAGCACCATCAAGTGAGCGCCAACAAGTTGTGCGTCTTTGTTTTTAAGGAGGTGCTTAAGTAAGGGTGTTACTTTATTTGTATATTATTTCAAAGGAACAATGCACATTAATTAACATTTACACTAGAATTAAAACATGTAAATGTGCCAAAGTTAGTGAAGTAGCTCATTTTCATCACTTTAAAGAGAAGAAGACTGAAGACTCTGGGAAGATACAGGATGTGTGACAGCCATGTCAGTCTGTCTTTAGTCCCGCCCACTTTCCCTACCTGTGCTCTTGTCTACTCTGTGTCTTTGTTGAACAGGTAAACGTGTCCAGGTGCGATGTGGGAATTTCTGGATTGGAATGGGTACAAGGAGGCCTGTTTTTCACTCTGTTCTCTGCCTTCATCCTTGAGCGTTTGGCCACTGTTGCCGTTTTGACACCTCTACACATATTGTGTAGAGGTGTGTTGAGAGAGAGGAGAGAGAGAGAGAGAGAGAGAGAGAGAGAGAGAGAGAGAGAGAGAGAGAGAGAGAGAGAGAGTGAGAGAGAGAGAGAGAGAGAGAGAGAGAGAGAGAGAGAGAGAGAGAGAGAGGGGGGAGACAGAGAGTGCACAGCACTTTCGCTTTCCTTACAATACATTGACACTGCATACACTGTACTTTTCTTTTATTACATTTCTTAATTAACTACACGTCTGCGTGTCTTTCCTGTACGTTACCCTAATTTTAAGCCACGAGGGCATAACAAATAAAGCACACATTGTCTTAGGGAGATTTGCAAACTTACAGGTTCAACACAGATGATCAGAACTCCCTTTTTATCACCAAAGTCTTCAGGCCTTGATCACACAGACTTCTT
>CM050201.1:20745000-20800000 GCA_027475355.1 Coilia nasus | reverse complement strand
AGAATGTTTGGCTTAAGGTCCGGTCACACCAAGAACTATAACGATAACGACAACTACAACTACAACGATATGGGCGTCCACACTGAAGAACAACATTTTAACGGCAACATTCTAGTCGTGACTTAGGGCGCTTTCACACCTATTTTTGTTCCGATACAAACCCTAAGCCGATACAGATTCTTGACATTGTTCGGGGATCGTTTCGTGTTCACACAGCACATTTTTAGAATGGAACAAATGATGTAAAGTTTGTAAACAAACACACGTGCAATGAAATCCATTCCATTCTAACCTACGCACTTGGCTAAGCCGTACTCTCATTCATTACATTTTAACGGCTTCCCGCCTAGCCTACTACCATAGCTAAATAACTATCTCGAAAATGGATCATAAGCTGATAATACTAGCTTTTGTTGTAGTCATTTGGATGGCATACCAATGTGTATCAAAAATACATTCAATTTAAGCGTGAGTCCAGACTACGTCTCGAAAATAATGTGACACTACACCTTATGAGGAGATGCGCTGCCAACAGAAGATACCGCAGGAGAAGACGAGCTCTCATTAATTTACACAACCAAATTTACATTGTACTGTACAGTGAAAATAACGTGATATCCCACTACACTGGCCTGATAGCTTTCACACTGTAAACAAACCGTTCTAGAGATCGATTGAAAAGGGACCGAGAACACCCCCTCCAAGCGGTCTGGATCGGTTTATTTTGTTCCGGAACAGAGTACAATTGTTGCATTCACAAGCGATCCACGTTCCGTTTCAAAGAGCTAGGTGTGAAAGCGCCCTTAAACATCGAACAGAACATGACATTCTATGACTTCTGATTGGCTTGCAGTGCTTTTATAGTCATAAGTAGCCTGTATGTGTGAGTGAAATGTTGTATTGTGATGCATTTTCTTTTGTACTGTCTTGTATCATCCATCTTTGGGGACCCTCTCGAAAATGAGATGGCACATCTCAAGAGGTCTTCCTCCCCACAATAAACAATAAATTATAAAAATTATGAAAAAAGAAGAGGTGGCAAAAACACAGGTTTCAGAAAGCAAAACTTTCACTCTTTCCTCTAGCTGCCTCCCGCTAGCCTGGTAAACCAGCCCCTCATACTTCATTTCATTTTGTACAGAGTGTCTGGCATAGCCTGGTAAACCAGCCCCTCGTACTTCATTTCATTTTGTACAGAGTGTCTGGCATAGCCTGGTAAACCAGCCCCTCGTACTTCATTTCATTTTGTACAGAGGGTCTGGCATAGCCTGGTAAACCAGCCCCTCGTACTTCATAACAAACTCCTAAAAGTCCGTTAGCTCAGGTGGTGGGGGGCTGTAGCCTGTATGTTTGAGTGAATGTGTATGTTGTATTGTGGTGCATTGTGTTTTGTACTGTCTTTTGTATTATCCGTCTTTGGGGACCCTCTCGAAAATGAGATGACAATAAATTATGAAAATTATGAAAAAAGAAGAGGTGGCAAAAACACAGGTTTCAGAAAGCAAAACTTCTTACAAAAGTCCTAAAGGTCAATTAGCTCATCTTCTTTGCCTGGCTGAAAAGCTGTGTCAGTTAGTATCAGGTTTAGTAAATGGCTGGAACGAATATGTGGTGGAACTGTCTGAAGCAGAGTTTCCCATTCCTAGCCTGGTAAACCAGCCCCTCGTATTTCATTGGATTTTGTATAGAGGGTCTGGCCTTGCTGCATTGAGAAACGATTTCTTCCTGGAGGTGTGGACTCTGCTGAAGTTTAAAACAAGGGGCTCTGCCTTTATCCAATCGCTAACATCTGGTCGTCAACGTCATCGCTCACAAATACTCCCTCTGTTCGCTGACTGGCTCGGATTTGCTTGGTCCGAATACATGAATGTCAACGGCAGCAAGGCCAGAACCTCTGTACAAAATAAAATGAAGTACGAGGGATTGGTTTACCAGGCTAGAGTTTCCCATCCCTACTTAAAAAAGGAAACAAAAATCTCACAAAATGGGCTGTACAGGTAGTGATTAAAAATACAGACAAGACCTGACTAAAGCGTCTTTCTAAAAGAGTCTTTTCTTGTCTGACAAAAGGTCTGAACCAGATGGTAAATGCACATCATGTTCCATGACGAAAGACAGCCAGCACATTAACACTTCCTTGTCTAATTTAATGGGCTTTGGGTAAAATACTTCCTTGTTCCAGGAAGGAGAGAGGGACAGGAACTAATGGATGGTTTGTGGCCTGAACGTGACCCAGGTGCATCAGCGTTTCTGGTGGAGGTTATAAAACATAATGCCACTGCCGCTCTCTCTACAGTGGGCACCGCTTCCAAAACATGGCCGGTCATTCTTATAGCTGAGAATTTGGCGATGGTCCTCTTTCTCCCTCTCTCTCTCTCTCTCTCTCTCTCTCTCTCTCTCTCTCTCTCTCTCTCTCTCTCTCTCTCTCTCTCTGTCTCTCTCTGTCTGTCTCTCTCTCTCTCCCTCTCTCTCTCTCTCTCTCTCTCTCTCAAAAGCATAGCAGAGGTTTGGTATAAAATCACAGGCTTTGAATGGGACAAAGGGATATATGAATTCTTAAAATCATAGTTCTGAAATTAAAATATTAAAATATACTGACAGAAAAAAGAGAACAAAGTATATGGAAATAAAATGTAACTGGTTATTTTCTACCATTGTCATTTTATGCAGATGTACAATCTAATAAAAAAGAAAGATTGTTCAATGAATAAAATAACAGCAATGTTGTAATGTGGCTTATTACATACACTAGTTTTCAGTGCAAACCATTTGTATAATTTTTCAGAGTTTGCTTAACCATGTTATAGGTTTGGTCTGTATGAATAATAACGTATTGCTGCTGTCAAGCCTGCAACACACACACACACACACACACACACACACACACACACACACACACACACACACACACACACACGCACACACACACACACACACACACACACACACACACACACATGTTCTCATGTACACACACATGCACACACACTGACACATTTTGCTCGGCAAATCTCCCCCAATAGGACCCAGGGTCTTTCTGAGAGATTTGCTACAGTGGGTTGCCATTAGTACCCTACTGTGCTGCTTATTTGATCACAGACGTGGCCCCCGCGTGGGCCTCTGACACCCCGACAGACATTCTGTCCTGCTTAGGGTCTGATGAGTGACTTCCTCCCTGAGGGGGGAGGGAGGAGAGGAGACGAGAGATGAAGAGAGAGGAGAGGAGAGGAGAAGAAGGGAGAGGAGAGGAAAGGATAAAAGAAAAGAAGAAACAAGAAAAGAGGAAAGGAGAGGAGAAGGTGGAAAGGAGAGGAGAGGAAAGGAAAGAAGAAAGGAGAAGAGGAGATGGTGGAGAGATGGTGGAGAAAAGAGAAGAGAGGAGAGGAAAGGGTGGAGAGAAGAGAAAAGAAGAGAAGAGAAGAGAAGAGAAGAGAAGAGAAGAGAAGAGAAGAGAAGAGAAGAGAAGAGAAGAGAGGAGAGGTAGCCTGGCTGCCGTACCACGCTCGTAGACAGAGCTTGGTCTGGCAAAGATGCCACAGACATGAAGTTCTCAGAGACGGATCAACAGGCTTCTGTCAAATGCCTCTGTATACAACTAGACAGAGTTACAGCTAATCAGACCACTGATTCCGATGACGTACGCAGAATCTCGTTTCTCACTGGTTTACTATTTCTGGGGCAAAGGAACAGCCAGAAATAAGCCGGCTGGCCAGACTGACATGAATGCTAAAGTCTATGCAGCATCACAGGCAGTATGGGTGGACCCAGGCTAGAGGAGAGGAGAAATGAGAGGAGAGAAGAGAAGAGAAGAGAAGAGAAGAGAAGAGAAGAGAAGAGAAGAAAAAAGAGAGGAGCAGAGAGGTTATGTTTTAAAGAGCCTTTTATTGGACCATTGCCACCCATAATCGAACACTACATCACTCCATCACTCCAGAAGAGAAGAGAAGAGAAGAGAAGAGAAGAGAAGAGAAAAGAAGAAAGGAGAGGAGTAAGCTAGGCAGGTTAGCTGTTGAACACTCCCACACTCTTTTGAGTGGCTGCTGTGTTCATTTCCATCCAGCACACATGCTGGGAAATCACTCAGTTGTATATCTGCACTAAATAATTTTATTCCTGTTTGTTTTCATAAGGGTTTTTTTTTTCACCTGGCATTCTTACACACGTTGTTGCCAAGTTACCAACAATGTCTGAGGCTGAGAGAATCACGTACCGAAAAATAGCAACGTACTACGTATGTACATAGTACATAACGTACTACGATACAAAAAAGGGCGGAGATGGATGGGCAGTGTGCAGTAGGAAACAAATAAACCTGGACAATTTTACTCATTGGGGAAAAATGTGTTGTTTGCAAAGGCCAGGCGTTTTTTCTTTTGTTTACAGCTAGGGCTTTTAACAGGCACATCCCCCCAACATACACACACACACACACACACACGTGCACACATACACGCGCACACACACACACACACCAAAACAGCAAGTAAAAAGTAGTCAGCAGTCGAGGTGAGAAGCTCCTAATGTCTATCATCAGCAGGTTAAAACCTTTTAAACGCAGCACACAGCTGGACAAGCACACATACAGTGCACACTATCTTCAACAGCTAAACACTGCCTGTCCTCAAAGGCTAAGTAAGGGATAATGGACGACACAGTGTTCGGATATCAGAAAGTTAATGCACGTTCGAGGTGGTAATGTGGTCATGACGCGAAGCGGAGTGCCCATTACACCTCGAAGTGCATTACCTTTCTGATATCCGAACACCGTGAAGTCCATTATCCCGCTTATACCACGGTTACCACACTTGTCTGATGTTAATTTCAGGTAATCATTTCCACGTTTTAATCGCTAAAACAAACTTATTTGTAGAACTACTTCCATCCGCCAGAAGATGTGTCTTTTCATAACTTACTGGAAAAACTGCCGTGGCTAATTCCAAACTGGAGGTTGCTATGGCCAAGAGCCAGTCGTTAGTTCCATGACTTTGGTTGTCAAGCTAGCTATTCCAAAGTTTCTGTTAAGCCTTGCTTAGCAAAACCATGTTAGTAGAGAGTCCAAATGCAGCGTGAACAGCACTAAAAGACAATCTCAGAGGCATATAACACGTTGCAACTCTGTGTTCTTCCATTTGCTCGTCATTTGCTAAAGCTGTCACGTCTTTATTTGTTTATTTACAGTTCACCACGAACTTGGCGCATTAATACATAAACATAATAAGGTCGGAAAGCAGGGACTGCTTCATAGGTGTGCGTATATAGAAAGTTAATAACCGTTCTAAAGGACGCATCACAATGTGAAATTGAACGAAGCCATGGTATAACTGCTAATACAGTGGTCTGCTTCTTTTTTTAATCCAAGTTTCCATCAACCAAAGACTTTTTTTTTTCTTTTTAATTCAGAGAGAAACAGAGAGACAACGTAGACTGGGTGTTCTGTGTAACAACAGTGCAACTTCCTCTGGGATTTCGGCAGAATTGTACAAAGGCTTTGATGACCTTTTGCATTTCAGATGTGGATATTAGTTTCTACTGAACTCGGATACAAGACTTTTTTTTAACACAAAAAAGGTTCCTTGTGCCGGCTTGCTTAAATTACTGGAGACTGAATCTTTGTGCCGCATATGTACACACAGGCCATGCAGATTACTGAGAACAACGCTATGGTGGGTCATTAAGGAAAGGTCAGATCACACACACACACACACATAACACACACAATAACACACACACACACAATAACACATACACATACACAGACACACACATACACACAAACACACACACACACACACACACAAAGAAATGGGAGGATATGTAAATACACATATTTAGCAAAATCACAGTCCTGGTTGTGCTCCTTACACACAGTTGAAGACAGGAGTAGTGTCCCACACACACACACAATAACACCTACACACACACACTAACACATATACACACATTCACACACACACGCACACACGCACACACACACACACACACACACAAAGAGATGGGAGGATACATAAATACACACATTTAGCAAAATCATAGTCTTGGTTGTGCTCCTTACACACATTTGAAGACAGGAGTAGTGTCCATACACACACAAACACACACGCACACAAACAGACAGAGAGAGGGAGTGGAGAAAAACTCGTACACCAAAAGTTGTCATCATCATCAACCTTTTAACGACCATCAGTCAGTTTGGAAATGGACAGCAAATGTGTGTGTTTATGTGTGTGTGAGAGAGACAGGGTATTTGTTTGCATCTTTGTGTGTGTTTGCTTGTTGTGTTGTGTTTGTTTGTTTGTTTCGATCTTCGTGTGTGTGTGTGTGTGTGTGTGTGTGTGTGTGTGTGTGTGTGTGTGTGTGTGTGTGTGTGTGTGTGAAGTGCACGAGCAGGGGACCAGCATCATCAGCAGTAGGCCGCCAGCCCCCTTCATACTCCCATACACACTCCCATACATACTCCCATACACAAATATTAAAGAGGCCTTTCCATTACCCAGCCAGGCGTGCTATTGATGGGGACGTCGATAACGCAAAGGTCAGTAATTAGGGCTGTTTGGACAGGCTTATTTGTTATTCCTTGTCCATTTTGAAGTCAGGACAGTGATATGGATCTACGGGGTGCCCGTGGTGGCTCAATCGACAGGCAAACACTGGACCCCTACCTGGAGGTAGATTGCGGATGAAATGACATCATTTAAATGCATGATTGAGCTACTGCAAACTCATTCCACACACAATGGACACACTGTGGATATGATGAGGTGGGGCACTCGGCAGTGTTGTGGTGATTTGCACACACACTGAAACACACACGCACTGATACACTCACACCCACACGAACACACACACACACACACACACACACGGACACACTGATACATAACCACACACACACACACAAACACACACGCGTACACACACTGACTTATACACAAACACACACAACGCACGCACACGCGCACACACACACACACATACACAAACACACGCTCTCACACGGACCCACTGATACATAAATAAACACACACACAGACAGACACACACACACACACACATACACACACACACATACATGCGTACACACACTGACATATACACAAACACACACAACGCACGCACATGTGCACACACAAACACATACACACACAACTCAAAATCATATTCAGACAAAAGCCTGTATGTGTGTGGTGTGTGTGTGTGTGTGTGTGTGTGTGTGTGTGTGTGTGTGTGTGTGTGTGTTGTGGAAGCCCTATACTGACAGCGGTAAACTGGGCGAGAAACTGTAGTCGGAGCTAACAGCAGCTAATGCAGTCGCACAACAGCGCATCGCTTTCTCACGCCGCAATTCTGCACTTATCTCCTCAGGCCAGATGAAGTCACGGGGCTTTTTAAACCTATCAATTAAGAGGAAGGGCAGAGAGGGAGAGAGAGAGGGAGAGAGAGAGAGAGAGAGAGAGAGAGAGAGAGAGAGAGAGAGAAAGAAAGGCAGACTGAGACGTAGGGAGGGGGGAGAGAGAAGGACAGAGGAAGACCGAGAGAAAGGGAGAGAGGGGGAAAAGAAAGGGCGCGACAGAGAGAGTGAGGAAGAGAAGGAGAGAGAGAGAAGAAGAAAGAGAGTGAAGAGGAAGGGCAAAGAGAGAGAGGAGGACAGGGGGAGAAAGAGAGAGAGGCAGAGAGGTAGTGAGAGAGATGAAGGGAGGGAGAGAGAGAGAGGGAAGAGAGACAGAGCTAGAGGAAGAGAGAGAGAAAGAGAGTGAGAGAGAGAGAGGAAGAGAGGGAGAGAGAAAGAGAAAAAGAGAGAGAGTGAGTGAGAGAGGGAGCGAGAGCAAGAGGGAGAGTGATGTGATTACGGAGGAGAGCTATGCAGGGTATTGAGTAAGCTGACCTGTCTCATTGGAATATGCTATAATGTGAGAGTGATACGGTTTTGGCAGCTATAGGGTCGCAAAATGGAGATGTGTGCTCATATGCACATCAATGACTCCATTCCATGCAGCCTAATGGGTTATAGCACACTCATCAGCCCTTATCGCACCGCCTCCCAGCTCTCTCTCTTTCTCTCCCTCTCTTTTTCTCTCTCTCTCTTTCTCCCTCTCTTTCGCTCTCTCTCTCCCTCTCTTTCTCTCTCTCTGAGTGTGTTTTGATAACTTTCGTCATCCCTTTCTTTTTCCCTAATTCTCAATACTGTCTTTCTCAATGTGTCTCTCACTCACACACACACACACACACACACACAGGAGATCGGGAGGGTCCATGTGAGCAGAGGTTGTGAACACCAATCGATTGAAGCACTTCACCTGCCATCTGCTCTGACATCGCCTGCACAAACACAGACAAACACACACCACACACCCCCACACCCCACCTAGCACTCTCACTCTCTCTCTCTCTCTCTCTCTCTCTCTCTCTCTCCCTCTCTCTCTCTCTATCTCTCTCTCTCTCTATCTATCTCTCTCTCTCTCTCTCTCTCTCTATCTCTCTCTTTCTCTCTCTCTCTCTATCTCTCTCTCTCTCTCTCTCTCTCTCTCTCTCTCTGTCTCTCTCTTTCTCTCTCGCTCGCTCTTTCTCTCTCAATAAACATCAGGGAACTCAACTGAGAAACCCTACACACACTGAAAAACTACACAGCCTTGGCATTCACCCAGTGTTTCGCTTTATCTATCCTACAAACTGGATGTCTAGTCACATGCACACACAAACACACACACACACACACACACACACACACACACACACACACACACACACACTCTCCTACACTCTCTTAGTCTCACTCTGTCTGTCTCTCTCTCACACACACACATACACACTCTCTCTTTCTCTCTCTCTCTCACACACACACAAGGTGGCTTTCATCTTCAGTTAGTGTCAGAAACCCTATATGTCATAAACACACACACTTTCTTCTCTCTCTCTCTCACACACACACACACACACACACACACACACACACACACATACACTCTCTTTGTCTCTCTGTCTCTTTCTCTCTCACACACACATATACTCTGTCTCTCTCTCTCTCTCTCTCTCTCTCTCTCTCTGTCTCTCTCTCTCACACACACACACACACACACACACACATACACACACAATGGCACGGTGTCTGGACTTCATTTGCTGTGTGCTGTTGCCTGCTGTGTGAGGAGATGAAGGGCTTGGCAGGCCTCTGTGTGCGTCTCCCTTTCCTGCTGCCAGCGCTGAGCCACCGCGCTGAGATGCCACCATGCAGTTTGTGACCCTCTAGAGTGGCACAATGCCAGAAACAGTGGGCCATAGACACACACACACACACACACACACACACACACACACACACACACACACACACACACACACACAAACACGCACGCATCAAACACACACACACAAACACACACTTCCAATACTAAATGTCTAACGCCCTCAAGGCACACACAGACACACAGACACACACACACACAGACACACACACTCACAAACACACACTCTCTGAGACTCTGAAGTTACCAAGAGAAAAACTGGCAAGAGCAGCTAGTTCACACACTTAAGTGTTAGTTCACAAACTTCAGCAGAGGACTCACTTAACAGCAATACAGCTACAGCAGTGGTGCCACTGCCGTTCAGAGAGCAGACAGAGTCTTACATGTTGTTGCATGTAAAAACACTGTTAAAGGGACCATTCGAATAAAGTCTTACCGATTTTTTAGATGTAACATTTATGAAAGGGGGTATTTCATGAACTAACTCACTTTCCCAGTGAACTGTTAGCCTGCACCTGTTGCTGGTGTTTTTCAAAGGTGCTACTTTGATGGGAAACTGTGAGATAATCCACCCCCTCCACCACCCCACCCCCCGACCCCTCCTCGAAAAATCCTCCTGGTCCTTTGCTTGTCGCACTCAGGCAGCAGGTCTGTAGGAAAGTGCTGAAACCGCTGCAGGGTGGTTAGGTTCTGTTCTGCTTGCGATAACAACAGTACATCGTCTGTATTTAACAGCCTAATGTTACTGTCATGGTGAATTAGTCTGGGGGCTCTACCTGGGGCCCAGTGCTGTTGCCTGCTCACTAATGTAGATCTTACACTCCTTCAATGTGCTCTTTCTATCTGTCTCTCTTTTCCTCCCTCTCTTTTTCCCTCTATGATTTATTCTCCTCTCCCTCTCTCTGTCTCCACTCTTTTCCTGTGTCTTTTCACCAAGTGACTTCCCCCCGTGCAGGCCGTCACGGGAGAGGAGAGGAGAGGAGAGGAGAGGAGAGGAGAGGAGAGGGGAAGAGAGGAGAGGAGGGAAAAAGAGAGAGGAGAGGAGAGGAGAGGCAATGAGAGAAGAGAGGAGAGGAGAGGAGAGAAGGAGAGGAAAGGAGTGGAGAGGAGAGGACAGAAGAGAGGAGAAAAGAGGATAGGAGGGGAGAGGAAAGGAAAGGAAAGGAGAGAGGAGAGGAGAGGAGAGGAGAGGAGAGGAGAGGAGAGGAGAGGAGAGGAGAGGAGAGGAGAGGAGGGTAAAGGAAAGGAAAAGAAAAGAGAGGAGAGGAAAGAAGAGGAGAGGAGGAGAGCAGTGGGGTTGGCTGTGGTGATGTTAATGAGTGTTAAAGGGGCCTGCTGAAGGTTCCAGACCGATCAGCATGACACTAAACTCCCACCTCTCAGGAGACTTTTCTCTTGCAGCCCTTGCTTCAGTTCTCTTCCCCCCCCCCCTCTCTCTGTCTCTCTCTTATTCTATCTCTCACTCTCTCTTTCTCTCTGTCTCTCCTTCTCTCTCTCCATCTCTCTCTCTCTCTCTCTCTCTGTTCTCTGTCCTCCCCTTAACTTGTCACTACCTGTGTATTAGTTATTGCTAAGGAGAGGAGAGGAAATGAGAGGAAATGAGAGAAGAGAGGAGAGGAGAGGAGAGAAGAGAAGGAGAGGAGAGGAGAGGAGAGGAGAGGAGAGGAGAGGAGAGGAGAGGAGAGGAGAGAGGAGAAAAGAGGATAGGAGGGGAGAGGAAAGGAGAGAGGAGAGGAGAGGAGAGGAGAGGAGGGGAAAGGAAAGGAAAAGAAAGGAGAGGAGAGGAGAGGAGAGCAGAGGAGAGGAGACGAGAGGAGATGAGAGGAGAGGTTAGGAGAGGAGGAGAGGAGGGGAAAGGAAAGGGAAAGAAAGGAGAGGAGAGGAGAGGAGAGCAGAGGAGAGGAGAGGAGATGACAGGAGAGGAGAAGAGAGGAGATGATAGGAGATGAGAGGAGAGGAGACGAGAGGAGATGAGAGGAGAGGTTAGGAGAGGAGGAGAGGAGGGGAAAGGAAAGGAAAAGAAAGGAGAGGAGGGGAAAAGAGAGGAGAGGAGAAGAGAGGAGAGGAGGTGAGAGGAGAGGTTAGGAGGAGAGGAGGAGAGGAGAGGAGGGGAAAGGAAAGTAAAAAGAAAGGAGAGGAGAGGAGAGGAGAGGAGGAGAGGAGAGGAGGGTAAAGGAAAGGAAAAGAAAAGAGGAGAGGAAAGAAGAGGAGAGGAGGAGAGCAGTGGGGTTGGCTGTGGTGATGTTAATGAGTGTTAAAGGGGCCTGCTGAAGGTTCCAGACGGATCAGCATGACACTAAACTCCCACCTCTCAGGAGACCTTTCTCTTGCAGCCCTTGCTTCAGTTCTCTCCCCCCTCCTCTCTCTGTCTCTCTCTTATTCTATCTCTCACTCTCTCTTTCTCTCTGTCTCTCCTTCTCTCTCTCCATCTCTCTCTCTCTCTGTTCTCTCTCCTCCCCTTAACTTGTCACTACCTGTGTATTAGTTATTGCCCTCTGTTTCTCTCCTGCTGTATCTCTCTCTCTCTCTCTCTCTCTCTCTCTCTCTCTCTCTCTCTCTCTCTCTCTCTCTCTCCCTCTCTCTCTCTCTCTCTGACTCTCTCTGGTTGTGCCACTTACACCTACTAATGCTCACTCCCTGCGTCACATGACAGGGCCCCCGTGTTCCATGCTGCTAGGCAACCAGGATTAGCGCGACAACTCCGGAGGGGCAGGTGGCTGGGAGTGTGTGTCAGCAGTTTGCACCCCCCCATCCCCACACACACACCACCCCCCCACACACACACCACACACACACACACACACACCCCTCGTCCACATCACCTGTCCGAGCCTTCCTACCAGCCAGTGATGGCTGGCCAGAGTTAATATGGTGAGAAACAGTAAAATAAGACACAATATGAAAGTGGAAATAAGACATGAGATGGCACAATGACAAGAAGAGAGACAGGAAGAGTGAGAATGACATTAAACAAGAGAATAATGTGGGCAGAGGCTAGGAGGGAAAAAATAGAAGAATAGTAGGAGGAAACATTATTAATGTTGTAAAGACAACATTGCAAAGAAAGATGAGAAGATAAATGTGGGGGGAGAGAGAGAGTGAGAGAGCAACAAAGGGAGAGAGAGAGAGAAAGAGAGAGAGGGAAAGGGAGAGAGTGAAAGAGACAGAGGGGAAGGGTTAGCAGGGGAAGAGGGGGTGAAAAAGGGTTGAAGAGGAGATGGAGTGGAAAAGAGTGAAAGGGACAGAGTGGTGGTGGTAGTCAGTCATCCTGGGGTTCCTCCCCCACCTGCCTCTCCTCTGCGGCCCTGACTGCTCAGCACAGGAGGAGGAGAGGAGGAGAGCACCGTGGCATCTTGTATTTCTGTCTTACATGCGTCAGCATCCACAGGAGCACTCAGAGAGAGGAGGAGAGGAGGAGGGGAGGAGAGGAGAGGAGGAGAGGAGGAGAGGAGGAGAGGAGGAGGAGAGGAGGAGATCCTCCCCCACCTACCTCTCCTCTGCGGCCCTGACTGCTCAGCACAGGAGGAGTAGAGGAGGAGAGGAGAGGAGAGGAGGAGAGGAGAGGAGAGGAGAGGAGGAGAGGAGGAGGAGAGGAGGGGAGGAGGAGGAGGAGGAGGAGGGGAGAGGAGGAGAGGAGGAGGGAGGAGGGGATAAGGAGGGGGAGGAGGAGAGGAGGAGAGGAGAGGAGAGGAGGAGAGGAGGGGAGGGGAGGGGAGGAGGAGAGGAGGGGGAGGAGGGGAGGAGGAGGGGAGAAGGAGGCGGAGGAGGAGAGGAGAGGAGAGGAGGAGAGGAGGAGGGAAGGAGGAGGGCGTGGGTGGGGCAAGGCGCATGGGGTGGTGGGGGGGGTGGAAGGGGTAGAAGAAAAACTCATTACATGACATCAGAGGTCCTGCATTTTAGTATAGTAGTACTAGTAGTATAGTATAGTATAATGTACATATTGTTTTATAGTATTACTTGTATATATTGCTGTAAATGGAACCTATATTTTTTTAACTCTACCCAGTCATTTTCTATCTATTTCAATTCTATTCTTATATACTGTGTCTCTATGCATCTGTTGTTGGCTGCTCTAATCGACATCTCACTGCACTTTGTACAGTGACAATAAAGACTTCTATGATATTTTTGGACTTTTTGTGCCTTTATTTGGGACAGGACAGTGAAGACCAGACAGGAAATGAGTTGGAGCGAGAGACGGTACAGGGTTGGGAAACTACCCTGGCCTCAAACTCAAACCTGGGTCCCCATGGGCACTTTGCTCATCCATGGTACGGGTGCTCTACCAACTGCTCCACAGCAACCCCCAGGCATCAAAGGTCCTAATGATCCCACAGTGGTATCTAAAACAGGGGCATCCCATGTGCAGACTGTCATCGCTCTTTCACTTCCTCTCTGTGGACCTCTTCTCTGCTCATCAGTCTCTCTTGCTCTCTGGTTCTGCCTACTCATTTCTGTGTTCACACAGGAGCCCGCATCAATGGGGCATTGCGTCATTGTGACACTGCATTATTACGCCACACAAGAGCCCACATAAACGGGGCATTGCGTCGTTGTGACATTGCATTATTGCGTCACGCAAGAGCCCGCATTAACGGGGCATTGTGCCATTACGTCATTGCGTTATTGTGTGTGCTTGTCCGCTCCAACACCACTGGACTGCAAGAAATGTTGTCTTGTGTTGTTGTTGCCAAACTGTAAAGCACTTTGAGCTGCATCTTGTATGAATTGTGCTATACAAGTACAGATTGCTATGATTATTATGATTATTATGATTATTATGATTATTATGATTATTATGATTATTATTCTGTTCCATGCCATTCTGGTTGCATTATGGGTATTAATCCATAGTCACTTCTGTACATTTGTGCTCATAACCATAACTGTACAGAATCATAACTCACCTTAGCAGAAATTTCTGAAACACTCAACATGTATCTTTTTTTTACAACAGAACAAATCTGTTTTCATTTTTGCTACTGAGGGCCATGACACCATTGATTACTGATTAATTTCAACCATAATTTCAACTGAAATCATCCAAACCGCCTTGGTTTAAAGGTTTACCTCTCCCATAGTATGTAAACTGATGAGCATAACTATACTATCCACACATCGCTAAGACTTGCTGAGACACCCTGTCTGCACACGAGCCCAAACTAGGAGCACTGCAGCAAGCTCAAAGGGGCTGCTATTCTTTTGCATTTTCTGACATCAGAGCGTGCACCAAAATACTATAATATTTGTCTTGAATAATTTATTGTCAGAGCCTAAACGGTTGTGACATTAATTCCTAAGCAAACCCAGACAGTGCTGTAATTGGTGTTGTGGGTGACATTCAGTAACGAGTTGCCTGAATCAAGTAGGAAATTTTCCTTCGCTCCGTTAGATGAAGGCCAGGGGCTATGGGGTGATCCAAAGGCACGGCTATTATATTAATGATAATGATAATACTGAGCAGTATTACACTGGGGCTTACAGCTCTTTTTGAACTTTTTTTCTTTTCTGCATAATATTAAAGTAGATTTTCACAGCACAGTTTTTCTAACAACATTCACTCATTCAACACCTCACTTGTAAGAAATAAGTGCATTAATGATTGATTGTAAGGTGATGAACATTTCAGGAAATGAATCCAGAAACCACAGTATGCTTTTTCATTCAAAAATAGCCTTTTTCTTTAAGTCTCTACATAGCTAGGCAGACATCTGTTACATACACCAATGGAGTAATAATCTAAGGTAAGCACCAACTGTCACAGCAGCTTAAATAAGTTAACATGAGCCTGCTTGGTTAAATGTGATGTACAAGACATTGCATAGGCAGACACATCGTATTAACATGCAAGCACCTAATCCACCCTTATAGGAACAAATCTTTCCCTCTCTCTCTCCCTCTCTCATCTTTCACCAATCTCTCTCTCTCTCTCTCCCTCTCTCTCTCTCTCTGTATCTGTCACCAGTTCATCCACCCTAATAGGAACAAATCTCTCTCTCTCTCTCTCTCTCTCTCTCTCTCCCTCTCTCTCTCTCATCTTTCACCAATCTCTCTCTCTCTCGCTCTCTCTCTCTCTCTCTCTCTCTCTCTCCCTCTCTCTTTCTCTGTATCTGTCTGTCACCAGTTCATCCACCCTAATAGGAACAAATCTCTCTCTCTCTCTCTCTCTCTCTCTCTCTCTCTCTGTGTACCTGTCACCAGTTGCCATCCCATCCCCATCCTATTCTCTCCTTTCCCCCTGGTTCAGTAGTCAATGCACCTATTTGCACTGTGTGTTCTCCTCATTTATCACTGCCTGCCTGGACACTGCTCACGCCCCCCAACCCCCCCATCCACCCAACGTCCCAACCCCCCATCCACCCAACCCCCCATCCACCCAACCCCAACCCCCCATCCACCCAACCCCAACCCCAGTCACTGCTACTGCTACTGCTACTGGCTCCTGCCGGCACCCCACTGCCTCAGGGTTTAAAGGGAGGAGCTGTGTGTATGTGTGTTGAGAGAGACACAGAGAGAGAGAGAGAGAGAGAGAGAGAGAGAGAGGGAGAGGGAGAGAGAAAGAGAGAAAGAGAAAGAGAGTGCATGTGTGAGTGTTTGTGCATGCGTATGTGTGTCTGCCTGAGAGAGAGAGAGAGATAGAGAGAAAGAGAAAAAGAGTGTATGAGTGTGCGTGCGTGTGTGTCTGACTGAGAGAGAGAGAGAGAGAGAGATAGAGAGATAGAGAGAAAGAGAAAGAGAAAAAGAGTGTATGAGTGTGCGTGCGTGTGTGTCCGACTGAGAGAGACAGAGAGAGTTATAACAATACTCCCAAAATAGCTCTCATTCTCATGCAGTTTTCGGAAAGAGCATTCTCTGCACACACCACAAGAAAAATCAGCTGTGGGTAGTAAAAGATGATATTTTATGCACATCATTTTTATAAAAAGAAGTCTCAAAGTTGCAGTTCACTGGTGAAGTTGCTGTGTAGCAAGGATGTAACATGGGTCGCTGCCCACAGAAACACATTAACTGGGAGCTCATCTTGAAATAGAGTCATACGCTGTCAAAGTCTCAGTACACCTGCCAGCACATCACCGCAGAGGAAAATTGGATTGGGTTGTACCGTGACACTTTTAAATGCATGCACAGAGACTCACTCACTCCGTCTCACAAACACATGCACACACATGTGCACACACACAGAGAGACACACACAGGCACGCGCACACACACACACACACAAGCAACCATCCACAGCCACATAATTATGCTGTCTCACTTGCAGTTCCTCTGTAACTACCTGTAGGGGGCACTTGAAGTTTGATTTTCATTGGGCTGCTGGGCCTTTTTTAACACCCAGCAGTAAGTTTAGAAGTACAATCTGTTGATCTTATTTTAGAAACTACCAGCCTCCAGAATAACTTTAAGAAAAGCTGTTTATGCCACAGATAAAACCATGTCAGTCTCTTCCACTGTACCGAAGTGCAGTGATCCCCATATATTGTGGAAGTTACATTCCAGAACCCCTCACGATGGGTGAAAATCCGCAATATAGCGACCATATAGAAAAAAATATATTTTATAGCTTAAGCCTTGAAATACCCCTCCCACATGCTGTTTTAATAGATTTACTGTATTATTGAATGATTAATGCATTTTAATTAATATGTTTATGTTACAGCATAGTTATAAATTATAACTATAAAATATACTTGTTCTGATTAACTTTTCTTTAGCATGCACAGTGACATAGCATGCATATATTAATGAAAACAATTCCTCTTGATTTATTTTTCTTTTACGGTCTATGTATCCTACAGTATTTTCTAGTTCTTGCTTCTGCTTGTCTTCAATCAGTGTCACAACCTGAAAGAAAGAAAGAAAGAAAGAAAGAAAGAAAGAAAGAAAGAAAGAAAGAAAGAAAGAAAGAAAGAAAGAAAGAAAGAAAGAAAGAAAGAAAGAAAGAAAATCAAAAAATAGTGGAAGGAAAGAGGGACAAAGAGAAAGGAAGAGGAGAGACAGCAAAGGAGAGAGAGAGAGAGAGAGAGAGAGAGAGAGAGAGAGAGAGAGAGAATGAATTGTACAGAGGGAGTGGGGGCACAAGGAGGGTGCCAGATTGCAGAAGTCTGCTGACTCACTCAACCCTGTAGAGCGGAGAGGAGTGGAGAGAAGAGGAGGAGAGGAGAGGAGGGGAGGGGAGAGGAGAGGAGAGGAGGGGAGAGGAGGGGAGGGGAGAGGAGAGAAGAGGAGAGGAGAGGAGAGGAGAGGAGGAGAGTGGAGCGGAGGGGAGGGGAGAGGAGAGAAGAGAAGAGGAGAGGAGGGGAGGGGAGAGGAGAGGAGAGGAGAGGGGAAGGGAGGGGGGAGGAGAGGGGAAGGGAGAGGAGAATAGAAGAGAAGAGGAGATGAGAGGAAAGGAGAGGGAGGAGAGAAGAGGAGGGCAGGGGAGGGGAGAGGAGAGAAGAGGAGAGGAGAGAAGAGGAAAGAAGGGGAGGGAGGGGAGGGGATTGAAGATGAAGGCTGAGATGGGTCAGGGGTGATGGTGGTTGCACTGAATCCTCTGGATCAGTAGATCGATAGCTCTCCACTCAGCCAGGGGACAGGCGAGCCCAGGGGACTGGGGGGGACTTATGTCACACTCCCCACTCTCTGTCCTCCTACGCCTGACACCTGCAAAGGGTGATGGGTGGAGGTGTGCATATGGCACACACACCCTTAACCACCCCAGCCCCACACCCACCCCAACCAACCAAATGCCCCTCACAGCCAGCAAACTAAACTGGAGTGCTAAAGTAGAACTTCCCGTTGCACAGTTTAAACTGATCATTTTTACCTACTAGTCTCTTGGGGTGCAAAATAAAAAAAATGGTGCCCCTGACATTATTGAGGAAGGGCAGAATGTCTATACTGACAGATTTCTTTATAAACAAAGAAATATAATTTCATAGAAATTGAATTTGGTGAAATGTGAGTCAATTAAGCAACAAAGAAAATCAGTGTATACTTCTAAAAACCCATATTTGCTGTTCAGGAAACTTAAAGTTCAAAGGAGGGGGGTATAGAGTATTATGTAAACAGATTAAATACTTACATTATTTGAGATTTCACTATGTTCAGTGATTGAGACTTTTTTTACCCAATACTCAAATTACTTTACTAGTTGAAATAGCAAGTAGGTGGTAAACGTGACATTTGTCTAGTCATTTCTGTTGAGATGAGTGTGAAACTGTGAAAGTAAAAGTAATTATGCAGATACATGTTCAAAATAGTGAAAAGTTGTTCAAGTTCTCTCTCACACACACTTTACATGCACATATACAAACAGGCCACTCTAATCTTTGAATTTATGTATCTTGTCCAACATAGTTTATTAGATGTCATAAAGTATTTAAAAGGCACTGCTTAAAAATTTAGAATAATAATGTATTTTTAATTAAAAAGGACTTCTTTTCATTGGTTTCCTTAGATTCTTGCATACATCACTGCATATTTTATAGTTTGCAAGAGAGCAGCAGGGAACACTCGAGGAAAATTGGGTTATCGATATGTTAATCAGCATCTTTGACGTGCTTGCTCCGTCAGCTTTGACATTTCCCTCTCTAAATATGCATAGGTACTATTCTCTTAGCCTTAGGCCTGATTCACACCGACTTGAGCGTCTACAGCACGTATCCGTGTACAATATGTTTGTATAGTGACAGAATACACTCAGATCACGCATGCGGTGTGAATAGTCTCATTTGTTAACATGCATTCTAAACGAATACGGTCCGAAAACGGGCACACGCTGTATACACAGAGCGTTTGGTGTGAATGAGCCCCTACTCACTCCAGTGTGCCATACCATAACCCAAGTGTAATCCAGATGCTTAATATCCTAATTAGCTTATCTAATTACCACACAGTAATTAACGCCTGGATTGAGAGCGACTCCCGACTCGTTTGCCAAAGGATGTGTTGTCACGGTACCTCCAAGAGTGGCCAATTTAATCACCGTCATTAACTGCGGGGTCAGGTGAGCCTGCCGCGTACATTTTCTTTTTTTCCAGTGGGGGGGGGGGCAGGGATCTTGCTTCGCTGATAACACTCAATCAGGACTTTATTAGCTTGTAGACCTTGCCCCTCAAAGTCATTAACCTTACATGATGATGTAACCAGACGCTGGGCGAACGCCTTTCGACCTGGTCTGACATAAGTATTTGCATAAAGCATGAGGCTTACTGATCTGCTACTTCTGGTACTTGAAGACACGCTAAATTATGAACGACAACATCCTCTAGGTCGAAGCATCTGGGATTTTTTACCCCCATAATGATGAAGACCTAATAAGCAAGCTTTTAACTTTCAGCTATCCTGCACTATTTCTAATTGGTAATGACCATGGCATTTGCTATCTTCATAACCATTATGATGTTTAAAATGTGTACATTTTAATGGCAGGCAGATGAGTTATGAATTATGCAACGAAATTTGGAAACCCCTCTGTATCTCGACAAAATTAACTTTTTAATTCAGATTGACAGAAGACATGATGTAGCCAGCAGGTCTAATTTCATCTCGGCGCAAAAACATAGCATGTGTTTAAAGTCATTTGCATGCATCAAGATGTTGCAAATGCATTGACTACGACATTCAGGGAGCTGAACAAATCACAGATGCCTAATAATCTGCTTCGTCTTTTACATAGGGCCTTACAGTGTTGGGTATTCAGTCGTCAGACGTGGGGAAAAATGAAGAGTACAAAGAAGAGTGAGACAAAAAGGCATGTCATTATCTAAATGAATTGAGACGTGGCTTTTAAGCTCATCTTCCCACTTAGCAAATGATGGTAACCTGCCTGCCAAAACAGAGTTCAGCTTGTCTGAAGAAGTTTCCTCAGCAACACATTACCTCACCTGAATGCTTGTTTAAAGGTATTTCTTAAGGCATGATGGTTTGATGTATTCATGCTCTGTTGTTACCGACAACAACAGAAGATCACTGGAATGTTTTTTTATGTATTAGAATTGAGACACTGTTTTGTGTATAGCTACATGTTGCAGAAAACACGTAGTCAAATTGTTTAAACATCAGTTGCTGGGATCAGGCCCGCTGATAGTCTTGGCTGGGCCCAGGACAAGATAATCTGATGCCATAATGTAAGGAGGGACCAGTTCTGGGCACCCCCTTTGCCCTATCGCGGGCTTGGCTGGGATAGATGTACTGTACGCATTTAGGCCTGAGTAGGGGAATAGCAGTGCAGATTTTTGTGATGGCTCTTATTCCCTTTTTAGCCTTGCTCTCATTCCCTTGAAGGCTTGCCACACATTTATCAGCATTTCCAAAACCAGCCTTGGATCAGACAGATAGCACCTGTTTTCAGAACCATGTAGTCCACAGAGTTTAAGTGGTGAGTAGGACATGCCTCTTTCATCTAGCAATTAAACAAAACATAAAGAGCCCGTCATGAATAGAGCAAACAACCTGATCAAGCTCGAGCTTTGATGACTTCATTCCACTCCTGACATGCACACGGAGCCTCACATACTCTCAGAGAGAGAGAGAGAGAGACAGACAGACAGACAGATCCTGCAGTTTTCTTGTAAGAACAATCACTGAGACAGATTAAACCGGCCACTTGATGGAACAATTTCGACAAAGATTACTATCATCGCTCACAACACACACTTCAGGCAACAATGACATTCTGTCACTGATTCCACAAAAAAACGTAACAGGAATAAACCAGAGAAAGGTAGACCAAATACCCTAAAAGAAGAGGCGGCCCTGAAATTCTGACCGCCAACATTGCTCCCTCAAACGCAGAGGGCAAAAAACATTCAAACATGTCTGGGGACATTTTAACTCAGCTGAGTCACCAGCAGCTTTGGGTTGCAATGTTTTGAGCCTGTCTCCAGTAATAGGCATGTCATACCTAGTTTTCAAACAAGCACTGAATTGATAAGAGTCAGTCAAATCACCTATAAAATGTAACTAATCGCTATACAACCCTTCTTTTCCAGAAGCACTTCCTGTTGTAACAATACTAACCTCCACTTAACAGCACTGTCCTGTATTTTGTTATGCTCTTGCTTACTTTATTTTTCTCTGTATATCTGTAGCTTAATACAAATCTTCGATAAATAAGCACTACCCCTTGTCAGGTGATAACAAACTGCTGTACAGCGACAATGTAAAGTATGCAGCATGTGTGAGAACATAAGTGTGTGATCTTATACTGCGCACAGCGAACAGGCTCTGTGCCTGGTGTTTTTAAAAATAGATCTGATTTAACGCCCTGGAGGTCTTCGGCCAGACACCAGCCTGTAAGGTGCCTGCTGAATCTTTCACACGAGCCATAGCTCAAAAGAATGGCAATTAATATTCATAGAATTACACCCCCACATCTAGTACTTTTTGATCGAATGTGTTCATTTCTTTCTTTCTCTCTCTCTCTCTCTCTCTCTCTCTCTCTCTCTCTCTCTCTCTCTCTCTCTCTCTCTCTATTTATCTCTCTCTCTCTCACACACACACATGCACACACGCATACATATATACACACACGCACACTCATAGACACACACACACACACACTGCAACCAGAAGAATGAGGATATTGACTGTTCCGAACTGGTATGTTTTTTAGTCTGAAAAAAGGCTTAGAGTGGGTTGTTTAAGGTAGTCACACCGTCTACAATGCTGAAGCTGCCACACTAGCGTGCTCCTGTTTTATTTTTGTTTTGTTTTGTGTGTGTGTGTGTGTGCGTGTGTGTGTGTATTAGTGTGTGTGTGTTGGGGGGACAATGCGGAAAAGAAAGAAAGAGAGAGAGGGAAGAAAGAAAGAGAAGGATGAAGGGAGAAAATGATTAATGATGAGGCCTAATCAGTGACATCAATCATCAAAATTCTTTTGAGAACTTCAAGTTTCAGCAGTGCTACAGATAAGGATTCACCCGTGTCACTTGAACACTTAAAAGCTTTTTAGCCCACCCTTCCCCGCCCCGCAATAAAAAGGTCTTTTCAACGTCTAATTTCCAGTGTAACTTGACTGAATTTTTTTACACTTCCATCAGAACTAATCAGCACATTCATACTTCAACAGTCACTATCTGGTGCTAATAAAATATCAGTTTTTGCCACTAATAGATTTGTGCTCATAAATTGCATGGCAATCTTTAATTTATTCTACATTAATCATTCATTTATTTGTCATACATCATTGCAAATGAGCAGTACAATTACTGGTTAATGCATCATAATTACACAGTAGATGACAGTATAACAATGTAAGTGTTGCTGGTGTTTTACAGCTAGGCTAAGAAGCATGTCATAGAGTGTAGAATGTTTTAGCATAGCATAGTGATAACCACACACCTCGATGAGTCCTTCATTGCAATTAGCGGAAGAACACATTATAATTCATAATGGCTGATCCCACGGCTGCGAAATGTCTGCTAAACGTTAATTTTATTGTATATTTCGTCAATTTTAATATTAATTTGACATCACAGCCACATTAACTAATATGCCTTTCCTTTGATGGAACTTCACAGCTTGGCACACTCCTGGCTGAAATTACATGGTGTGACGTGTTATGTGTTGGTCTGCATTCTGATGTGTTAAATCAGCTCTATTCTGCTACCGTAAACACCATCAAATCATGTTGTTGCTGTAAAGGCAGATTTAAGACATCAACAGCATTACATCATCATTTGCTCAACATGTTTAAGAGTCATAACAGCTAACAGTTCACAAACTTCCTGAAGTGAAGACTGAAGTGGCATGACATCTCCATAACATGACATGGTCGAATGACATCAACTACGTAGAATCAACCCTTTTAATATGCATGATTTTCAATTTCAGTTCTCAACGAGAGTTTACCTAAGTGAATGCTGTATTTATATCTTTTCACAGATTGTACTTTTTGTAGCAAAGCATTACCCGAGCAATTGTAGCAAAGTATCGCCCATGTTGTGAAAAGCCTGAAATGGAAACCTACTTTTGATATTGGACAGCTGTACACCTGTATCACAACTGTACAGTCCCTTGTACAGCCCTTTGTAGTGTTCCCTCACCTAAAAAAGCACAAGAGAAGCTCATCCCTGCAAGTACAAAGTGGGGAAACAGTGTGTGAAGCATTACAAATGGCCTACAGAAAATTGGTTTTGGCACATCAATGACATGATGATGCGACAACATGGCAGAATGTGTCAAATCAGAAGGGCTAAGGTTTCATTATCTAATCGCTCCTGACAAGCAGAGGAGGCCTATTTGCTTCTGTTTACCGAGGCTTAATATGAGACAAAGCTTTCCTGCTTCCATAATCCCCTACTCAGGTTCTGCTTCTTTTCAAATGCCAACTGATATTTACACAGACAACATGCAGCTTGGTTGAAATCATCACATACAAACACGGGTAAAATCATGTCTAAAAAAAATTCAATGGTATATGGCAAACACAATTTTCCAAATTCCCCAGATTCTGGTGATGTGATTATTTCCCATTGATATAAGAGGGTCACATCACCACTGTCACTGTCAGCAACTGTCATGACTCTTCTCATGAGGTTTGATGCTATGACAGTTTTCTTGCATTGTGACACAGAATGATAATCACACATTATGTTAATATCACACAGTCATGACCTTGCACATTAGCCATTGTGATGACTGATGGTGGGATGTAGCATCTGGTACATAGCATTAGGCATCATGATGACTGATGCAAGCAAATGGCGTCTACAATAACACATATGTGTCATGGTAATGGGAATCTAATGTCTTCCAAATGTAGCTGTTTCTAAAAGGTTAAAGAAAAAAACATTTCTTTTGTCTTGTGGATATTGGGTTATGGGATTTAGGATTTAGGTTTGTATATAGGATTTGCTTTTAAATTGATTGAAATTACTTTACGTCCTATTGTTTATATTGTCTTATTTTTTATATTTTACTTTAAGTACCTCTAATGTACTAGTTTCATTTTAATCATTCTGTTTAGCTTTAAATTGCATTTTTATCACTTCATCTCTTCCATTTGCCTTGCATGACATTTGCTATGAAATAAACTCATCTTGCCTTGTTTGAACAATAGGCTTAGGCTTAGGCTCACCAAAAGCTCTTGTGATATTAATTCATGTCTAATATCCGTGTGAACTTTTCAAACAGCATATTCACTCTTTGCATTACTTCCAATTAAACATAGCAAGAAGGAAGAAGCAGCACTGCAGAACATAACTGCAGATCTGTGTCATTCTTCAACTAATACCCTGGCTATAGATGAGAACAAGATAATATGGAGATACATTGATTATCATGTAGCCAGTAGCCAGGATCTTTCTTTCTGATTATGTATCCATGAATTATCTGTTGTTCAAAATGGAGGGGCGAAAAGTCTACCAGAATAGAGAAGAATTACAACATATCTTTGCTTGTAGTGAGTATTCTGTGACACTTTATTTGAAGGTGCCTTACTAACATATTGTTATTAGTAGTATAACTACAAACTGGTCATTACTAGCAGTAAGTATTCTTACCAATTTATCATTTCTGGTAGTAAGTATTTTACCAACATATCCCTACTAAAAGTAAGCATTCTAACTAACCTATCCTTACTAGTAGTAGTCTTTTAGTAGTAGCATTTTTTTACCAGATTATCCATGCTGCTGAAGCTTCATCCTTTGAGAGATCAAATCTGAATTTAACAGTTTCAGACTTCAAGTTAGCCTTGAAAAGAGACTTGTTGACTACCAAGCACCGAATTCTTCAGTGCAACCGTCCCACACACTCCATCTGCACTTAGCAGTAAACTGTGGAGAGTGGGGGAAGCTGGAAGTAGATTCATTGTTCTGCGTCACTAAAAGACAGGGTAAATGAGGCCCTTTTCCCAGCACAGACCCAGGAAACAAATAGTATTTTCTTTCCATTCAAACACGTTTCTGTGATTGATCTAACTTGCCAAGTGCAATAGCATAAATGGAATTGTCCGCACCACAAAACAAGTAAGCGCTGCCAGATAGGAAAAAAACAAATGGGCTCATTCAAGTGCATAAAATGCTAAAAACAAGAACAGGTCATTTTAACCTTATTTCAATTTAAGTGTGCAGCCAAGCATTTCTTTAACATTGAGTCTGACAAATTGTTTAGGAGCTCTCATGACATTTAATGAAAAAGTCAGTGTTTTTTAACCTCTATGGAGGAACACACACACACACACACACACACACACACACACACTTCTTTACGCTGTGTGTCTTTCTGCTGGGCACTGATCTTCCAGGAAAGTGTGAGGACTTCCCAGGAATAAGATGTGTTGTTTTCTGGTTGTGTTCTTGTCCTTTTAGGTTGCTTAAAAATAAATGTGACTCCAGGTCACTACATATAAATAAATGTATACAAGAAGATACAATTTCAAAGCTCTCCATGGACTTTTTCAACAGCTAAATGTTCTGGGGTTACAGCAAAAGAAAAACTCCAAGGCACTCTCACTCTGCAAAATTAAAAAGCCTTTATTACAGTGGCTAGGTCATATCAACCCTTTTTTTCGGCATTCGGCATTCGGCATTCATTCTTTGAATGCCGAAACGCGTTGGGGTTTTTAAAAAAAGGGTTGATATAACCTAGCCACTGTAATAAAGGCTTTTTAATTTTGCAGAGTGAGAGTGCCTTGGAGTTTTTCTTTTGCTGTAACCCAAGTCCTTTCCCTTCCAAAGAGCACCTCAAACATATTACTTTTTGAGTCCAGGAAGCGCTCCTAGACAAATGCTTTTGTGAGCTAAATGTTCTGCTTTGCCCTGAGCAAAATCTTTACTGAGAGACAGCCTGTAGCTAAACACTAATAAACTGCAAAGGCCAGTAACCTAAAGGGGCAAAGTCCAACTTAAACTGTTTCTCAGATCACGCATGAATCCTCTGTGGGCACCGAACAAAGCCTATACACCTAGCCTACCCATAATGATGTGCTGTTGTAATGATGTGGTAGCCAATGCTAATGAGCCATTATACTCCCTATGATCTGATTGATTTCAATAAAGCTCATTTAAATGAATGTCTTTGGCTGCATAACGAGGGGGCACACGTGAGAACTGAATCACTGGCTTAAAACTACTCATAGTTAAAAAGTGCTTTCATTATATGTATCTCTTTCAGGGAACCTCAGATGTTTTCCCATGTCTTTGGTGTTTTATGTACTTTGTACTTACTGTACTATATACACAGAACAAGCTAACTCCTCTCCCTGAAGTTGTGCGGTGTGTGAATCATGGAAATTACTTTATTGTACAGACTATTACCCAATTTACATTCCCCAAATGGGGACTTTTTAGAAAACAATGTCGACTAATTGGATACTGGACACACGAGCACTTAAAAAGAAGAAGTGCCCTCAAATCTCTAGTCTTAATCATGTTAAAGACATAGCAAGACACAGAGAGAGAGATAGGCTTTGTAGTTCATCCCAGCCAGAGAAAAAGCAAGACTTCACCAAAGCCTATAAAATAGGCCGATTTTGGGCCTAAATGGCCTCTTTTTATTCATGATAGATAATCATGAGAGAGAGAAAGGGAGGCAGAAAATACTGTGGCAGTTAGAGCTGAACCAACTGCCACTTTTTAAATATGGAATTTGGAATGTTAAGTAACAGAAATCTACAGTAATGACCAATGCTGGTAAAACGTTCTGAAATTGGGCACAGGATTCAGGACAGTCTCATGATTCTTTTCACCAAGTTTCTTGTCGGCACCTCAACCCCTCTAGCGCCATCTGGGATGGCTCATCTTTCCCATAGGTTTAATCTCACATTTCCCATAGGTTTATGTGGCACACTCCACTGTTGTTTTCCATGTCATGTGATTTCATTAGGACTATTATACATACTGTAGGTTTATTATGATAAAAAATTGACATTATTGTCATTAAAATGAGTATTCTTTTTATCACACAGTAATTAGTGTTTTTTTATGTTTTTTTTCCATCACCAAATGTGTATTTATGGATATAGTAATTGATAGCCTATGGTGGCAGTTTTACCCAGCATTAGCTATTCAATTCATTTTAAAATATATGCATATAATTATTATGCTTGACAGGTATCCATTACTGTTATTCAGAAAGGCATTTTTAGCAAATTATGGAAACATATAACAAACATAAATTGCAAAAATCAAATTGAAATGTTCCTAAACCCAATTTTACTTCATATCAGTGTACCTCCTGTAAAGCCTCTCCAGACTCAACAACAAACTGGCCGCCTGATGTCTCTCACACAGCTGTGACACACACGTACATGCACACACACGCACACACACACACACACACACACACCTCCCCTCTTTCTCTCAGACATGCACACGCACGCACGCACGCACGCACACACACACACACACACACACACACACACACACACACATACACACACACACACACACACACACACACACACACACACTCCTCCCCTCTTTCTCTCAGACATGCACACGCACGCACGCGCACACACACACACACACACACACACACACACACACACACACACACACACACACAAACACATGCATGTATACTCAAACACAGTACTGTTTAGCATGCATCTACCACACACAAAGCAGCCCAGCTTCAAAGAGATAATTTCTGGCGCCCCAACAAGTGGCTCTCCCATAGCATGATGCGCACCTCGGTTTGGGAAGCCCCACACCTGCAGTGAGCTGTGTGTGTGTGTGTGTGTGTGTGTGTGTTTGTGTGTGTGTGTGTGTGTGTGTGTGTGTCTTTGGGCTCAAAGGGAGGCCTTTATTCCCCACATACACAAAACACTGGCTCCCCATTCTTCATCACTCTTCCTCCTCCTCTTCCTCCCCCTCCTCACAGCTGCCTGGTCACGGATGACTCAGGGCTGAGACTGAAAGCGAGTGGTGTCACATTACACTGCTGTTTGTTTTGTTTTTTTTATTCATGCCACTGAGATCTATTGTCTGACTGTGAATGATGTCAGATATATATATCGTACCCAACTACAAACACACATGCACACAGCGACACACACATACACAGACATAAACACACACACACACACACACACACACACACACACACACACACACACAGGGACAGTGGGCAAGACAGTGCACTTTTTACTGCCTAACCACCAAACTCACCCACAATCTCTATACACACACAAAAACACACAACACATAAATTAGTCCTGTGAGTACTAAAGAAATCATTTGAATGCCGTATTTCCACCTCATCTGCAACAGGTGTGACAGCTCTTTCCACAGAGCACGGACAATCAAGGAATCTAAAGAAAGTAACATACTTTTTAAATATTTACTGCATGAACATCTAGAAATTCAGTTTTACTGTCCTACAGTCCAGATCTTTTTTTGTCAAGACTAGTGTCCATGGGATACATTTTGAGCATTTCTGCTGATGTTGTGTATTTGACACTGATTATGCATGGTATTGATGATAAAATGGTAATAAAATAGGAATGGTATTTTTTCATGAATATTGATTCTCAGTAGTGGTGGGCATAGATTATTTTTTTTAATCTAGATTAATCTCGCTGTAATCATAAAATTAATCTAGATTAATCTAGATAAAAATGGCTCATTTGAATTCTGCCGAAGGCATCCGCGCTAAAATATATAGGTAGGCATCCACGCTAAAATATCAAGGTGAAAGCAGAGTGTTGAGGGAGGGAGAGTCGCCAACAGCCGTTTCTATTTTCGCAAGGGGGAGGGAGGAAATACCCCTTTATGCAGCGCAGAGCAGATTCTAGGTTCGTTTTAATTGAAATGAATAGGACACATGTGGAGTTTAACTAATAAATTGGTCATTACGTTTTTCTGGAGTGTTTAAGGGTTTTTTGGAATCATGTGTCACAATCCGCAACTATTTGTAATAATTTCAAGCCTAATAGTGTAAGTTGTTACTGTTTGGATTTTGAGAAAATTAGCTTTATTTCAGGTCAGGCAGCAACCACTTACTATGTGGTTGTTAGCGCGCTAACGCTAGCGAACTACGCTAACGTAATGTTTTAAATTGAAAGCTGTCACTTTACTCACTAACGCCCACCTAGATACTGTTACTGGTTATAGTGTAAGCAGACAAAGTAATATAAAGTTATAGGGTTACAGCAATGTATTAAATTCAAGGTGAGTCCAATCGCTGTTAGCGTTTAGCACATGGTGTTGTCATAGTTACTACCATTCACTTGAATGAGCTAGAGCTAGTTCGTTAGCTTGCTAGCTCGCTTTACAGACACACTAAATTATTTTCTAAGAGTTCGAAATAGGAATTTGTTGGCATTTTGGTCCCATAGTAACGTATTATGTTGGCGTATCTTTGTAGAATCTAAGGTCTTTGGTGAAAGTCATCATAGTTTGTGTAGTATAGACCCAGCTCCCAACCCAACTTTGAGAATAGATTAACGGCGATATTTTTTTTATCGCCCGATAAGAGTCTCACGTTAACGCAGCACGTTAACGCCGATAACGGCCCACCTATAATTCTCAGTAATTCAAATACTCAAATGTAACTAATTTCCATCATTGCTTGGGCCCCTGAGCAGGTATGTTTTTATACATTTGCACATTGACCTATGTCTTTGTATGAAATGCGCTATATAAATACACTTGCCCAGGTTAAAGGGAAGAAACTAAACCAGCAACACATGTTCCTCTCCTACTCTCCACACCACAGAGAGTTCATGTCTTTCAAACTCAACATCGCAGGGCCAAGTCACTCTGACCTACCAGGAGGCCTCCAGGGGGGAGAATGTCACCCTCCATCCACCTACAGTATCTCTCGCCTGGTTACCCACACGCACACACTTCTCTCTAGCTCAGCGATCCGCAAATGACAGGCTCGGTAGTGGTAGTGGAGGAGCGCAGAGAGGAGAGAAGACAGAGAGAGGGAGAGAGAAAGAGAGGTGGAAATATTCCATGCAATTAATCAGGAGAATGAGAAGAATCAGCGGTTGCCGCAATCTGGCCGTCTGCACACAAACACCAAGTTAGTGCTGCAAACATGCCCAAAACACACACCGTCGCCACAGTAACCAGCGCTCTGCTTTGCTGCTCCGCCTGCCCAGAGAGTCTGTGCTGACATTTTGTGCCAGAGCCTCTCTTTCTCTTACTCTCTCTCACATTTTTCTTCTTTCTTTCTTTCTATTCTATTTTTGTCTTCCTCTCTCTCTTTCTTGCTCTCCCTCTCGTTTTTTTCTCCTATCTTTTTTTTTTTTATATATCTTTCTCTCTGTTGCACAAACTGTCTCCATGGCTTACTCATTGCTTTCTCTTTGACTTAAAATGCTTCATGTCACATTAGCATTCCTCATAGCGTATGAATAATCTTGTTTGTTTTCCATAGCAGCATTACAATACCTAATACTTTAACAGCATTTTCAAATGAGTCTTTATGTAATACCCACAAAAAATAGTCTTATGATTTTAATGTTATTTATTATATTACGAAACTTAAACATGAAGCGAAAGTAACTAAGCACTCGGTTTAAAATGCTACAGTGTGAATTTCTTGTCAAGGTACAGGCCTAAAAAGGACAGTTGGATGTGAACTGAAGCAACAGGTCCCCCAGGGCACGACCTGGTCTCTGAAATGGCCTCTCGACAGCAGACACTGTCAGCCTGCACTGACAGCTGACACACCCAGTCCTGCCAAGACTTTCTTTACAGTTTCAACAATGGCCGGGTCCGAATGGAAAAAAGCTGCCTTCGAAGAGAGCAGTCGGTGGCAGCACGGCATCAAGGCTGTCTGAATTGAATAAATGCATAAAATGCTGCCTTCGAAGGTACCTTCAACATCTGATATTCTATCGAACATCTGACAGTCTTACTCTCTTTCACTGTCTGGTTTTAATCCTTGACCCATTAGTCTTGTACAAGTTGGTTTAGCTAAAAGGACACAAACGTGTGGATGTCAGTTGTCACAAATGAATGTCACAAAAGTGGATGAACAATTTGAGGGGCATGATGACTGATTCAATGCATGGCTTTGCATAACCTCTTCATCGCAACTTTACATAATTTTGTTGTTTGCTGGAGATACCCACAAAATACATACTCTAGAGCAGGTTGTTTGCATCAAATTAGGTACATAAGCTGATAATTCGCGCTAAATATGAGGATATAATTGTGTATTCCATATGCAATTAGCTAGATAACTCCACCACAATACCCAGTTCAATTAGCAATGACATTTCAGGAACTAACTGCACAAATGTCACCTGGACTTTGGCTAAACGGACAGGACTGCCAGGTCCATTAAGCAGGAAATGACATAAATCATACACAACATAAATAAATGGGGTGGTGGAGCACAACTGAAAGAGAAAACTGCGCCAGACTCTCTTGTAGCCGTTTCTGTGAGTTCAGTCCAGATGCACGACCCGTCCTACTGCAGCAGAGATGTGCTAATTTATCACTGCCTTTATCAGCTTGGATGTGCCGAAGCCATTTTTAGACCCCAGACAAACTCATCTGACCCAGTGCGTTGCGTGTTGTATGCAGTTGGAAACACGCTGTGTTGCTCATCCACACCTATAAAACCACATTGTGATTTTTTGCCACAATTGCCACAGTGTGAAGTTGCTTCTTAACAATTTTTTTTTCATTCATAAGTATAGGCTTAGTAATGAGTAATTACTTCCATCAGCAAACTGAAGAGTTTGTTTATCATGATATACAACTTCACCACTAGATAGAAGATCTTGGGAAAGCACCTTGATGTCAAGTGACACATGTGTGTCATTTTGATTTTCTTAGAAAATGAAAGATCTTGCTAGTGGCACCTTCCCAAACATGCTACAAATCCATCAGCTAATGGAGGTCCTCTCTTTTAACTCTCACAAGACAAACATACATCAAAGGAAAAATAGACATACAACCAGCATGTAATACTTACTGTACTGTACATGACAAAATACTTGACAATGACAAAATGGTGCAGATAGCAGTTGATGGTGTTTCAAATGCCAAGAGAAAGTTTGAGAAATGATGAGCAAAACAGACACTTGCACATTTTGAGTTAAGTTGGTGTCCCATCAGCCCAGACAGTGTGAATTTACTGCTGAAGTGTTTATAATGCACTCTCAGTCACATGCCTCTTGTGAGCAATTCCATCTCAATCGTGTCTCTAACCCTGTCATAGGCCATCAGAATCAGAATACACAGACAGACAGACAGGCAGACAGACAGACAGACAGGCAGACAGGCAGACAGACAGACAGACAGACAGACAGACAGACAGACAGACAGACAGACAGATAGATAGATAGATAAATAGATAGATAGATAGAGAGAGAGAGTTATAGATTGATAGAGTATAGATAGAAGTTGGTGGTAATTGTTGTTATAGTAGCTCAGCCCAAGGAAAATTAATTAATAAATAAATAAGAAGTAGATCATTGAGATCAGTTTAACAGCAGTTTAGAAGCCACACTTTTGTAGCGGAGTGCTGTTTAATTCTGCTCTGAAACCCATGTAACCCAGTACATATGACTGACCTTGTAGTGATTTGGCATTGCCAGTCTGGGAGTGTGGAGGGGGAGGGGGGGGGCTTTGGATTGGGCTGGGTTGGTTAGTGGCAACACACGCTGTGCAATCCAATCCAGTCTCCTTTAGAATTTGGATCAGAACCAAGGTTGTATCTAGACTGTCTGTGGCATATCGCAGACTGATGGAGATAAATGCACGCATGCCCTCCAATGTCGTTCTAAACAAGTGTAATTGAACAGGTCTGTGACTGACGTTATCTTTGTGGAAGACAATCATTTATCCAGCCCAATATGGTATGTGTGCTCTCTGAATCTGAACAGGCTCCACAAATACCTGGTGATTCACAGTCTGGATAACAATCCCCACAGATAAGATATACATAGCTGAGATAATTCCAGTGTTTATGCTGTCTTAGTGCAGAGATGTCACCTGCAATAACAAGAGCCACAGTCTTCACCCAATCAATCAGTCTGAGGGTCACACAGGTCAGACGTTTTAAACTTTAATTTTTTCTGAGTAAAAGTGAAGGGGAAACTGGTGAATCTCCATTGTCACAGCCGAATGTGCTTCTGAGGAAAATAAAGTTTTAAAACTTAACATTAACATGTTCATTTTGCTATCTTCCATGTTGACATGGCAGGGGTGAAAGAAGCCATCAGTGCCATGGGTGAATATCTACCTGGGACTTTCAGAACATCACTGACAAATCCACACAAAGCTCTCCTATGACGTAGGAAATCAGAGAAACCACTGTCAGTAGGTTACAGAACAGATAGGGACAGGAGAAGACTGGGTAACTACTACATATGAAGCATTTGTTATGCCTTTTTTAACTCTTAATTAACACTTTGATTATCATTTCTTAACCATTATTCATACATTATGTCTCATCAGTAAAACATTTCTAAACATATCTAAATCTATATGGATTTTTGTTTTTATTTTGTTTGTCTGTCTGTATGGCCATCTGTCGGTCTTTGTGCTATCTATCTCTGTATCTCTCTGCCTGCTCTCGTTCTCTCACTCCATCTCTTTTTCTGCATCTGCAACATTTGTAGATATGATATTGATTTACTGGTGAGAAATAATATAAGAACGATGGTTAACAATTGGTGAACAAACTCTTGACCTTACAATTAACAAATGCATGATAAATGCTTCATACGTTCTGTTTTTTATAAAGTGCTATGAAAACTGTGGTATGGCATCTGGCATGTGTTCGAGAAAGTTAGCTGAGATGTCTTCTGTTGTTAGCTTATTCCATGCAAATTGCATGCAGATGAGTTAAAAGGTGAGAAAGTGTACGTTCTATGCCATATAGGGCCATTTTATGGGGAAATGAAATATTTATGAATATGTTATTTCAAAGGATACAGATGGGTTTTTTATGTTCATGGTAATGACTGAGGCAGGACTTGGTGTGTGTGTGTGTGTGTGTGTGTGTGTGTGTGTGTGTGTGTGTGTGTGTGTGTGTGTGTGTGTGTTCAACAGTTTCACTGCATGTCCTACTACCCAGTATGTCTATGCATGTGACAAATGAATAAATATCCTTGTATCCTTGTGTGTGTGTGTGTGTGTGTGTGTGTGTGTGTGTGTGTGTGTGTGTGTGTATGTGTGTATGTGTGTATTTAATGGGCCCAGTATTACAGGGCTCATTTCTATCAACACTACTGTATATGCCACTAAAAGCATTTACTGAACACGAAAACATAGGCTGGATTATTAGACACATTACAGTAAAGTGGTCCACCAGTTTTCTGTTGTTATGACTTCATAAAGTGTATTTACACAGCTGCTGGACCATCACAGGTAGGCCTCTACTGTCGGCGCTGTTTGGCTACGGCTAGTTGGAACGGCTGGGTAGGCTTGTCCAATCTAAATTAAATCGTCAAAACACAATAAAAATGATCCAGGTTGTGTTTGGGGATGTAGGGATGTGAAGCCGTGAGCTGATGATTGTGGTGAAACAGCTGGTTACTGCCTTTTGACTGAAGGGGCCTAATCCACTGGGGCCATAGTAACACCTGAAGCTCTTTGTGGCTAATGAAATAACAGCTGTGATTTTTTATGAGCCAGTATAGCATATGTTACGTGCAGTATAAAATACTTTAACATGCATTAAGGCTGATAATTCTGTACGGTTCATAAGAAATCATTCCACTACTTGATGACTGCAGTATTGTCTTAGAGATTAACAAATGGTTCAGTTTAAATAGGATGAACTGCTGACATAAACTTAATTTTGTAAGTCATGTCAGAAAACGAAGACCAGTTGTGAATTTATTTTTCCAAACTGCAAGTTCAAATTATAGCAGTGGTCTGATTAGCTTTATAGTCCTTTAACGCCGTAAATTGTATGGATTCAGATTTCTGCTGACCTTTAGGAATGTCTGGACTTAGCACCTGCCTATTTTATCTTTTCTGCACAGCTATGACACATGTATGAATAATTTAACAAACACCTGTACTAAAATACTAAATTTCCCTAACTTCTGAGCAAATAAACGCCAAAAGCATCACGCTTCGCTGGCAAAATGTATATCAATATGTAAACAAAACACAACAAAAAAAAACAGCGCATTGTCATTTGCCTCGGCCACCAAGTGCATGATCACCAGAACCAATTTCTAACATCTGCTGTTCGCTGTTCTCAGCCAAACCTGTGATGTGGAGCCAGGGAACGAAAGGCACGTTTCACCAAGCCCAGTCACCCCTCCCCCCTCACTGCAGATATTCTGATCTGAACTGAAGTGCCAAAGCAACATGTTTCATCAAAACGCACTTGTTTTGAGAAAAAGAAGCAAAACATCACAAATAGCCAATTTAACTGTTATTGTGTATGGTTTACAGTTAGTGGGAAGGGTTGCTTTTGTGAGACAAAGTTAGATTTGGAAATTTGGCGTCATAAAACCAGAGTCGTGTATTTATAGAGCTCTTAGTGGTTCTATTTATAGCTCTCTTGTCCGCATGAGATGCGTTGCACATGGACACTGTTGCTCGACAGAGAAATGGATTGGAAAAAGTCAGTGAACGGGAAAAGACCTGGGTCGACAATAAAAAGGGCAGACCCTTGTAGTTCTCTTGCTGAGGCAACACGGGAAGTCTGCGCAAAAACACTTGTTGACTCCACTGTACCACCCCAGCACGCTACACCGAGAAGCCTCCGTTTATGAACTATAATGCAGGCATTATTGTGTGTGTGTGTGTGTGTGTGTGTGTGTGTGTGTGTGTGTGTGAGAGAGAGAGAGAGAGGGGGGGGGGGGGGCTGCTGTAAACGGTGTAGTGAAGACAGTAACAGAAAGTGAGGAGAGGCGAGTGAGAATTTCGCTAACGTTTTGTCCTCGCATGAACCGACGCTAGGGATGTCACCCTATACAATGTTTACCACGTCCCTCTACAAATAAACAAAACGAACAAATGCATAAACACATTGTTATGTGCACAGATTTCATAGCGTGGTGCTGTTGGACGTCCACGTCTCCAAGTGGAGCCGCGTTCTGAGCTGTGTGGAGCTGTCCTTTCAGCACCACGCGTAGTGGTACGAGTCTGGAAACACACCATCATCTCCATTACACGCTCTCTTACACAACGTTCAGCTTATATATCAGGTAGATGTAGAGCTATGTTTGCAAACTCCACTGGTATTTGGAGTGTGGTATCGTTTTCCAAAACAACAAAAAATCTGTAAAAGTGATGAAAAGCAAACTTTGCAGAGATTGGATGCTGACTTTGCTAAAACATTGGTTATTATCTTGAGTGGAGCCCAAAAAAGATGCCAAGTAGGCAATTTCATCATCTGAGACAACAAACATGAAATAGAGTGCAACAGGCAGGCTTGGCTCGTGCGCAGTTCAGCGTTTTACTGGACACAGGGCGCCTCCGTGCCACAAACTGTTTGCTTACAGTAAGATGAACTCCATGATTGTCACTTTGCTTCAAGCACCAAGGACCGCCTTGTCATCACCCAGACAGGGAGGCAAGTGAACCTACGCTACAGCTTTTTTTTTTTTGCTCACGTCATGGCCCCCACACACACACTATGTCATGACACGGGCTAAGAATCAAACAAGTTTTCCAGTCAGGAGAAATCTGACGAGCTGCACTCACCTATGGTGGTTATGACTGTGATGGCAAAGTAAAAGGAGCCGGCAAATTTCCACTGAACCCCGGCTCTGTGGGGCTCAGCCTCCATGATAATAGTCTCCAATTTCCTATAGTCGTCCTCACTAATGTTGTACTTTCCTTGGAGACGCTTTTCCTCAGCTTCCAGCTGCTCTTTCTCCCTCATTTCATAATCCGATTCCAAGGCATCGAACACCGCGGCCCCGACCAGCAGATAGGTGAACGTGCAGATGATCAGGGACAGAGTCCGCACGTTCTGCCGCTTCATGGCCCCCAGGAACCGGCGACTGAGGGGTTCATGTCCCCTTCGATCCCCCGGAAAGGCGCAGCACTCGGGAAAGCTCTGACAGCGATAGGACGGGTAGGGGCAGACTCGGGTGTGTGGTTGGTGACGGTGGGCGCCGTGGACGCCTGGACAGTGGGAGAGGTTGTGGCCCCTGTAACAGGCTCCAAGATCCTCCTGGTTCGACGAAAGACACAACAGACTGCTTGAACGCCGGGACCAGGAGCCTTGCAGCCGAGAGACTCTGCGCAAGACCTGCCCAAACCAAGTCCTCCCGGCGCGTAGGGCCATCAACAAACAGCGGGGAGATTGCCTCAGTCCTCTTGTGACTAATAGTGCTTACTCCACACTAACTCACGCGTAAATGAGCAGTTCCGTGGTGCAAGCCATAGTACAGTTAAAATACACTGAAAAATCTTTACTTTAGTCTTTTCAGGTGTCGACTGTAGCATTCCCCACACATAAAAAGAACAGTTATAACATCCTATAGAATAACGATGCAGGGCGCGCCTCCTCGTGAAATTGTTCCAAAGTTTTGGCCACAACCAACCTGTTCATCCCGGTCTCGCTTCCCACGAGCTTGCATCGCAGAAGCAGCTTCCCCACGTCCATAGTTAAGCTGATATGAAAAAAAAAACATGCGCGTCTGTAGATACACAATGTAATTTGCTGAGTCGATCACGGACTGAGTTGGAATTCAAGACCGTGGTTGATCTCCGAGGGAAAAAAAAGAATCTGCGCATGGGACTGGCAAAAAGCGACTCTCCGATATAAGGGGGGACACGTCGTGCATCACTCCCTGATGACACTTAAACAAATGATGTGGTTTTGTTCCAAACGTGACTTCATTTTGTGCTTTAAAATGAGAGAAAATACAGAAAATCCTGCGAATATACATTAACACAACAACAGGTCTTTCTGAGAAATAATAGCTTGTCTTAACAAATCCCTCCTCTTCAGAATGGCTTTTTTGCAGTTTACATAGTCATGCAGACCAAGGCAAACCTGAGAAAAATGCCAAACATGCCGGAACAGACATCATCATCAAATCCACCTCGCTTATTTCTTGCAGACCCAGACGATGAAGCTGCGCCGTCCTTGAATGGCACCGCTGCGCACCTCCAAGCTGAAAAAGTCCTATCCTCGAGGAAACTGTTATAAGGGATCACGAAATTATTTTCAAAGACAAAGAGCTATTTTATCCTGTTGACTGGAAGGGAGACGGATGTCAGAGTGATGCTACTTTCAACAGGATACAGGCACTTTGACGGAATCCAGCTGTTACGTGTGTTTAGTGTTTGTGCATTGTCGGTTTTACTTTAAAATGGCTAAAACATGGTTCTTAAAAAATCGCCTAATTCGTGCATTCTCCGTGTGGTGCCTCTCTCCTTCTCAGTGATTCCTCCCCGTGTTACAAGTTCGAGGCAGTCAGTCCCTCTGCCTCCCCTGGGTATCCCTGTCTGCCTCTGACCCGCTCCCCCACCCACGGCCTGCCGCTGGTGACCACTCCCTCTCATCAACATATTACGATTACAAGGGAGTTCACCACGAATCATGTGTGACGACCCCCCCACCGCCCACCCCACACACACACTTCCCCCCAAAAAACGTCTCTACGATGAGAGGCAGCAGCCCCCCTCGGGAAACCAGTCCCAGCAGTCTCAGGAACTCATGTCACGCACGCACGCCCGCAGCTTTACGCAGGGAGAAAACGCGTAGGTTTCAGATGGATCGACATGCTTCTGCAGACAGAAATAGCAATTTAATAGAAACATTTTTTTCCTCTTGATATTTGTAGTGCTCACTTGCTGCGGTTCATTCCAGAACAGGTGCAATAAATGGTTACAGGTGTTGAAAGTTCAGTAAATGTGCGCTATAGGAAAGTGTGATCAATCTAATAAAATGGTTTAATAAAATATTACTATTGCTGCGCCTCTTTGCCTTTTTTTTTTATAACAGAGACTGGTATATTGATACATTTAAAGATATGAACCAGCAGCACACGTTTTGTGAAAACATTGTATTTGTGCAGTCATATTGACGTACTGTAGGTTTGCTTAAAACATAAATGTTTTCTTAATTTACATGATTCCCGTTTATTTTGAAGCACAGCTGGCAATATTATCTTTATATAATTATTTCCTCGTGGCATTAAGGACCTTCAGTAAATGCATCATCATATTGAACAAATTACAAATGCAACAACCCAGTCTGATTTTTCTCAAGCTACATAACAGAAGCAGAGCAGCCTTCAGAACTCAGGACCAGACAGCCCACGTGGTATGCCGTCACGCTGGTGGCTACGCAACGCTGGAAAACGGTTCCAAAAGCTCCAATTTGGAGGCCCAAACGGCTCCAAATTTACCACCAGGGCAGCTAAATTCAACTCCATTCTTTTTCACACCTCCATTTCTATCAGTGGCCACCCGCAGATGGCATGGCACGCGGTACCAAGGCACAAGCAGTGATTAATAATGGATAAATGTTAACCAGCTATTAACATTTGAAGTAGATGCTTTGTTAGCTGCAGCGTTGTCTGGTGGTAGCAGGGGAGGACTTCCCGTGTAATAAGTGGGACTTCGGTAAGAATGGGGAGAGTTTGGCAGCTGCAGGATCTGACTGTAGCATTTTGAAACAGTTGTGGCAGCAATCTATACTTTTCACCTTTTATTGATGTAGGCATAAGGGATACTGTTCCTCTGCTTTTTGTCCTCTTGCCGACATGCAAAATCACCATGTGAAAGCTTGAGAGGGATACTGTGCGGACTCCATCTCTTTTTACTCCTGCGCATGCTCAACATGGATTTTGCAAGGCACTGGCAAGAAAGGACATTCACTCAAATAGCAGTTAAGATAGTTCCGAAATCACTTTAAGGCCTCGCAGGTACAGCTTTAAAAGTCTTATCTCCGTGGTGACAGATATAGTGGGGAATATATAGCGTGATGGAAATCTAATGGTGCTCCTGTTGACTTGAATAGAGTGAAGTAGTTACTCTAAAGAATTCCCTATCACTTCAAGTCATATCAGAAATGCTCAGGTGGCCAAATACAGTAACAGTCGGCAATTTCTTGATCATCTCTTTAGAGTGAAACCCCCTCCAAATAAATAAATAAATAAATAAACAAACATTGTTATTAGGCCTACCGCAAAACCAACAAATAATAACAAACAATTGGCCACCACACACACTTTTATGTTTTGTGTTTTATTTCGCACTGTTGCTTTTGGTACACAAGAGGGTATTGAACAAGTCTAGACATCCTTTCATAACATTTGAAAGATGGTAAAATGGTGCAGATGGCCGGTCACAAGGGAAATGCAAAGCACATTTCAGATAACCAGGCAGTCTTAATGGCAAAAAATATGTTTGTTGTTTCCCCGTTTCATTGATTTTGAAATGTTGTTTTTAGATTACAGCAGCACTCACAATGGGACGAGTAAAATGAACTTGCAATACAAAGTTGGGTAACTGTGCAAATGGAACATTTGCAGACAGAGGTGTGTGCAAAGAGGCCTTGTGGTAGCTCAGCAGATGGGCCGTCGACAAATGAAGTCACCTGAAAGATGTTGTAACCCCAGTCAGTCCAGTTTGCTGTTGCTTCATTCATATTTATGCCGCATATCATCTTAATTGGCTCCCGGTTTACAGACTAGGACTCCCACAGCTAAGCACATTATCAAGAAGGCACTGGCTTTGACGCATCCCAAATCAGAAACAGATGGACGCCGGTATGCTGATTTGTTTTGAGCGATACCAAAATATGCTCTCCTCTGTGAACCGCCCTGTCTGTTGACATGCATAATTCATTATGAGTTCTTACCAAAACAGGTTATGCTTAGTCGTGTAGGTCTAGACTCTTTTTTTAATCAGTGTCTTTCATAAACTAAGATCTACCCTCTGTTTTTTGAATTGCAGAGAAGCTCAGCACTCAAAAATACACGCGTGATCTTGGAGAATTAAGGAGGTATGTCACGTCAAGTGATGTCAATTTATTGATAAAATGTGATCAAAATAGCAACTAAAATAGAAAAATAGAGATAAAAAACAATAAATAAGAATCAGATAGAAACAAAATAAAAAATAAAACAGGATGACTATGTCAGACTGAACTAAAAGCAGTAGTAAAAAGTGGGATTTAAAGCTGGCAGTGGGTGGGCAGGATTTGATGTGAGGTGGGAGACTATTCCAGAGCTTTGGGGCGTAAACAGAAAAGGCCCAATCACCTTTGTTTCTGAGGCGTGTGAGGGGGTTTTTGAGGAGTTGCTGTGGCAAACACCTGAGTGACCTTGGGGGGTAATAGGGAATTAAAATGTATGTGGAGAACTCTGCCTGTTTCCTTAGAGCCTAAAGGTCTCATTCCGCGAGAAACCAATTTTAGTACTTGCTGTTTTTGAAACACGATAGGTCACTCCGAGTTGCATATGCATGCTGCACGTGAAAATGTCCTTCTAGCCCGATTGCCTCCATTAGTCAATGAAAGAAAATAGGCGGAAAAAACGGGCGAATAAGAAAAAGGCAAACAAAGTGACGTAAGTCTTCTACTTTGTGTGCTATAACTGAATGGGCTTTGAATGATTGTTGTCTGTGACTAGCATAGCCGAGAACCTGTCATTCTCCCCGCTACATCTCCTCCACCAAACTAGAACAGCCTGTAACAGAGGAGCACTAAAGCATTTTGTTTTCACCAAAACCGTCTCACATGGCATTCATTAGTACTAGAGACCACCGCAAATGAATAAAAAAAACCATGCAATGACATCTTTAAGAGTTTCTCCACCAGTGATTCGCAGTGGCGACGAAGAGCTCGTTAAGAGACAGCAGGGGAACTTGTGCTCTAAACTTGTGCTCCACAGCTGGGTAACTTTTCTCCGCTTTAATCCACACTAATGCAATTATTGGGGAATTATCGAGATCTGAATTATAAAGAGGGCCCAAACAAAAGCCAACAGCAAATAATGTTGGCTCGGTACAAAGTGTTATCTGTTATGACTGTGCATGCTATTCCCAAGACTCCGTCCAACGCAGAGGCACCAGGAAAGATCACACAGTGAAAGAAGAACACTGAATTATAATCTAATCCTTACAATTCTATTTCAAGACTGAGTTTGTGAAGATACTGCAGCTTGTACACTATTTCAAAGGTCAAAGTCAAAGTGCATCTGCTGTATCTATGAGTAATACATTGACCTGTGCAGACCCAAACTTTGCAGTATAATATGTAGTCAAAGTCCAAGCCAAAGTCAAAGTGTACTTTATTGTAAATTCACTATGTAACAAGCATTACACAGAGGATTGAAATTGTGTTTCACCAGACACCAAATGTACAATTTCAACTAGAAACACGCACACACACGCGGTAAACCAGCCTCTTGTACTTCATTTCATTTTGTACAGAGGGTTTGGCAGTGCTGCATTGAGAAACAATTTCTTCCTGGAGGTGTGGACTCTGCTGAAGTTCAAAAGTGGCTCTGTCCCAATCACTAACATCTGGTTGTCACATACTGTATGCAATTAGCAAGTCTGCACACTACAATTTAAATGTAGCACACAAAGTCAACGTCATCATCACTCACGAACACGCTCTCTGTTCGCTTATTGGCTCGGACTGGCTTGGTCCAAATACATGAAAGTTAATGGCAGCAACGCCAGGCCCTCTGTACAAAATGAAATGAAATACGAGGGGCTGGTTTACCAGTATAGCAATGCTAGGCCCTTATGGAATCAGATTTGTGCCTTTAAATTAAAAGAAGACTTTTACAAACCCAATAAAAAAATATCAATTCAAAATACCAAATTAAAAAAATCAACCAAAAAAAATTTTTTCAAATAAAAAATACAAGATTGCAATTAAAAAATGTCAAATTGTGTAACAAAAAATTGCTTTCGCCTCTTTCTCAGTTTTGGATGTTGCCGTTTTCTTTGATCACGACTCCAGCCTTCTCGTTTGCGCTCCCTGATTTTTTGATTGCGATTTTGGCACAAACGTGCCTGGTGGGACGGGATTCTCATGGGTGCATTCCTATTGGTGTATTCACATTTGACGGACAGCTAAGCAAGCGTATGACGCGGCTCTGGCCACAGCAGCTACTCTGCTTCTGATTGGTTCTAACAACGTCATCACAGGCGCGACTGACCAAAAGGGCGGCAGAGATAACAGCACATTACAACCATAGACATACTATATATAGTATGTCTATGATTACAACCACAGCCACTAGACCTTCTGTGTTACAACCATTAGCCTACACCATACCAAAGAAGGACCGTCTTTGCGCATACGGTAAGTAATTGGCCGTTATATCATACCATTATATTAATAAAACCATGGCGAATGAGTGGATAAATACGATGGATGAAACCCCTTCTTTCTTTAAGGAAGCCAGGACTAAGTAGCCATAGCAGAGCAGCATCCATCGTATTTATCCACTCATTCGCCATGGTTTTATTAATATAATGGTATGATATAACGGCCATTTACTTACCGTATGCGCAAAGACGGTCCTTCTTTGGTATGGTGTAGGCTAATGGTTGTAACCATAGACATACTATATATACATATATACAACATATATACAACATCCAAAACTGAGAAAGAGGCGAAAGCAATTTTTTGTTACACAATTTGACATTTTTTAATTGCAATCTTGTATTTTTTATTTGAAAAAATTTTTTTTGGTTGATTTTTTTAATTTGGTATTTTGAATTGATATTTTTTTATTGGGTTTGTAAAAGTCTTCTTTTAATTTAAAGGCACAAATCTGATTCCATAGGCCCTCTGTACAAAATGAAATGAAGTACGAGGGGCTGGTTTACCAGTCTAGCCTCCCACTACCCCATTTCACTCTGGGGCTGGATGAGCTGGCCTGGGTCAGCAGGGCCAGAAGGGCCAGGGCTGTGTGTGTGTACACAGCAAAAGGTCCAGTGTTAAAATGAAGTACGAGGGGCTGGCTGGTTTACCAGGCTAGCTCTGCCTAGTCAGTTCCCCAAACCTCCCTTCAACACAAATACAGACCCAAACAGGCAGGCAGATGGGCAGATAGACAGACAGACAGACAGGCAGGCAGACAGACCGACACACGTACAAACACACACAAACACACACACACACACACACACACACACGAAGGCCAAGTGCCTCCGAACTTGAGGAATCATTTCAACCTCAAACAATACAAGGATTTTGGAGATATTCATGAGATCGGTGATCTGAGAACCCTTACAGCAGATCATCATGAAAATCAAATGCCTGGGTAGGAGCGAAGGGAATGATATTCAAATCCAAAATCCATTTTGACATTTGCGTGTAACTGTTGCATATCTGACAATAGCTGGGAAATTGCTTTGGTGCTCACTCTGACAACTGAATATTGAAGAAAGCACTGAGGCTTTGTTTCGATTGAACAGCTGCCTGGACTGTGGGTCACACAGTCTAAAAAAATGGGCCTTAAAACTCGACTGCACTGATTCCATCTGACTGCTCCATGCTTCTGATGAAGATGCTTTCGGATTGTTTTTAAATGTCATTGTTTGGCATTTTATATCACTTGCATGCATTCACATGGGCATTTCACCTATGAAAGAAGAGAAAGAGAGAAAGAGGGAAAGAAAAAAATAACAGCAGTTACTTGAAACGATAATGAGTTCATACAAGGATACAAAAAGTTAAGGGGGGAGTGTATGTAAATAATGGTGATTTTGAAGCAAATGGTCACCACTCATCTAGTCTTCACCTTCGCAATCATACCTTTCACAATCACCAGCAGTGGCATGATGGCAATAGAGAAGTAAATGATGTTGTTGGTGTGAGTGTTGGCCTACAGGAGAGTGATTGGCCTCTGGGGAGTGGTGTGTGTGTGTGTGTGTGTGTGTGTGTGTGTGTGTGTGTGTGTGTGTGTGTGGCTGATAGCTCGTTTAGAGACGCATGTCACGGGCACACCACTGCTCTCTAATCTGTTTCCACTCCCTGACTCATCGACAGGCCACATATGCAAACACATCTACAGCAGGGCAGGTTATCCCTCATCTAAATGGGCCTCTCACACACACACACACACACACACACACACACACACACACACACACAAATACGGTTGTACACATCTACACACGTGTACACACACAGACCCACTCACACAAATAGAAACATGAATGCATGCATGTCCTCTCTCTCTCACTCAAACACACGTCTCACATGCTTATGTATACCCACTCACACACAAAGAAACCTGAGTGCTCTTTCGCTTTCACACACACACACACACACACACACACACACACACACACACACACACACACACACACTGATGCATATGTAAAGTAATTGGATAGCACAGCCTATTGGAGAGCTGCTGATCACACACACACCGCCATGTGTCATTGTTCCTCCCTCTGCCGTGACCACAGGTGCAGCCGTTATAGAAGGGGTGGTGTAGCTGCCACAGCACCACACCTCCTTGTCTCCACCCCCCCCCCCAAAATCACTCACTTAGGCCCATACCTGTCCTCCTTGCCCCCCCCCCCCCCCCCACTTAAAATCAGTCACTCAGGCCCATACAGTCCTCCTTGCCCCCCCCCCCCCCTTAAAATCAGTCACTCAGGCCCATACAGTCCTCCTTGCCACCCCCCCTTCCTCACCTAAAATCAGCCACAGGCCCATACAGTCCTCCTTGCACCCCCCCCCCCCCCTAAAATCAGTCACTCAGGCCCATACAGTCCTCCTTGCCCCCCCCCTAAAATCAGTCACTCAGGCCCATACAGTCCTCTTTGCCCCCCCCCCCTAAAATCAGTCACTCAGGCCCATACAGTCCTCCTTGCCAACACCCCTCCCTCACCTAAAATCACTCAGGCCCATACAGTCCTCCTGGATTAGTATTTGGCTGTTTTCTATTATATTTTTATTATATTTCTATATTATATTTTGTCATTGTTATTTTATAGATTTTTTCTAAATGCTTTTGTTTGATTTTTTTTTATGTGATATGTATATTTGTGAAGAGAGCTTCCCTTTTGGGTATTTTAGCCCTGTTACCCAATTTGAGGCAATCATGAGTTGATGGATAGGTGCATTTAGCCAGGGCAGCTCAGTTGGTCTGGAGTGCTTGAGGAGGAAGGTTGTCTCTGCTGTAAGGCATCTTTGGTAAACTGCATTGATGTGAGTTCTAGTGACGGTAGCTTTTTTTATTTGTCTTTATTGAGTTTTTTTTTTGTTATTTGTATCTGGAAGACAAATAAATATTTTTGTCTATTTTTACACCAGCAACTACCTCTCCTGTGTATTGTATTCACCCGTTTCTCCATGCCCACATCCCAACTAGTGGGTGGGCCGCAGCGGTCTTCCACAGACATCTACCAGTCATTTTTTATATTTTATCAGTATTTGGCTGATGACTGGTGTCAATTTCCATCCCTGGTGTGTGTGTGTGTGTGTGTGTGTGTGTGTGTGTGTGTGTGTGTGTGTGTGTGTGTGTGTAAGTGTGTGTGTGTGTGTGTGTTGGTGTGTTGTTGATGGGGTAGGAAACATGGGTCTTGGCAGAGTAGAAATAGATGGATGCCCCGAGGCCATCAGCTACGCCATGTGACTGTTCTCACCTGTCAGACTGAGAAGCTCAGAGAGGGAGTACATTTGGTTATGTCATGCTAACCTTCGTGTGAGGGGAGTTCGTTCTGTTACCCGATGATGTAAATGACCTGCAAAGGTCAAAGCCTGGCAAGAAACGTGAGTAACTGCGTATATATGTAAGGAAAGAGCAAGGGGAAATGGAAGAGTTCCTGCACACATTTCGGTTCGTCTTCAGCATTAATGGGATCTTCCGGAGTGCTATTAAGCCAGGGCATTATTGCCTGGCACTGTTATAGAAATTAATTAATATAGAAAGAAATTAATAGTGATTTAATAGTAATTACTCTTTTGCCCTCTTTTAAACGCTACCAGTAATGGGAGTTCTGGTGCAAGCCATCCTTAACCATGACAATTGTTTTTTTTTTACTAATATTTTACCCTCTAACAAAATCTCCTTTTGAGAAAAAGAAGAAACAGATATGTCTGCATCATTTCTATAATGACTGCAATTTTAACAATCACATTGGATAGAAGTCAGATTACTGTAATTTCAGAGAACACTTCTTCTGTCTATTTCTTTCCCTCCATTTCTCTCTCTCTCTCTCTCTCTCTCTCTCTCACACACACACACACACACACACACACCTGTACATGAACAAACCTATAGGGTGAGTCACTCCCCTGCACACACTGAAGAGTGCTATAAATAGGTTAGACCTTTAGTTAGGGCTGCAACAGAACTGCGTATCGATCATCCAGCAATTACTCTCATACCGCTGGGGCCGTATGGATTAAATGTCTCTGAATACCTCAAAATAATTATTTTTAAAAAACTAGGCAGAGGACGATAGAGGAAACCCAAGCCACAAACATGACTACAGAGGCAGAACAGTTGTTGTTGCAAAAGTTGCCCGATGGAGAAGAAAGAAAAACAGGTACACAAATGGAGATTCTGTTAATTAAACAGCACGAGGAAGTAAGCGCTGTGTAAAAGACCAGGCTGTCTGAGCGAGCAGAAAACACAATCTGTCATGTTGTGATACCGATTTCAGATTTTCCCTGCAAGAAACAATAGGCTACCTTCATTTAAGGGTGGAAAAAAAACAATGAAACAACAATGAAATCTCCCAATCCTGGAAGATGTGAAAGCCATTTTCTGGTCTGATAGATCCCAACCCTTTTGAAGTGCTGGCGATCGGAGGGAAAAAAATATGGAACAAAAACAATGGATGCACACACACACACACAGTCATCCATCAATGCATTTCCCAGCACCATGGCGGCAGTGGTGGGGCAGTGATGGGCCAGGGGTGGGTGAGCGGGGGGGAATTGTTTTCCTTGCTGTATCCTGTCACACTTGATGTCGCCTATAGGGGCTACTATGTGAACGATGCAGCTGAAATACACAGCAAAGGACATGGACTGTCCAGCATCATAAACTAGGCAGGTTAACAGGTGATTGTTTAACCAATAGTCATTAGTAGGTAAGGTGGTCGGTTAATCGTTGCCATAATAAGCTGTTTGTGTTGAGGTGTAAACAGAAGTGTGTGAGACTTCATTAACCAATCAAAGTGGTATAATCCTTATAGTGCACATGGAAAGCATCAGGAAAAAAAAAAACATTTACACGTGTACCAGAAAGAAATAGATTGATAAATCAATGATCAATTTTAAGCCCTTTGATTAATGAATTGATTGCTGTTGGTTTTGGGTTGTAATGCTCAGAATCGACATCTGGACCTCAAAGCAATGACTGTGACAGCAGCTGAACACTGTGGCCTTCCCCCATGACCATGTCTCATGTCACTACACTCCTGTGCTGATGGCATGGAACTGACTAATCACAGAGGGTCTCCAACATGTTTGCATGTGTGTGTGTGCATGTTTGTGTGTGCAGAGGTGCCAGGCCAGGACGATTCAGGGCCCAAGAGCTTCACAGGGGCCACACAGGACTATGAGATGGTTGGGGTGGGGGCCCAAAATTATTTTCTTTCAGGTGGCCTACAATTTCTAGCGACGCCCCTGTGTGTGTGTGTGTGTGTTCTTGCGATCAGCAGAGCTCAGTTTCTTCGAGGACTCCTGAACACATTTTAAGTAGCGCACTAAAGGAAACCCGTCACAGTATTAAAAAGAGAGTGCAACCCCATGTACTTCAGTTTTTATATAAGGACTTACATTCCACTACACCAACTATTCAGTTATATAGGTTAAGGCCTTACAACAGTGATTCACTTGCTCCTTCACGGTCACCGTGCTACACGCATTCAATTCATTTTTAATTGAGTCCGGCACGTCGTCATGGCTGCTCCTGCTAAGCTTGTCGGGAATGCGACACGGTCGTTTGGATATGCAAATTTATCTGCCGTCTGCATTATCAAATGAAAGTAGACCACACAGGGATATCCCATGACACCCGTGGTTCTCGTGAAGGTGTATTTATCTCGTTACAGTTAGCGTCTGGTGGGTTTTATGTGTGTGTGTATGTAAAATGTTTTGACAATGTACATGCAGTCCCTGTCCCGCAACACAAGGGGAGGCAGTACGTTTTCATGACGGACCAGACGGAGCAAGTGGATTTGTACCGTTATTCTGCATCATGGTGCGATAAAGCGAGTGGGATTTCCGTAGTGCTGATGACCCCATACCACAGTTCTTTTGAGGGTGATTCAAAGACAACCAAGACAACTCTACCAAATATCTCCTTACTTTGCGGTGCACTTGAATACAGTATCTAGGAATGTACAAAACAATTCTATTATGGTCATTTCCTTTGGCACCAAAGCTTCTCTGAAGTCACACGGCATTCAACATTCTTGATTTTGTTTTTGCGGTAATATCAACGTAGCTGGATTTCTTTGAAGGCTAACAACCTGTTACATGTTGATACTCTGTATTAACATTAGGCTCCGTACTATCTGAACTATCTGATCTATTCTACATGTTTTATGAGAAGTAACTTGAACTGAAACTCCACCATTTCATTAATGAATCAATCAATCTTCAGCCTTAAGGGCACTTGATGCAAAGTGGGACTAAGTTAATTTAATGCTTGGAGCTGAAGTGTGCGTGTCTATAGACTTTTAAACTGGCATGAGAGCCAAGCAATCCATTAATCTGTTTGTTCAAATATCCTCTTGCATATGTGAGCAGTGCAATCTCTCTCTTGGTGTTAAACGCTGGATGCATTACTGGGTGCCTACATTAGTAGCTAGATTGCCGAATGGTAGGGCTCAGTAATTGAATCCAAGTTCTTTTAAAAAAGAGAAGTCCTTTTATTTGATGTGCTTCTAAGTTGATTGCATGACTGCACATCAATAAAAGACTAATTGAGTCTTACGCTTGATAGCACTTCATTTAGTGTGGCAAGGTGTCAAGCCCAAAAAAGGGCTGGTATACCTTTCTGAGATCTATTAGAAGAACCAAGAAGACGCCAGGGAAGGTTTTTGTTTCGCTATTGTACAACACTGGTAGTAAACCTATGAACAACTGATAAAATCAGACGAAGGCTGTACCTTTTTGTAACATTTACAGAATATTTATTTATTTTTAAACAGAACAGACAATACTGAAAATAATCCTTACAAATATAACTCAGTAGCACAGCTTGAACTCAAATAATGAAAGACTCTGGATATGGAGTGAGATAAGCTGAGACTGTTACACAGGGTTTGCAAGTTAGGCTTCAGCTCATAATTACAGACCTGTACAGACGTTTTTGATCAGATTAAGTGATGAATTTGTTAAACATACATTTCACGTTCAGTTTTACTGTGTCCTACAACTAAATAAAGTTGGATTTTAAAAGCCATGATTTACAATTTCAGTGAAATCTTCTTCTTGGGTCTAAACATACAGTATGCCACACGTTGTGTAAAGCAGTAACAAACCCGCAAGTCATTGTGTCCCATATGAAAGTGCATGACACTTCACGCCCAGGCCCTGGAGGTTAGAGTGGAGAAACGCTCATCGATTGACCGTGTCCCAGAGCTGCCCAGAGTGTTAAACTAACTTTTCCTTTTCTCGGACACTCATCGGGGCATCAAGGGCTACACGCCCACCTAGCGCTGTGGTTGTTGTGTGCCCTGAAACCTCCTACCCCGAGCGAGACGCAGACAAAGACAGAGGAGGAGGACTGGAGGGTAAGGGGGATGGATGGATGGGGCGGGGATGAATTTTCTCCAAACGTCTGTCACCAAAAGGCCTCTCTCCTCTAGAAGAAGCATTAGGATTGATCGCTTTTGTTTTTTTTTCCCCCTTTTTTTTGTTCAAAAAAGATGGAGAAAAAGAAATGTTCATTCTGAGAGGGGGGGAAATGAAGTGTGGTATGGTACGGTAGGCAGAAAATACAGACCTTTTTTACTGTCAGTCACTGGGGGTTGTCCCACGTGCCACATTCTTTGTGCCATTTCTTTTAACTATCCACTACCAAACACAAGAAAAGGTTAATGAGGAGCTGTTTTCCTCATTACGTTTACATGCACTCTTTGCCCACAGTTAGCACATGCCTTTACAATTGCTTGATGAGCTTCCTTCCATTTAAAGTTGAAAGGTGAACGGAGTAGCTGCAAATAAAAACAGATGCCAAAACAATCCATCTAAATAGCAGATAACACAATCATATGAAACATATTTACATAGCACTGCCATGATGTAGCCACATCCCACACCCTCAGCTTCCTGATCCTGGCAAATTGTGTATTTCTGTCTTTCTGTGCGTGTATGTGTGTGTGTGTGAGAGAGAGAGAGAGAGAGACAGAGAGAGAGAAAGAGGGAGAGGAGAGAGTGTGTGTGTGACAGAGAAAGTGAAAGTGCGTGTGGCTGAACGTGTATGTGTGTGTGTATGTTTACGCCGGCAGGCACAGTTACAGACATGTGTAGATGTTTGTAAGTACTACATACATTTTTAAATACAAATGTGAATCTGTCTCTTCCCTCCCTCCCCCCCTCCAGTGTGTCTCCTCTCCTCTCCTCTCCTCTCCTCTCCTCTCCTCTCCTGTCCTCCTCCTCTCCTCCTTCAGGCCCCGTTCTGGATGGGCGAGTCCAGGGCACGCACGTGCACGCTGGGCAGGCAGAACCAGGCGGCAGGGAGCTCGCGCCCCGAGCGGTCGTCCTGGAACTTAATGTTCAGGTAGAAGTCCCCCGTGTAGAGGAAGAGCAGCGCCCCGTGGCACACCGCACTCTCAGACGCCTCCACCTGGGGGACACAGAGATAGGGCGATGGACAGGAAGGGGAGGGGCATAAAAATGTAAAAATGGGGGGAGGGGTAGAAAAAGGGACACAGAGATAGGGCGATGGACAGGAAGGGGAGGGGCATAAAAATGTAAAAATGGGGGGAGGGGTAGAAAAAGGGACACAGAGATAGGGTGATGGACAGGAAGGGGAGGGGCATAAAAATGGGGGGAGGGGTAGAAAAAGTGAGGAGGAGAGGCAGCAAAAGGGTGTGTATCAGAGAAAGAGAAGGAGAAAAGGTGTGTGTGAGTGTATGTATGTGTGTGTGTGAGAGAGAGAGAGAGAGAGAGAGAGGGAGAGAGAGAGAGAAAGAGAGTGAGAGAGGTAAACAGAGAGAGTGGGAAGAGAGAAGGAGAAATGTGATGTGTGATGGTCTAAATGTACGGTGGCTCTCAGGCCATACTCTTGGCAGACAGATGGGTGTTAAAACCACCAGTGTGTGTGTGTGTGTGTGTGGAGTGTAATAAGGAGGCGGAGTATAAAAACCTTCCTCTGGAAAATGAAACTTCTCCATTTACACTAAAGCCAGAGGAAGCTTGTGAAAATGAAGGATCTCCAAAGTTTCATGGTGTTAGACCAGAGAACATTAGGAGCACAAGAATAATCCCTTTAAGATGCTGGCAGTGCTTTTTACAGTCAGGTATTTTTTCACTGGCTGTTATTGGCACTATCATTTCTGTTGATGTGTCTGAAGTTTGGCTGCTGTAGTTTGGTGTTGCTCCTATGCAGTTTTTAGCAATTTGAAGCTAAAATGCATCAGTCTGCCAGTCTTTTTGCTGTAAGTATGGAGATGTTAATTTACCTTTTTTTTATTTTAAATCTTCGTTTGTTATTTGAAGCTGAGATGAGTCAGCTCACTGTTGTTGTTGTAGTGTCCCCACACACACTGTGATCAAGAGAGGCTCAAAGACAGCCTTTGTGCACACTATGTGTGTGTGTGTGTGTGTGTGTGTATGTATGTGCGTGTCTGTGTATACTGTGTTGATGCGGAAGGTGTAGGAGCTAATGTGTGTGTTGTGTTGTATTGTGTGTTGTGTTGTATTGTGCTGTGTTGTGGGGTGTGTGTGTGTGCGTGCGTGCATGTGTGTACTGTGTACCGTCAACCATGTTGAAGCTGTTGGAGCTGATGTGTGAGTGTGTGTGTGTGTACTGTGTAGATGTGGAAGGTGTTGCAGCTGATGTGTGAGTGTGTGTGTGTGTGTGTGTACTGTGTAGATGTGGAAGGTGTTGCAGCTGATGTGTGTGTGTGTTGTGAGTTTGTGTGTGTACCGTGTTGATGTGGAAGGTGTTGGATCCTATGAAGGTGAGCGTGTCGCTGAGCTCGTAGTTGTGCACGCCGTTCTGGTAGTCCTGGAAGGGCACCACGCTCAGGGCCAGCGGCCCCACCGGCGCCCGGCTGTGATTGGTCAGCCGCACCTCCAGCGCCACCGGCTCACCCACCCGGCACTCCGCCACCGCGTCACAGTCACACGGCTTACCGCTCACCAGCACGTCTGCGGAGAGGAGAGGGGAGGGGAGGAGAGGAGAGGGGAGGAGAGGGGAGGAGAGGAGAGGGGAGGAGAGGAGAGGAGAGGGGAGGAGAGGAGAGGAGAGGGGAGGAGGGGAGGGGAGAAGAGGAGAGGAGAGGAGAGGAGAGGAGGAGAGGAGAGGAGAAGAATGGAGAGGAGAGGAGTGTAGAGGAGGAGAGGAGAAGAGGGGAGGGGAGAGGAGAGGAGACGGGAGGAGAAGAGAGGAGAGGAGAGAGGAGGAGAGAAGTGGGAGCAGAGGAGGGGAGAGGAGAGGAGAGGAAAAGAAAGGAGAGGAGAGGAGTGTAGAGGAGGAGTGTAGAGAAGGAGAGGAAAGGAGAGGAGAGGAGAGGAGAGGCGAGGAGAGGAGAGGAGAGGAGGGGAGAGGAGAGGAGAGGAGAGGAGGGGAGAGGAGAGGAGAAAAAAGGAGATAAAGGGAGAGAAAAGAGAAAAGGGAGGGAGAGACAGAAAAGCAGAGGGAGAGAAAGAGAGAGAAATGTAATACTCCATTATTACAGCATTGCTTAACTTTCCCACACAAACAAACTACTAAACACACAAAGCATTACAACCTGTAACTGATAAGGCTTAGGTCATTACAGTAACATATACCCATTGCAGAGAGGAGAGAGAAACATGGAGACAGAGGGAGAGATAGAGAGAGAAACATAGAGAAAGAGGGAGAGAGAGCAGAAGGGAGAGAGGGAGGGAAAGGAGGGAAATGTGGGAGAGAGGAGGAGAGCGAGCGAGCGAGCACGCGCGCGAGAGAGAGAGACAGAGAGACAGAGAGAGACGGGGAGAGAGACAGAGAGAGAGAGAGGGGGAGAGAAAGAGAGGTGCTCAAGGTCAGGGGAGAGTACCCTCCCGTCTGATTTACAATGCTTCTCAACAATACCTGTCAGCTTTCTCTCTTGCTCCCACACACACACACACACACACAAACACACACACACACACAGACACACACACACACACACGCACGCACGCACGCACGCACGCACGCACACACGCACGCACGCACGCACACACGCACGCACACACGCACACACACACACACAAACACACACACACACACACACACACCCCTAAGCCATCTGGCCCTTTGCTGGCCACCCCTACAAGCTGTGTGCGAATGAGAAATAAAGTCACAGTGCATCACAGTGCATACCGACCGCTGTGAAAGGAAAACAAACCTCCATTCAGATATATGCACTGTTGTCCTGCACGCACACACAAACACACACACACAAACACACACACACACACACCACAGCCAGCCATGAGCAGTCAAATATATCAGGTTGTGCCCACAGAGAAGGCCCCAATAAGCCTCAGAACAATATTGCTGATGCTTCTGTCCCCTTGGTGAGGACAGAGGGGCCACCATATTATCTGTCGTCATGGTGAACTGCTGTACATGCAGCAACTGCCTTCTCTGCTGTACCCTCTCCACTTCCCCACTCTCCTCTCCTTCAAATTCCCTTGCATGTCCATGTATCGATTGGTGCTTGTGACAATCTTGTTCTGTATTGTTTGGTATATTTGTGTGTGTGTGTGTGTGTGTGTGTGTGTGTGTGTGGGAGTGTGTGTGTGTGTGG
>CM050201.1:20715000-20735000 GCA_027475355.1 Coilia nasus | reverse complement strand
CCCATGTCGATTTTCTGCTTTCGCCTCGTGAGTCATGGTCTCGAAGACAAATCACATTTATAAAAGCAAAAAGCACAACGGAAATGATGTTCAGCTTCAAATAAGAAAAAGGCACAAACATATTAAATATAAGAGGATGACCTGACCAGTGGATGAGGTTTTGGCAATTCAGCAAAGATAGAAAGCGGAACTAGAAAGCACTCGGAAAATACAGACCCCCGCCAGGGTATGCACTATCTTCCAGTGATAAACAATCATTTCGGGATGCAGACAATGATCCGAATTACCACGGAAAGTGAACTATTACCAACCTTCCCAAATAAAATTATGCAAAACAAGTCCGTTTTCATACATTTTCACAAGTTACTAACGAACAAATAAACAAACAAATAAAAAAAAACAACAAAAAAACATACCAATGCTAGCAGCTTGGATAAAACAGGTCACTGCAGTGAACACAGCCCTAAATGCTCTGCTTGTGTGTGTTCATGTGTGTGTTCATATGTGTGTGTGTGTGTGTGCGTGTGTGTGCGATACACCTACGGCCACCTCCTCACACTCCAGTCGAGCGGCAACACACACTTGTTTGTGCCAAGCGTCTGCCCTCACCCAGGTGACCCCTGCTCTGCCCACTCACCCCCACCCCTCCCTCTCCTTCAGAGCTGCGCAGTGGCCGCCTGGCATTCGCTTGGCACATCCTGTGGAACGTGGAAATACACACACACACACACACACAGTCTCTCTCTCTCTCTCTCACATACACACACAGCCGCATGCACATACAGTACAAACACACGCACACACACACACACACACACACACACACACACACACAAACATACACTCATGTGAGCACACATATGCACATACACACACACACAGTCTATCACACACATACAAACAGTTGCATGCACATACACACACACACTGGTGCGCGCACACACATGCACATACACACAGAGAGTCTCTCTCTCTCTCTCCCACACACACAAACACACATACACACATAAGAGTCTTCCTCACACAAATGCACGGATGCATGCACTTCCTAGCCAGAGTTCAGCAGCCTTCCTCTAAATACCTACTGTACAAACACACAGCAAGCCTTCAGGGCTTCTGTTTTTCCACGCCGCATATCGGGGCAATATTATGAGAACAAAGGCCTTGGTGCTGTCAAGGTACGGAGTACATTTTTTTTACTCTCTCTCTGCTTTCTTAGCCTGGTAAACCCGCCCCTCGTACTTCATTTCATTTTGTACAGAGGGTCTGGGCCGAAATCTCTTGAGGGTCATTTAGTTGGCCCCAGCAGGACCGATCCAATCAGCGAACAGAGGGAGTGTTCGTTAGCTGTGACGTTGACCTTGTGTGCTACATTTGAATTGTAGTGCGTAGGTAGGCTAATTGCACCAGGCGTTAGCGATTGGGTAAAGGCAGAGGTACTGTTTTTAAAACTTCAGAGTCCACACCTCCAACAAATCGTTTCTGACGGTGTCTGTCCCAGACCCTCTGTACAAAATGAAATGAAGTACGAGGGACTGGTTTACCAGGCTACTGCTTTCTATTCTTTTACATGTTTTTACATGTTTTTTTTTCTGTCCTTACACTTCCTTACTCTACTAACATTTGAATAAATCAGTCTTCATTAGCCAACTAATCTCTCCCTGCTTTTCTAATCTTTCTTTGTCCATTCATCATAAAATTTCATCTTTTTCCATCTATGCATCTCTCTCCTCCCTTTCTCCTTCTCTTCTCCTTCGGTCTTTAGTTCTCCTTTTCTCTGTCCCTTGTTTTTTGTCTTCTGCTATCAGACATGCGCAGGGCAGAGGCGGACTCTCTGACAGATCGACCCCCCCAACCCCCGACCTCGGTCCCGTCGTCGCCCTTGATTGCGGTGGTGCATCTGTGGCTGGGGTGGCTGGCAGGCAGGCGCGCGCTGCGTGGCGTGGTGGAGGCGTGTGAAATATGCCCAGCGTCTGTCGCCACGGTCACCGCTGGCTGTGCCAGGGCTTTCCAGTGGCGCCCCGCAGAAAGCCAGAAATGCCAGCGTTGTGTTATTTTTGTGGCGTTTTATTTCTACATTTATTTATTATTGTTATTTTAAATACCTACTTCTGTATTTATCTCTTTCTATATCTTATTTATGTCTGTTTTCTCTCTTTACCTCCACCAGCGCTCATAAACATGCATGCGTATATGCACACCCACACAACACACACACACTTACACCACACCCACTTTTAATCATCCAATCAGCTTCATCATCTCACTCTCGCGTCACTTACACAGGGAAGCCAAGGTGACTCGCTCTTAAAAAAAACTGACACGAGCGATGCTGACGCCATCGCCATGGCCTCCCAGAGAGACTTCTGATCCTTTAGGCCTTGTCTCAACCCCCCTACCTGTGCATTTATCTCTCTTTCTTTCTTTCTCCCTCTTTCTCTGTTTTGTTCTCTCTCTCCCCAAGAGCACTGCTTGCTTAAATGCCGCCTGTCGGCAGCTGAAGGTCAGGCCAGGCGAGCGGGGGAAATGTCACAGGTAATGGGAAAACATTTGAGTGACAAAAGTGTTAAACTGATGATGAGGAGCAGATAGGGACTCCTGCTGAGCTCTGGAGAGGGAGGGGGAGATGGAGGAGGAGAGTGGGAGAGAGCGGTAGAGATGGAGGAGAGTGGGAGAGATGGAGGAGAGTGGGAGACGGGGGGGAGATGGAGGAGAGTGGGAGAGATGGAGGAGAGTGGGAGAGATGGAGGAGAGTGGGAGACGGGGGGGAGATGGAGGAGAGTGGGAGAGATGGAGGAGAGTGGGAGAGATGGAGGAGAGTGGGAGACGGGGGGGAGATGGAGGAGAGTGGGAGAGAGGGGGGAGGGATGGAGGAGAGGGAGGGGGAGATGGAGGAGGAGAGTGGGAGAGAGGGGGGGGGGTGGAGGAGAGGGAGGGGGAGATGGAAGAGGAGAGTGGGAGAGAGGGGGGGGGGATGGAGGAGAGTGGGAGAGGGGGGGGGGTGGAGGAGAGGGAGGGGGAGATGGAGGAGGAGAGTGGGAGACAGCGGTAGAGATGGAGGAGAGTGGGAGAGATGGAGGAGAGTGGGAGAGAGGGGGGAGAGAGAGAGAGAGAGGGGTAGAGATGGAGGAGAGAGATGGAGGAGAGTGGGAGAGATGGAGGAGAGTGGGAGAGAGGGCAGAGGAGGAGAGACAGCGGTAGAGATGGAGGAGAGTGGGAGAGAGGGGAGAGAGAGAGAGAGGGGTAGAGATGGAGGAGAGAGATGGAGGAGAGAGATGGAGGAGAGTGGGAGAGATGGAGGAGAGTGGGAGAGATGGAGGAGAGTGGGAGAGAGGGCGGAGGAGGAGAGACAGCGGTAGAGATGGAGGAGAGTGGGAGAGAGGGGGACGCAGGAGGCAGAGGGGGAGAGGGAGGAGGAGAGAGAGTGGAAGAGATGGAGGAGAGTGGGAGAGAGGGAGGAGAGAGGGGGGAGAGAGGGAGAGAGGGGGGAGAGTGAGAGGGATGGAGGAGAGAGATGGAGGAGAGAGAGAGAGAGAGGGGAACGCAGGAGGCAGAGGGGGAGAGGGAGAAGGAGAGAGGGGTAGAGACAGGGGGGAAGAGAAGAGAGAGGGGGAGAGAAAGAGGAGGAAAGGAAGAAGAAGAAGAGAGAGGAGAGAAAGAGAGGGGAAAAGAGAAGGGAGAGGGGAAGACGGAGGAGGAGAGAGCGAAAGAGACAGCAAGCCTTGCTCCATTCTTGTGAATGGATACTGTGCCTGCGGTCAGAGCAAAGCACGTAGAGCCAATTCATAATTCCTAGTCCCGCCACCATGCAACTGCTGAATGTGTGTATGCTGTGTCTGAGTGTGTGTGGTCTGTGTGTGTGTGTGTGTGTGTGTGTGTGTGTGTGTGAATGTGTGTATATGCTGTGCGTAAATGTAAGTGTGTATGTGTGTGTGAATGTGTGTATATGTGTATATGCTGTGTGTAAATGTAAGTGTGTGTGGGTATGGAAATGTAAGTGTGTGTGTGTGTGTTTATACTGAGTCACCAAGAGAACCCCTGTAGCAAAGTTGCCTCACATTGCTCCAGCCCCGTCAACACAAAGAGGACTGATCACTCAACACACACCACTGCTCACGACTGTGTATTATAAACAAGTTAATAACGCAGAGCAAGGATGAGAAGCAAGCAACAGCACAGGCTTTACTGATCCCCACTGCCTGCCACACTGAGCATTAACGAGCTTTAGTGGCATTATTAGCTAATTACAATTAGCATGGTTGTCTGGAATAATCATTGAGATCCCTTCCTCACTGCAAAGATGTGACAGCGCTAAATACACTTAAGAGACCACTGTAAAACTATCAGTTTATCTGATTTAACTATTTATAGGTATATGTGTGGCCAAAGTGAACATTTTTGTTTTATTCTGTAAACTACTGACAACATTTCTCCCAAATTCCAAATTCAACTGACACTGGAAGGGATGCTTCCGAATTCAACTGACACTGGAAAGGATGCTTTTAGGAAAATTTCCAGTGGTGTCTTAATTTTTTCCAAAGCTGTATGTAAAAAAAAAAAAAAAACATTTTTGTGTCTGTTGCTAACACAGTGCGTGTTAACAAGCTACTGTACAGTATGTATTTGTGTGTGTCTGCTGCTGTACACGCCAAGGGTGGCATATGCTCTTGAACACTGTGACAGTGTGTGAGGGCATTGAAATGCGAGTGTGCTCACTGGACGCAAAGCCCAGATAATCTCAGCACTTTGCTCCGCTCCAGTGGAAGCAAGCAAAGGCATTAGAGCTTTAGGGGTGCCGACACCATGGCTGGGTCAACAATACAGGGTGCACCGTCTGACGCTGAACACCAGAGCCAACAGACAAAAACAAACATTGAAAAAGCACACCCAAAAACCACAAACATACACGCACACAATCTCCCCCACACTCACACACGCACGCACACACACACACAGGTCAACAAACATGTTCTTATGAGGGGACCAGCACGCACACAGAACATACACACAAACAACCAAAAAACCACGCACACATGCATGCACACACACGTACATGCGCACACACACACACACACACACACTCTAGTTTGGGACAATGCGAGCAGATGGTGTGGAGTGAGAGGCTCATGATTGCACGACCTTTTGGCATCATCGCTAATGGTTGCTGCTGAACTGCGCTCTGCTGGTGTTACTGAACACGTTTGGAAATGACCGTCACTGGCACTGATCACTAAACACTGATCAACACAACACACTCACGCACACATGCGACGCTCAAAACATATAAACACAAACCTATCACAACTATAAACCCATTAAAAACAGCCCACTCCACATAATTTCCAACAATTTCCACAATGCCAATCTTACGTTGCGAAAAAAAATGGCTATGGGGAAAAGCGGTATAAAGAAGTCACCACCGAACACACAACTGTAGTAGCCCATGTTCCACACCATCTGCACAGATTCATCCGAGTGGTACTGCAGAAGAAAGCAAGGGCATAAAAAATGCATTCGTCTCCATTAGAGTGGTGTGTGTGTGTGTGTGGATGTGTGTGTGTGTGCGTGTGTGTGTGAGTGAGTGTAAGTGTGTGTTTGTGTGTAAGCGTGTGTGTGTGAGTGAGTGTAAGTGTGTGAGCGTGTGTGTGTGTGAGTGTAAGTGTGTGTATGGGTGCTTGGGGATAAAGTGCAATGGGGGGCTAGCAAGTTCTGCCTTCAAAACGACAAGTAACAGAGGGAGGGGAAAAAAAAAATCAATGGCGCTGGTGTTTGATTGGAGCACAATTAGATGTGCAAAGCCTTTCTGCCGTTGCGTATGACTGGCTTTAGGGGTGTGTGTGTGTGTGTGTGTGGTGTGTATATGTGTGTGGTGTGTGTGTGTGTGTGTGTGTGTGTGCTGGTGGTGTGAATGGGAATGGTGGTGTTGGGTGGGCGATTGTTTAATTGTGTTCTTCTCCCTGAGGCAAAATGGATTAGTCTGATAGCAGTAGAGAGAAGGTGCGAAGGAGGGAGAGGGGCACCAACCAGTGTCGGCATCGACCACTACCTACCCCCCCACAACCACCTCCCACCTCATAACTCTGTAACTCCGTTCAAAAATCCATTCCTAGACAACAATACCCCATTCTTAAGCCATGGGGGAACCATACGCACAATAGCTGCCACCAGGTATATCAGTGAAGCATTGAGGCCTGCTGAATCACAATGAACATCTAAGCCATCAGTGTCCATTTCAGGACTGACTGTGTGATTTGTGCAATGAAGTGAATGGTGATAGGTTTGAGGATTATGCAAATAAATGTAAAAATACGGTGTATGTCCTGATGTGAAATGGGAAACCGTCTACAAAAAAAAGACTTTAAACCTTGGACTTACTGCGGCTGAGTGGAAACTGTATAGTAAAAATGCATTTCCTAACAGAATATGAAAAATGCTATGCCATCTCCCTCCAGAAAAGCATTTACTAAGGATACACGAAAGCCTTCATTTGTGTTTTTTAGACAAGTAATCAAAAATCACTTTTATGCTACAAAACATCCAATAATGGACACACCATCTTACATATGCTGTCATGAGCATGTAAGTGCCATTATGGAGTCATGAGAAACAGTAGGGGGGCTTAACTAATTTCAAGTGAATGCAGCTTCTCATCACGAGCATGGAAGCCCTGAAACCACTGGAGAATCTGACTGGGACTCAGGAGTGGAAACTCTGATGGAATGTGAAAGAATCTGAGTAATAATAATTACTGCTGTGCCAAAAATCAATACAGCGATAAATATCGATATTGTTAAAAACAATATAATATCGATACACCCCCAGTAGCTACTGCACAGACAAATGCACTATTGATTCTAAACCAAAATGTAGTAAATGTACTTTGTTCAGTACAAATGTAAATAAGCCATATTGTATTCTTTTGCACAAATAGTTTTTATAAGTTGACTATAGGTACCTAGTGAGACTGGGCACCTTTTCTGTGACATAGTCAATAAAAAAGCATTGAAAAAATGCACTTTATTTTCCTGTTCAATAAATTGAACATAAAAATAATATTTGTCTGGTTTTGTTGAGTGAATGACATAGTAAGTAATAATTCTAAAGTAATATGTATCAGTATCCGAATCGAATCGAATTGCACTGTATCGAAAATCGTATCGTATCGTGAGCCCTGTATCGAAAATCGTACCGAATTGTCATGTCCAAGATGATACCCAGCCCTAATAATAACCTCTTTTTTATTTTTTTTACATTCCTTGATTATTTTGTATAGTTAGAATTCTTCAGAAATCCGAATCACAGCTTTGTCAGCATATCTACTGTCTCATTAGTCTGTCTGTTGCTGCATTGTGTTGTGGTGTATTGGTGTGTTGATGGAGAGAGAGAGACATGGTCAGAAGCTGGAAAGAGAAGCATGGGACGGCTAGCTGATCTCTGGTGGGACGAGGCCCTAGGCCTTGGCCTTTTGGCAGTGATGCTGGCTAAACTTTGCCTCAAACCATAACTCTTTCTCCACCGATGCATCAATAATAACCTTGTTCCTGAGTGTCCAAACTTACCCTTTGTAATTTTTTTATTACTTTTAAATTGTGCATTCACTCTTTCTCCTGTAATCCTAACATATTTATTCCCACTTTATTTTATACTTCCGTTTTTGGTGTATCTACAAGTAACATTGTGTAATATTACTACCTAACACTAACCCTAACCCAATGGTACAGTGTAAGTATATAATGTCACATACTGTTATACACTTTGTTACACTGTATGGAATTGATGCAACAGGGACAGTAAAAGTGAAAGTCTCCCATTTCTGTCATTGTGATCACACGGCACAGCACAGCACACAGTGCACACAACGAAATTCAACCTCTGCATTTAACCCATCACACATGTGAGCAGGGGGCAGCCATGACAACGGCGCCCGGGGAGCAGTGAGTGGGGACTGTACCATGCTCAGGGTACCTCAGTGGCACTACTGGCGACTTGGGATTCGAACCTGCGATCCTTGCGGTCACAGGTCCGACGCCTTAGCCGCTAGGCCACCACTGCCCCTAAAATAAAGTGTAACCCAACCTATCATTCTCGCATCACAGACACATGCAGGTCTGAAGTCTGCTGGTCATTAAGCCTGGCAATCCATAACCAACTGATCATTCAGCATCACATCTTCGACACATCTGGCATCTTTTAACATGTCAGAGCTTTATGGTAAGAGCCCTGTAAAAATAACCTGTTTTTGCAATTGTCAACCTGCATGCTGAAAGTCAACCTGAAAGGTGAAAAGGAGTTAGTGTGGTTGAAATGTTAATGAAATTTCAGCCTGTGGTTTGCACTAATGCACATGGCATGATGAAGCTCCAGTTACGTGCAGGTTAGTCTGTGTTAGCAGCCCCCACCTCCACAAATTAAACAGAACTTGCGCCCCCGGGCACTTGTCCTGCAGGACACTAGCAGATCTAGGAGAGCAGCAGTTGAGAGCAGGCAGAGAGCAGACAGGAGGTTAAGAGAGCTCTCTGGGCCTCTCTGCACCCCCACAACACCCCTCCATTCTCCGAGAGCGATGAACCATTGAGCGCAAATCCCTGTTAATCACAGACAGCGCTAGGAACTAATCAGAAGCTGGGGGCAGCGTGCGGGGGCGAACCGCCGGAGTGTGATGAGGCCGTCCGAAGGGGAGCTGAGGAGGCACATGAGAGAGCGAGTGTGTGTGTTTTTGTATGTGTGTGTGTCTGTGTGTACGTGTGTGTGTATGTGTGTGTGTATGTGTGTGTGTGTGTGTTTGTTTGTGTGTGTTCGTGTGTGTGTGTGTGAGGGGTAGATAATACTAAAAATGTAGGGGGAAAGGCAGAAGTGTGACGATAAGGCCATCCAAGGCTGAGATTGCAACTGTGTGTGTGTGTGTGTTCGTGTGTGTGTGTGTGAGGGGTAGATAATACTAAAAATGTAGGGGGAAAGGCAGAAGTGTGACGATAAGGCCATCCAAGGCTGAGATTGCGACTGTGTGTGTGTGTGTGTGTGTGTGTGTGTGTGTGTGTGTGTGTGTGTGTGTGTGTGTGTGTGTGTGTGTGTGTGTGTGTGTGCGTGTAGGTATCCCACTAAGTGTTTGGGGGTAAAGGTGGGCATTTTCACCTCAAAAGAGTAAAAACCAAAAAAAAAAAAAATGTCTTGTGAGAAGAAGATCCTGTTATCTGAAAAGGGGCAAGACTGATTCAAACCAGGGCATTTGGTTGAGCTTGTGCTGAACACAGACAGGACTCAGGGCTCTGGATCCTACAATGATATACTTAATCTTGCAGTGCATTGCCATAAACTGTGGCAAAGAACCTTAAGATCTAGTACTGGCAACTGAAATATCACAGAAGCTACCCCTGGTGTTTCTGTTTGATGGATGGATGGATGGATGGATGGATGAATGGATGGATAGATAAATAGATATACTTTATTGATCCCAAGCTGCGAAACTGAGAATTGTTTGATCCCAAGAACCGAAACGAGAATTGTTTGGTAGTGCTGTAAATGAGACCGGATTTCCGACTTGGCCACTTAGCGAAGCTTGCCAGCGTGCCCGTTGCAGTAAAGAGCTACAACTTTCAAAACAGAGCAGAGCAGAGCAGAGGCTCGGCCTGATGAGCCATGATTTGGCTTTGAATGGAGGACACCTCGTCGGTCTTTGATGATTGGACTAATTTGCAGGTGGGGAATAATTTGCTGATTTGTACGCCGCGTCATTTCCTTTCGCTCCCCCCCCCACACACACACACACACTGACCGCACCTTCTCACAACTCACCACCCCCAGCAAACCCCCAGCAGAAGACTTGGACTTCAGGGACGTGTTACAAATTCATTCTGTCATTCTGCTCACACAAATTAGAATTTCTTTCCCCTCAAAAGGAGAGAACATTCCGGTCTGAGGAAGCCAAAACACATCATTAAGGATTAATTGGACACAACTGTTTTATGTTGCACAAGGGGGTCTGATTCAGGTGGAAGAGGTGGAGCACATCCTGTATTAAACCAATGGATGAAAGACAAAAAAAACACAACTGTTATAAGAGAGCCATTACATGACCCCTGACGGCCATTACGCCAAGTCAAATAAATGAGGAGGACCCTAACGAAGGGCTAAAAGGCTGCGGAATGCTGGCTTGAGACAGGTAAGAAAAACAACTGCAGCCAGAAAGTGACTAGGAAACGAACATTAAGGGAAAAAAAGTAAAACAAACAATACCCAATCTGTGCAGGGACAGCGGGCAAGAAGGGCAATGCTTCATGGCGGTGGGCATGAAAAATGCATGTGTGTCCCAGAGGGCCAGGGGAAGATACAACACACCCTCTGGGTTAAATATTTGTGTAGGGAGGCAGGGTAAAGGTTGATTAGATGAGAGAGGGGTGTGTGTGTGTTTGTGTGTGTGCGTCTGTGTGTGCATGTGCATGTGCCTATGTCTGTGTGTGTGTGTGTGTGTGTGTGTGTGTGTGTGTGTGTGTGTGTGTGTGTGTGTGTGTGTGTGTGTGTGTGTGTGTGTTGGCCCTGACTCCTGCCTGTGTGAGCACAGAGGATGGAAAGATAAACACCAGAAGAGACAATGGGCCACCATATTACAGCCTGGACCTCTGGTTGCCACCGAGGAATAAAGTGGCCTGTCTGTGTGTGTGTGTGTGTGTACATCTGTGTGTGTGTGAGTGAGAGAGAGAGAGAGAGAGAGAGAGAGAGAGAGAGAGAGAGAGAGAGAGAGAGACAGAGAGTGAGACAAACAGAGAGAGACAGACAGAGAGAGACAGACAGAGCTCTTTGTATGTATTTGTTGTTGCGGTGTTGTGTGTACATGCATGTGTGTACATCTGTGTGTGTGTGTGTGTGTGTGTGTGTGTGTGTGTGTGTGTGTGTGTGTGTGTGTGTGTGAGAGAGAGAGAAAGAGAGACAGAAAGAGCTCTTTGTATGTGTATGTTGTTGTGGTATAGCCTCTAAAAGAGATAAAAACTATAGAAATCACATATATGTCTTCATTGTACCCAAATGTCTGGCATTATTCATGCAAGACAAAAATGACTATTACTATCACAAGAGGACACAGAGGGGGCAAACACATGCAAAACTCAATTTCTACATCTAGTTTTGAAAAATACAGGCATTGCTAATGACCTGTAGTTCATTTGTTGCGAGAGAAGTTAGCATAATAGTGTCCGATAGCCCGCTCCAGCGAAGAACATGGAATGAATTATATATCAGCTGAAGACACAAGCCGTAAGTCTACTGTCACACGGTGTCAATTATTAGTGATGTAGGGGAGGCATTAACATATACATTCTGAAACAGTACAATAATTACCTATGAATAATGAATGAATGCACGTACTATACATTATGAACAGAGTTTTGTTATAGACCTCACTGTTGAAGACACAATAAAATGCAAGCTTATACTGAGGCATAAGTGTTGCACTCTGTGTGGACAGCGTACAGTACGTTTTTTCTCCAACCATTTCAATCGCTACGCCTCGTTCCCCTAGCCTGGTAAACCAGCCCCTCGTACTTCATTTCATTTCGTACAGAGGGTCTGGCAGTGCTGTATTGAGAAACGGTTTCTTCCTGAGGTGTGAACTCTGCTGAAGTTTAAAAACAAGTGGCTCGGCCTTTACTCAATCGCTAACGCCTGGTCGTCACGTATGCAAGTAGCCTACCTACGCACTACAATTCAAATGTAGCACACAAAGGCAACGTCATCGCTCACGAACACTCCCTCTGTTTGCTGATTGGCTAGGATTGTCTGGTACCTAGTACAGCAAATATCAATGGCAGCATGGCCAGACCCTCTGTACAAAATGAAATGAAGTATGAGGTAGGGCTGCTCAATTAATCGAATTCTAATCGTGATACCGATTTCAAGGCCAAACGATCTCAAAATAAATAAAATCGAGGGCAACAATGTTTTTGTCCTAATTATTTTCTACTGTTTGTACTGTACATTAGATGTATACATTAGACATTTCTACTGTTTGTACATTAGACATCAAAGGAGACTTACTAATGTTTACGAAGAAAGGTATTAGGGAAAATCCGAATGTAAAAGAATGTTTTTTCGAATGGTTTTGAATACATTTTCAATAAATGAAGCATGTTACTGAGGAAAACAAAATAATCGTTTCAATAATCGTGATTTCAGTTTTGGCCCAAATAATCGTGATTCAGATTTTTCTCCATAATCGAGCAGCCTTAGTATGAGGGCCTGGTCCCCACCTCCTCCAGTGCTACAGTACTACGCTGTCCTTCTCCCTTCCACCCCCCATCTCTCTCTCTTCCCCTCCCTCGTCTGAAATGTTGCTTCACCCTAATTACGGCAACAAAGCCCTCCACCTTCCACATTAAACCCCTAATGTGTAGAGAAATGCCTATGGTAGATTTAACATCCTTTCTTTCTGTAGCTCCATTTTCCTCTCTCTGTCTTTCTCTCTCTCTGTCAAATTTCCTGTCATTCTCCCTCTCCATACCACACTCTCTTAGCCATGTGCATGCTAAACGCTCATGCCAGAGTCCATTTGAAACAAACTGATCAACACTGGCCTGCTGTAGCCCTTGGTCACCATCATCCTGCTGTTTTATTAGAGCTTCCTTAATGAGGCGGAGACCGTTGCTTATGATTGGCAGCTTTGGTTTTTTGCATCAGAAAAAGAAGAAGCGTTGGAGAAGTGGAGAAGAGGAGAGCAGGTGAATATGGTGGGATGAAAAGGAAGAAGTTGTGTGTCCTTTTCTTGCGCCGAGAGCCATCAACATCCTTTAGACCTCCTCAACTTCCACAAGCTACCAAAGACATAGATGAGGAAATAAATCAAGTCCCCTCCCCACACACACACACACACACACACACACACACACACACACACACACACACACACACACACACACACACACACCCACACACACACACACACACACACACACACACACACACACACACACAAACACACACACACACACCCACAGATGCACACACACACAGACACACACACCTGGGGGAACAGGACATTGAGTGCTTTTTCTTTTTTTTGTCCTGGATATCTGAAGTAGGAGCTTGAAATACTCCAATCTTCCCTATCTTAATCTCCAGAAGGTAGGAAAATAATGGTTTGGGGACAGGGGAGGAGGATAGGGAAGAAAGAAAGAAAGAAAGAAAGAAAGAAAGAAAGAAAGAAAGAAAGAAAGAAAGAAAGAAAGAAAGAAAGAAAGAAAGAAAGAAAGAAAGAAAGAAAGAAAGAAAGAAAGAAAGAGACAGAGAGAGAAAGAGAGAAAGAGAAAGAGAGAGAGAGTTTGCTGCAATGTATGTCATTCATGATGGAATACACACTGGGGCTGAAAGAAAGGCCAGGCTCAGGCCCACACACAGGCTCAGGGTCAGCTCCATGCCCATGAGACCATAACACACAGTCACAAAACTGTTTCCAGATCAGCCGCTTTTTGGCTGGACTAACTCTGGACTAACCAAACTTGAGACTCAAGATGACTCAGAAAATGAAGCGAACTGCCAGATTTGGGATTGAGTTATGAATAAATGTAATGAACTAAAAAAAAAATAAAGTGAATCAAATTGAATTGGAAGCGGCCCTGGAGAGGGGTGGTGCTTTGAGTCGACTGAGCGCTGAGTGAGTTAAGTGAGCTGAATCAAATAAATTTTCGCTGCCTCCTTTGGAAACTCTGACAGGGCTGCAGAAGCTGAACCGAGATGATTCATGTACACATCCATGATTCTCTTTCATAGGCATATGATCTGCACATGCGCATGTCCAAATACACACATGCGCGAACATGCACACACACACAAGGGCACGTTCACACACTCAAGGGCAAGTTCACACACTCAGTATGGAAGTATGCTAGCATGCAAGGCTGCCAGAAAAGAATGAATTAATACACATTCACACATGTTAGGGAATGGTTAGGGTCAGTAACTACCCTGGTAAACCCGCCCCTCGTACTTCATTTCATTTTGTACAGAGGGTCTGGACTGGAATCTCTTCAGGGCCATTTAGTCGGCCCCAGTAAGGCCGATCCAATCAGCGAAAAGAGGGTGTGTTCGTTATCCGTGACGTTGACCTTGTGTGCTACATTTGAATTGTAGTGCGTAGGTAGGCTAATTGCATACGTGACGACCAGGCGTTAGCGATTGGGTAAAGGCAGAGGCTTGTTTTTAAACTTCTGCAGAGTCCACACCTCCAGGAAGAAATTGTTTCTGATGGTGTCTGGCCCAGACCCTCTGTACAAAATGACATGAAGTACGAGGGGCTTGTTTACCAGGCAATTGCTGAGTGGCCTGATGAGTTAAAAGGCTGCATGGAATCAGCATTATCAGAGAAAGAGAGAGAGAGAGAGAGAGAGAGAGAGAGAGAATCAGTGACCATGAGTGAGCATGCGAGAGACTGCAACACGCGTATGGTTTTTTCCCTTCTTCTCCGAAGCGCCTTGTACTATTCGTCACGTTTTTTGGATTTAGTTTTCGTTCTTACCATTCAACATTTGAACAAGGATTACTGAGGCTTGTGCTGGCCATAATTAGCCTTCGGAAATCGACCACCGACCGGCCCGCGCACACACCACACAGGAACCCAGGTGAGTTGGCTACTAGGTGGCTTCTACCAAGAGGTAGAATCACACATAAGAACAGGTCTACTCTCACATCTTTACATACATCTAGGGGTGATCATAGGTGTTCAGGTGTTCAGGTGTAACACCCATGGGAGAGGGGCTAGGAGCCGGTGTACTGTGGCCATCTTCTGTGGTTGTGTTACAACACATGTATAAACTCATATGCAAACACAAATGCATGCGCATATGCACACAAGAATAAACTAATATGCAAACACAAAATGCATGCACATGTGCACAGACATACACCAGCACACACACAGCAGTCAGAGAAGTAATTCTCTATTGTTTTAAGAGTGAGAATGACACAGTTATAACCAGTCTCTCGTGCAGCGAGAGTTTATTTTTTTATGATCCAGTAAGCCGGAGAGGTGACCATGGCAACACAAAGGGAGAATGGAGAGAGTCTTGGAGAGGACTGGAGAGATGCTAAACTGAGATAAACACCCTGTGATGATGAGGTTTCTACTAAGCAGAACGGCCTCCTTTTGCACACTGAGGACTGCACTCAGAAATGCTACTCAAAGAGAGCAGCCAGGCAGGCACATGGAGAAACAGTGCGATAGTTTCCAGCGCTGTCCCAAATGGCAATGCATAAAGCTTGCATCGTCTCAGTCGTTTTAAGATAATCATCAATTAGACTGTGTACTGTGCTTTAAATGTACTCGATCATTGAGTTAAGAACACTGCAAAAAGATAAGCATAGAACCAACTTTGGAATCAGGCCCCTACCAACCGCGACAGAGGGACTCCCCTTCTGGAACACTTAGAGACTTTCCCTCTACCAGCCCGGCAGATGAGCTCCCCTGCGAACCACAGGGGAGATTAGTGGCACTCTCAACGGCACCCTGACGGATTTCTGTGGTACTACTGGACTATACAAAGTCTGCCATTTGTGTCCTGTCTTCCTTTGCTAAACTGTTGAAGCACTTTGAGCTACATCGTTTGTATGAAATGTGCCATACAAGTAAAGATTATTATTATTAAAATTATTACTATTTAAAAAAATAAACATGCTGCGTGGATCTTTTATGCTGGTTTAAACATTTAACAATGTCATGTATGTTATGAACATACATGCCGCTGTTATGTTAAACCAGCATTAAAAAAGATTCATCGTCATGTTGCCTTTTGAAAAAGTTGGTTCTAAACAGCACTTTTCACAGTAAAATCGCACTCTTACTGGCAGCAGCCTCCCTGGTTGGATGACCTTCTGCCTCACTTTGACTTTGACTTTATTTATTTTGACAGGAACAGTGTGCAAAGACATTAACCTAATAGAGAAATGTTTTGTACCAGGTTTAGCAAACTTTGCTATTTTCCACCTGCAGTCCCTGGGCAGGTTGTGCAGAAATATAAAAAACAGGCAAGTGTGCATAAATAAAATAGTAAATAAAACACTAAAGATGTATACGTACGTCACCGGTAACTCATCTACACTTATTATGGTCACTGATGTGACTGTGCATTGCCATACTGTCCCCCTCTAACCGCGTCCACCCCTCTTACCCCTGGTGTTAATATGGAGCTACCACACAGGGAGGAAGCCACTCACCCACCCACTCACTCACCCATGTCCTCCACATCAACCGTCTGGGCCACATAAAACTCCAAACTCAGACAAGCTCCCCCTGGAGCAGTGTTAAACTTCAGCTCGCCGCTCAAGGGCATGATCAATAGTTTCAGCCCATAGGCATATCGAGGAGTGTGTGTGTGTGAGTTTGTGTATGTGTGTGAGTTTGTGTATGTGTGTGTGTGTGTGTGTGTGTGTATGTGTGTGTGCATGCATGCGTGAGTGCGTACGTGTGTGTGTGTATGTAAGAGTGAGTATGTGGTTGTGGTTGTGTGTGTGTTTGTGTGTCGGGGATAGAGAGAGAGAGAGAGAGCGCTTGTAAAAATGTCTGTGTATGCGTGTGTGTGTTTTAGGGAGAGAGAAAGAAAGAGAAAGAAAGAGAGAGAAAGAGAGAGAAAGAGAGAGAGAGACAGGGAGAGAGAGCTTGTAAGAATGTCTGTGTATGCGTGTGTGTGTGTTTTAGGGAGAGAGAAAGAAAAAGAAAGAAAGAGAGAGAGAGAGAGAGAGATAGATAGATAGAGAGAGCTTGTAAGAATGTCTGTGTATGCGTGTGTGTGTGTTTTAGGGAGAAAGAAAGAAAGAGAGAGAGAGAGAGAAAGAAAGAGAGAGAGAGAGAGAGAGAGAGAGAGAGAGGTGGAAACAAATAAGAGCTGTCTTCAAATCAAAGTGTATGGAAGCTACAGGTGATTGTGCACTCAGACCAAAGCCTCAAAGGCGAGGGGCAAGGGGAAGCTTCATTCAACCAGAACAAGTAGTTGCAGGAGATGAATACAGTTCATGGTGATGCTTGGTTATTCAGCACTAATCAGAAATACATGAGGCGCATAAAGTGGGGCAGCTGTGGCCTAGTGGTTAGAGGCTTGGTCTTGGGCTCGGCAGGTCGCAGGTTCGAATCCCATTCAAGAAGGAAGAATAGGGTTGGGAAGTAAACAACTACTCTCTTGTGCACTCTTCTGCACCCTCATCCATGGCTGAGGTGCTCTTGAGGAAGGCATCTGACCTCACACTGCTCCAGGGACTGTAACTGAAACCCTGTAAATAACTGTAAGTCACTCTGGATAAGAGCGTCAGCTAAATGTAATGTAAAATGCATAAAGTGGACTGCAGAATTATAATATGTCTATGGAAACCAAACAAACTTTTCTTTTGGACTTCAAGCTAAAGCTTAACAGAGAAGAAGGCCCCCTAAAAGCCTTTTTACAACCTCACTTTAAGTGTCCACATCAGCATTGCGACACAGTACGTTGTTAAACAGAGGCATCTACGGGTAACGTAACTTGCATTGATTTAGTCTTCTGACAGGTATCACTTGTGTTGCTTTACATCCAGAGCCTTCCGTTTTACTTGCTTGTAGAGGTTACACATTGATATTACAGCTTCCTTTGAGTCGACAGTTATGGTACTTTATACGTAAGATCTAAAAACATCAGACAGGAGTTTTGAGTTTGTTAAACACAGCAGTGATTTATTATTCCTAATGATGCTTCTCTGTGGAGGGTCCATCTCTCCTCCCCTCTCTCTCTCTCTGCCCAAAGGAAGACCTCATCCGAGTCTGGAGACTGAGCCTGCTTTACTGCTGCTTTGACGAGGAAGTTAGCAGCAGTAAACACCACCAGCTCCACTGATCAAGCATTATGCACATCAACAACTTTAATCAAAGGCGTATAGGATAGGGAGGGAAAGTAATCTCATCACCTCCTGCTGGCAATGTTCCTACCGCTTTGGCAAAGTCAATTGGTTTCAATGGGACTCAAATTACATTTGGTTCACTCTCCGAAGTTAAGACACTGGCACTGAACTGGACTTTTTTTTCAGTAAGCTTATAAAAGATCACACTGGCTTAACATCATGTATGAGTGTTTGCAAGGGAAAGTGGGTGTGGTGTCAAGACATTTGTAGTTTCTGATAACAAGCACAATTCGTTTTTTTTTTTTTTTTTTTTAAAGAAGGTAAAATTTCACATTCGTTACACCAGACCTCACCTAAGGCTGGACTAAACTTAAGTGTGTGTGTGTGTGTGTGTGCGTGTGCGTATCTCTGTGTGTGTTTTTTGCCCCAAATGCAAACACAGCCCCAAAAAGCCAAAGCTTGCTGAGGAGTGGGCAATACAACATATCAAAGCTAACTTTCGTTGCTCTGACTCATTCTCTGACTCATCCTAAACTTACACTTAAGTTTGACTGAGACTGGAACTTCTGAGTGAAGAGACTTATTTATTGAATTCAAAATGATTTTTTCTCCCTTTCGCTAACGACTCCAGTCATATACTTTCTATTGACGAACCGTCAAGAATTGGATTCCTTAGGCACTACTCTGACGTCTGTGAAAAAAAGAAATAACTTGGGAAAAAAAAGATATCAATATAAACAACTGACAGATGACTCTGGACATACATGCAGATGAGCGCTGCTGTAAGAGCTGGTCACAGGGCGAGGATACTGTGATGGTATCAGATCAATAAGCAGTGCTAAGTGTGATGTAATGTAATAACAATAGTAGTAGTAGTACTGGTAAAATCTAACAGTGCTTACTATTTTTTTTAATCCTACTCCGGACAAATAAAGTATAAAAAAAAAACTAAAACTAATACTAAAACTAATAAAACGAAACTAAAACTAAGTATTTAGAAAACAACTAAAACTAACTAAAACTATCAGACCCCCTCTAAAAACTAATTAAAACTAACTGAATTAGAAAACAAAAAGTCAAAACTAACATACTCACACCTTTGCATACTCAGAGCACATGCTAGCACCTTTGCATACTAAGAGCACATACTCACACCTTTGCATACTAAGAGCACATACTAGCACCTTTGCATACTAAGAGCACATACTCACACCTTTGCATACTCAGAGCACATACTCGCACCTTTGCATACTAAGATCACATACTCACACCTTTGCATACTAAGAGCACATACTCGCACCTTTGCATACTAAGAGCACATACTCACACCTTTGCATACTAAGAGCACATACTCACACCTTTGCATACTCAGAGCACATACTCGCACCTTTGCATACTAAGATCACATACTCACACCTTTGCATACTAAGAGCACATACTCACACCTTTGCATACTAAGAGCACATGCTAGCACCTTTGCATACTAAGAGCACATACTCACACCTTTGCATACTCAGAGCACATACTCGCACCTTTGCATACTAAGATCACATACTCACACCTTTGCATACTAAGAGCACATACTCGCACCTTTGCATACTAAGAGCACATACTCACACCTTACTAGCACCTTTGCATACTAAGAGCACATACTCACACCTTCGCATACTCAGAGCACATACTCACACCTTCGCATACTAAGAGCACATACTCGCACCTTTGCATACTAAGAGCACATACTAGCACCTTTGCATACTAAGAGCACATACTCACACCTTCGCATACTAAGCTTTAGGCACTTTAGGGGGCAGTGGTGGCCTAGCTGTTAAGGTATCGGCCCTGTGACGGTAAGATTGCAGGTTCGAATCCCGGGTCACCAGTAGTGGCACTGATGTACCCTGAGCATGGTACCGTCCCTACACACTGCTCCCTGGGTGCCGTTGTCATGGCTGCCCCCTGCTCACATGTGTGATGGGTCAAATGCAGAGGTTAAACTTCATTGTGTGTGCTGTGATGTGCCGTGTGATCGCAGTGACAAATAGGACTGACTTTCTTTCTTCTTTTTTGTCTCCGCAAACACAGACTCTTCCTGACTATGTTCCCTCGAGCCCCCCGACCCTCTCTGTGTCTGGCCAGCTCCCCCACACACCCAAACCCCC
>CM050201.1:20700000-20707500 GCA_027475355.1 Coilia nasus | reverse complement strand
CTACCCACTTTAAAGGAGTACCTCCACGAGAAACCGTTTAGTACTTGCTCTTTTGAAATACGACAGGTCACCCCGAGTTGCATATGCATGCTGCACGTGAAAATGTTCTTCTAACCCGATTGCCTCAATTAGTCAGTGAAAGAAAGTAGGCGAAAAAACGAGTGAATAAGGAAAAGGCCAAAGTGACATAGGTTTGTAAATTAGAAAAAGCTATGCCACAGTTGTGATTTGTTTTGTTGCAGCACACATTCACTTAGCGAAGTATAGGTAAGTATGTGTGTTTGTGTAGAACGTTTCGATCTTCTACATTTGGTTCGCTATGACCGAATAGGCTTCGAATGATTGGAGCCTGTGACTAGCATAGCAGAGAACCTGTCATTTTCCCTGCTCCATCTCCTCCACCATACTAGAACAGCCTGAAACAGAAGCACTAAAGCATTTTTTTCACCAAAACCAGCTCACAGGGCATTTAATAATACTAGAGACCACCGCAAAATGAATGAAAAAACGATAGAAGTAGACCTTTAACACTCCATGTAACCTGACTAAGGTCTCAATGAACATGAAGTACCTTAGAGTTGTTATTTTACTCATGGGGGAATATGTTGCTTAGAGCCTGGGCCCCATCTCCTCTGCTTGCCACCACAGTACCCTGCAGATGCTTCTCTCTGCCCCTGTTACCTCAGTGTCCCTTGTGAGTGGGTGAATTTCACTGCTATTGCAGCAATATTTGATCATTTCACATTCATAGCAACATACTGGCTGACTTCGATATGTTCTTATTTGATGTTTGTCAAATATCTACACACCCGTCTCTTGCCTCTCTTGCAGACAACCCTCTGGTGTATCATCCCATCCCATGCTTAGTGCTCATTAGGTAAAAGCAGGATCCCTATCTGATGTATCGATGACCTGGCTAGTGGCCCTGCTGGACGAAGCTCTAATGAGATGATTGAACGAGCCGTCGATCTCCACATGTGTGCGTTTGGACTCTTGACCAGAGCCTATCATGATACATATTTCTTCTTCAAAGTATGTTTTCTGCTTAGTAATCAAACCATGTCTCTGTGGAATTTACTGCTCCGCTTTGTAAATACCAGCTTGAGAAAGTCAACAGAAGCCCAATCACTCACAAAACCATGCTCACAGATATTCTGAAATTTAGGTTATCGGCTTAAGGTTGGCAACAAAAAAATGGGTCTGAAAAGACAGATGACCTTTTGTTTTATGACTATTGTGAATGCTGTCTATGTTTGATACACAGGAAGTATGCGTTTGGTAATAAACTCGGTATGCGTGACACAGGAAGTATGCGTTTGGTAATAAACTTTTCAGAAGTGTGCACATATCAATAAGCTTATTTTCCCTTTCCATTGACTGTCATGATATGACACACCCGCTCAGCACCCCCTATACATTTCACGGCCCACGCAAACACAATATGTTGCAATCAATCGAAATACCATTATGGACGCAAAGCTACATACATGCTGATGATGTTGCATCAATACAATGAACTGGATAATAGCCTACATAAGAAGATCGATATTGGAAACAGAGACTCGTGAAGACAGCCTACTCCCACAATGCAAAACCCCGGGGCTGTTCGGCTGATGTGCAGTCAGTGGACATGGGGGACTCTGTTCTTTCCGTAAATCAAAAGCCGAGTGTGTGTTTTAATGTACTCGGAGTGATTAAACAAGCCGCGGCGGAGAAATACAGGCGGCAGCTCGTGACGGCTGCGAGATAATAAATCCACGAGACGTAAATGATGGTCCTCCCCAACGTGAGTTAGGAGCGTTTACAAGTGCCGTGTTTTAAAAAAGTCTGACGGAAATCCACTTATGCTGGCATTTAGGGGCAATCTCATCTGTGTTATTTGTGCTGTGTGTGTGTGTGTGTGTGTGTGTGTGTGTTAGAGACAGACAGACAGACAGACAGAGAAGGAGAGAGAGAGAGACAGAAAGAGAGAAAGAGAGAGAATGAGAGAGATACAGTATATGAGAGAGAGAGAGAGAGACAGAGTGGGAGAGAGAGAGAGAGAGAATAAGGGAGAGAGAATAAAGGTGAGTGAGTGAGTGAGGGAGACAGAGAGAGGGAGAGAGAGAGAGAGAGAGAGAGAGAGAGAGAGAGGGAGAGAGAGAGAGAGAGAGAGAGAGAGAGAAGGAGAGAAAAAGAGGGTGGGAGGGAGGGAGATAAACAATGACAGTGCAAGAGAGAGACAGACAAAAGCGTCAGCTGGGTACAGGCAGGACTGTGGGCGATTACAAAAAAACAATATTTGCTTGGGCTTAACATGCACCGGCGAGAGTAAAGTGCGTTTTGGTGTTCAGGGAGATGGCCTAAGCTGACTTCCTATTGCCTTTTTCATCCAAAGCTTTGGTGCTGCATTAGTTTCATGTTATATAATAGAGAAGATAAAGTCTGCACCACCAGTAATATACTTCCAGCAATGTTTTAATAGTGATATTTTGGGGGGGTTAGCCCTTTATCAGACAACTTTACTGCTTTTTTATGTTTACAACTGGTCTCCCAACAGCTGTGACATAACAAACTACATCATGTAACGGTGCCAAAAGGGGGTTGGGGGGTGGAATTTTGCTATATATCTTCGATATCTAAATATAAAAAGAAATAAGTCAACCAAGCAAATAGAGCGGTAAAATATGCAGCTGCTTCCTAATTTTACCCCTCCCAAAAAGAGAGAAAAGAAAGGAAAGAAAAGAAAGAAAGAAAGAAAGAAAGAAAGAAAGAAAGAAAGAAAGAAAGGAGGAAAAGAAAAGCGGGTTCCAGCTGCTCTGGCGGGACTAAATTACCCGCTGTGCTGCTCCAGGTCGTCAGCGCGCCGCCGACGCCCTCACGAAAATGTCACCGTATCGAGTGCTAAAATAGCCAAATGCGCCGATCAATTCATTTGTGTTTGTTTATCTGAATCACCCGCCTCGCGCTGGCAGACAAACGGCCGCTGCCGGCCACCTAATAAAGAAAGGGGGGGGGGGGGGGGCTGGCGAGAGAGGGAGGAGGCTTAATGGCCGAGGAGATGAATGGCGCTCTTGAAGCAAACAAGCACACGAAACGAACGAACGGGCGAACAATCGTGCGAGGTAGTGAGCGGCCGAACGATCCAAAAGAGCGCCGTGTTCTTCCCATTTAGAGTGGCTGTTGATATGGGCGAATGGAGAGTGGGGGTGACGTGGGGGTTGATTGAGGGGTGGTAGCGATGCTTGTTTGTTTGTTACTCCACAGGGGCTGAAGGATAGGATAGGGACGTGATAGAGGGATGAGATTAAACACCAGACGTGTGGAACGGCAGGATGAAGAATGGACAGATTCATGAGGTCAAGGGGAGAAATGAGTACTGAAACAAGTGGCTTTCCAGTGCGAGAGGAAAAAAAAGAAAAAGAAACACACTGAGCTCATTCATTCTTCCTCTACTCCTTCCTTATTTCTCTCTCTTCCTCCCTTCATTGCTGTTTCTTCCTTTAACACGTTTCTCTGCCTCCCACCTTCTCAAACCAACAGTTTAAAATACTGTTACCAAGAATGCGTAATGGCTCCCAGCTAGTAGCACAATCATCATTATCATAATTACACAATTAGACATCAAAGAGAGAAGCAATACTGCTCAACCCTGAGAGACACTTTTTAAATCAGAAGTGACAGGTGCTCACAGGCTGGACCCACACACACACCCCAACACACACACACACACACACACACGCACACACACACACACCCTATCCCCCAAGCTCAACTCTAGTTCCTTCTGACTCAGACTCCACCACTGCCTTCTGCTGGATACTTCGGCCCATAAGTCTGAGCTCTGAACTGGCTTTCTTTGAGCTGGCACTGAAACCATCTACCTCAGGTAACTGGAGACAACACTGAACACAACTCCCAGTGCCTTCATTCTTGTAGTCCAGAACTGACCCGAACTTTAGCTGCAAACTAGTTCTACATTATTGATGATTCAGGAACTATGGTGCTGTTTTAGCCAACACAATGCTTTCCCCAGCCCCATTCTGAACAAGCGACTCAGTGCCTGCAGGGACTCAGTGTGCCCTTATGTGTGTGTGTGCGTGTGTGTGTGTTTGTGTTTTTGTGTATCTGTATGTGTGTGTTTGGTGTGTGTCTCTTTTGCTAGGTCCCCACATGTGCCCTTGTGTGTGCGCACTACACTATTGTCACCTTTGCTCGATTCCTCCCTATTCCCTTCGGTATCTCACCCCGGACTCTCTCTGGTGCCATCATGCCTGAGCTGGATTTCCATTCACCCGGTGGTGACCTTTAACCCCACACTGTCCCCAGGGCTCCAAGCTTTTAAAGGCAGATTGAGGACACCATCCCTCAAGAGGAGCACAGCACTGAGTACAGGCATCCATCAACCAGTCACTTCAGGCATACAGGTCTGATGAAACGAAAGCGCTTGTGAGCCAGGCAAAAAACAACAAGAAAATGCCAGAAGGAATCTTTCAGCTTCGGAAGAAATGAAAACAAAAAAAAAAGGACAAGAAAAAAAATATAAAGAAAAAACATATCTAATCCGATCGTGAGTCACGATAGTGCTGCTGGAGAGCGTGTGTGCCTCTGGGCTGGTGAGTGTAATGAGATGTTTGAAGTGTAATGGCTGCAGCGTGTCTCACCAACGCAGAGGAGGAGGAGGAGGAGGAGGAGGAGGAGGAGGACGCCACGGGGCTGAGCGTGTGTGCGTACGCTCCTGTCTGACAGCGACGGAGCGTGAGGAGTCTGAGGGCACACGGCAGCTCACACCCCTCTGTCAGCCAACCCAGAAGCGGAGAGTACAGAGTTTGAGAGGTGAGATTTGCTTCCTGATTTCCTAAAAACTAGCATAACCTTGAGCAAACGGTAAGTTTTTTTTTTTTTTGCAAATGTGGTAAATGACTTTCTCCAAGTTTATGACTTTATGACAAATCAAACAACACTGAATGAATCATAATGAGCATAAGCTTTTACATTTTTTTAGGGTAAGAGTGAAGAACTGCCTGGCTCCTGACAGGACTGCAATTTTTTTTGAAGATATCAACACAGGCTGTTTGCTTAAGTGCATGTATTCACCACTACCTCCACTACCTAAATACCTCCTAATAAAGACAGCAGACAAAGACTGCACCTCTTTAGCAGACTGCTGGGCAATGGCCATCACAACTGGGAGAAAGGGCTCCAATGCATCAACAATAAATGCACTGGGCACTCTTTCATGCATGAAATTCTATTCATTAACATTACACTTAGCTGACGCTCTTATCCAGAGCGACTTACAGTTATTTACAGGGTTTCAGTTACAGTTCCTGGAGCAGTGTGGGGTCAGATGCCTTGCTCAAGGGCATTTCAGCCATGGGTAGGGCGGGATTCGAACCTGCAACTCTCCAATCCCAAGACGAATTCCCTATCCACTAGACCACAGCTGCCCCAATTGATGATACTTGCAAACATGTCTATCTAACATGGTCTGGAGGTAGTACATACATACAGGGTTCCCACTCTTTTTCACTCACAAAATTTAAAAACTTTTCCATGACTTTTTCATGACCTAAAGTGAATTTTCCATGACTTCACGGCACCTTGTGTGTAGAATTTAGCATACTTTTAGGGCTAAATATGAAATGTTTCACATTCAAAATACTGTCAATGCATTTATTGTCATTAAGGCCTAACGATAACTTAACAGAACGCTGTAGTTGCATTAGGGAGAAACTAAAATTCCATGACTTTTCCAAAACTTTTAAGTGAATTTACAAAATTCCATGACTTTTCCAGGCCTGGAAAATCACATTTTCAATTTCCATGACTTTTCCAGGATTTCCATGACCGTGGGAACCCTGTACATACTTCTACTGCATCTACTTCATACTTCGCCCAGTTGCACAGAGAGATTGATAAATATTACACACACACAGAGCCCGAAAAAGTGAACATCAAAAGATTTTGTGCTTTTTTTCCCCCCATGTCTGGTGATATTTGCAGGGTGGAAGAGCTGTAGGTCTGCGTCTGCCTGTCTTATTCTGACCTCATGGGTGCAAGTGACTAAGCTCCCCGTCTGAGTCTGCCTGTCTTATTCTGACCTCATGGGTGCAAGTGACTAAGCTCCCCGTCTGTTGTGGGGTCTGTGGGGGGGAGAAGCTGGGGGCTTACGATGCTGACTCATAACTCACAACACACATGCACACACACATACACACACACATACGAACAAATGCATGCACACACGCACGGACGCACATACACACACACATGCACACACACACACGCACGCAAGTGCACACACACACACACGCATGCACACACACACTTGACGAGCACCCCCACACATCCCCCCTGATGTCACTGTGGCTGATGAGAAATGAGAGTGGTGGCGGGGCGAAGCTGCACACACACACACACGCACACACATGCACACACACGCACGCACGTGTGCATGCACACGCAGGCACACACACACACACACACACACACACGCAGACATGCACGCACGCGCACACGCACACACGCATAAACGCACGCACACATGCGCGCGCACGCACACACATGTGCACAAACACACAAACACCCACGCATGCACGCACGCACGCACGCACGCACGGACACACACGTACACACGCATGCACATACACACATACAAACAAATGCACGCACACACACATGAATTCCAACTCTCCCTCTTCCTCTTTCACACACACGCGTGCACATGTGCATTACTGCACACTGCTGGGCCATCAGTATCTCAGACGTGTAAAGCGCATAAACGGAAAGGAAACGGTTGCCGTGGCGACCATCTGCCATGAGAAACCACTGTAAACACTTGGAAGGGTAACCACATGCTAAAGTCGAGCCGGTGAGTTGTGCATGTGCTCTCTCTCTCTCACACACACACAGACGCACACACACACGCCCATATTGCAGCAATAAATCACTGATATAAATGACCTTATGAGGAGTGTATGTGTCTGTGTTTGATAGACAAACATAGACAGACAGACAAAGACAGACAGAAAAAAGAGGGAGAGAAAGAAAGAAGCAACAGCAAGCATACGGCCCACTGGGTAACAGGTTTAATTGGGAAGCATGTTATGATAGGCCAATGGCCATATCGCTTGACGGCAAGATTCATATTTTAAGATGCTGCTATGGGGTTTGTTTAATGATGAAATACGATGACACTATTTCAATTACAGGTGCATCCTTAAGGCTTTAACTGTTTTGGCTGCTAAGTTTTCCTAAAAGTAACTAAGAAAAGAAACATTTCTGGCATTTCAGTCAGGCAGTAGTGGTGATTTCTAATGCTGCAAAGCTCACACACATATACGCATCTGCAGTCCCATCACATTCTTCATAGTTGTGTTTGTGTGGAAGAGCTTTGGCGTACAATTAGGAATATGACTCACTATTTGCTCCCCTCTCTCCCATAGCACACAACACACACATACACACACACCTACGTCACCCTTCTTCTCTCCAAAGGCCCTGGTGAGTGGCACAGGT